>CM035814.1:44537071-45137071 GCA_020458035.1 Magallana ariakensis | reverse complement strand
TTCCAAAGTCCAATCGTCCGAATGGGTGAGGCGTCCGGATATATGAAATGAGTCTATTGTTGTCATAAATGATAATTTATATGTTTATAATGGGTGTTAATACTGTTTTCTTTGCCTTTCATACTTAATAGCAACAAATTAGAGTTGTCCTTTGAAATTCACCTGTTTTTAATACAAGGAACCCTGCTTTATATTGTTATTTAATTAGGAAATATTAACCAAACTATAATAATAGCCAAATGTAGCTAAATATATTGTGTCCAAGTGTGAAATGTGCCTATTTACGTTCTGTTTTTAACAATCTATATCTAGACACGCCAATTTTTAACCAATGCACTTCCGATCAGTTGAAATGCTTTCCTTTTTGTTTTCTTCCTTTACTTCCGGTTTTGACTTTATCTAAAAAAGCATTTTTGAGACACTTCGTTTAAAATGACTTTTTTGAATATAAATACCACAAAGTTATGAAAAACTTCCTAGATTTATTAAGCACATTCTTCCTTTTAAATAGAGGGGCGTTTTAAAAAGTGATTGCACTTGACAGGTGCACAGTGTAAAGATACCCAAGCCACGTGCAGTGAGGCGTGACTAATCCTGTCTAACCAGCAATGTCGGTAATATTTGAAAGTTATTTGAGAAGTCAGAGTGTTTATACAAGCTTCTCATGGGGGCTAGCAGGTGAAAAGGTGTGAAACTCAATTGATAGGCTTAATCTTTCTATTGTATTAATCGGAGTATCATTAAATTTTACCGTCCGGTTAAATAAAGCAAAATTTATAGTTAAACAGTATTTTGTGGTGAAAACAGACCGTCCGGATCTGGAACGCGAAATTCCGGATATATGAGACAAAATATCGTATACAAAATCTGTTCCCAAATAAAATAGTTCGTAAACTGAAGCGTCCGGATATCTGGCGTCCGGATATCTGAAGCCCCACTGTAATTATAACGTTTAGAAGATGTATAGAAAATATGCAACTTACGTATAATTGTGGGCTTAAATGCAATGGTGGAATTATCACTGCGCACTTTGCATCTTTAATAAACAATCTGATAACATTTTAAATCATATCGAAATGGTCAAATTTCATTAACGTAGATACAAAACAAATATTTATCATTCAGTGTCAGATATTTCAATAAAAAAACAGAGGCCCATGGGCCACATCGCTCATCTGAGGAACAATAAGGGTGATAAAATCAGCTGAATGGAGTCACAATTCAAACTATCTGAACAATGTACTATAATACATGTAGATCCTGTATAAATAAAAATCCACCCCCCCCCCATTAGATATTCTTATGTTTATAATCATGTCCCTTTTCGAACAGGATAACTTTTTAGTCATATAACATGTTGAGCATTGCAGTTCTCAAAAAAGATCCCAAAGAATTGTTTATATATGGGGTTTAAACCTACATCAAAATCTGAACCCCTTATGAGGCCCAAGAATCGTCCAGGGGCCAAAGTCTAAACAATTCTAAAGAATCGGCAATACGTCAAAATGCATGCATCTAAGTAAACACCATATACTCAAGTATTATAACATTTCAGTTTTTGTGAATAATTAAAATGTTTTCCATTGAAAATTTGGATCCGCAATATGGTCTCACCCTACTACGTACTCAAGATTTTGATTTTAACAAATTTGAATCTGCATTATCTGAGATTGCTTTCACTAAAGTCATGGTTTTTCTAGGCAAATAGTTTTTTAGAAGAATATTTTTAAAGATATTTCTCTGTATAATCCTATGTAAATGTTTGTCCCCCCCCCCCCACGTTGTGACTCCATCCCACCCCCCGAGGGATCATGTTTGAATCAACCCTACCCTTTCACACAAGTTCCAGCTTTTCCGGCTGATTAGTTTCTGAGAAGAAGATTTTGAAAGATTTTCTCTATATATTCTAATGTAAAATTTCGACCCCCACCCCATTGTGACCCAGTCATACCCCCAACAGTCATGATTTTTACAACTTTGAATCTACACTACCTGAGGATGCTTTTATATAAGTTCCAGCTTCCCTGGCAGATTAGTTTCTGAGAAGAAGATAATTAAAGATTTACTTGATGTATTCCTTTGTAAAAATTTGACCCCCCCCCCCACATTGTGGCCCACCCTACCTCCGGGGGTCATGATTTTCACAACTTTGAATCAACACTATCTGAGTATGCTTCCACATAAGTTTCAGCTTTTCAGACCAAATGGTTCTTGAGAAGAAGATTTTTGAAAATATTCAACAATACCTAACTATCTCCCCTTGGAAAAGGGCATGGTCCTTAATTTTCACAACTTTGAATCCCATTAACCTAAGGATGCTTTTGGCCAAGTTTGGTTGAAATTGGCCTAGCAGTTCTGGAGAAGATATTGAAAATGTGAAAATTTTACAGACGGACAGACAGACGGACGGACGGGCGGACGACAGACAAAATTTGATCAGAAAAGCTCACTTGAGCTTTCAGCTCAGGTAAACTAAAAAGAATCGCTAGATAACTTAGGTTGCTTATTCGATCTCAACCGACGGTATACAGAAAATATATATAACATACCAATTTGTTCCCCCTGATCGAGTCCGGATAGTTTTAATATAAATTGTTGATATATAATAAACAATTTGTAATAATCAAATGTTTATGACAACGTGACACATACAGCACAAAAAACCTCTGTGTATACACACAGGAAATTACCGTCCTTATAGGACAGATTACAATCATTCTTATTATTAAATCACATGATAATGGTATTATTGGTGTTTAGCTTTGAGCTAGGTGATACTTATTCACAACACAATACGATTATGAGCACAAGCACGAACAGATAGCGTTATAGTGATAAAGTCCAAGTGACTTTTTTGTAAATAGAGGGCACGATTTAACCCCCCCCCCCCAAAAAAAAGATAATTAACAAACCAGAACCAAAAACGAAATTGACAACTTAAAAACGACACAGACAGACAAAAGCACAAATACAAAAATAAAACTGTGGTCAATTCTTGAAATTGTGTTCTTAGAATGGTAACGGAATTGAAATGGATGTTGATTTAACTCAAAACAGAGCTCGCCTAAACCTTAAAGACCGCATATCAACTGATTTCACTAAACAAGAAAAAACTGAATTCCTACTTAAAAAGAGACTGTCATCTTTGTTTCATTCTAAATCCCCATGTCTGCATTTTGAAGCAAATGTCAGCGGGAACAGTGGAAGTCTGGAGATCAGTTCAAGCTTCTTTCTGGTGAGTGTGGCGGATAAAACCCCTCTCGCACCATCTGCAGATAAACCGCTTAGAAACCGTCGCTAGAATTTTGGTATAAAACGACTGTCTTTGCAATGTTTGTCAACCTTAATAGTAAAATAATAGTATTTATGGAGTGATAAAGGACGTTTTATTTGTGAGTATACCACTATCGATGCTTTATTTTGACAGAATAGTCATATTCTCCCGACACCAATGTTCCGGTTAAAGCAGGTACTTGTAATTGGTTGAAAGTGAGTACATTTGCAAATATCTGTTTGTACTGGTGTGTTGGCACGTTCTTCAGTCTTATAACCTGGGATGGCCTGTTGGACAAAACTTTAAATGTGTTGAAAAACCATCTAAATCCACGTTTGCCTTAATTTTAAGCTTACTATTTAGGCGAACAGAGGTAAAATTAAAAATCATATTAAAAAAAGTGCTCTTTTTAAATTTCATTACTTCATTTTCATCTTTTCGGTTTTTTTACACAATATCGTCCAAAAACTACAAACTGTAAAATGAACGGAAAAAAAGTTTATTTTAGAATTCTTTTTAAAAAGTTTAAATTTATAAGATACTGAGGGAAAAAAAATCACTTTAATACCATCATTTAATATTTGTTTTTATAATCAAACGGCATTTTTAAGTTTCTTACCAAACTATATTTAATTACACGATGGTATCAACTTGAGATGGGGAAGAGATGGCTAAGTAAGGTTTTTTTTTCGTTTTTTTTTTCTTAATTGATTTTATCAGGTAGAAGTTTGTTGTGTGTTCTAAAAAGTCGAGAATGTATTTAATGAATTTAGTATTACTAAGCTTGCCCTCGGATGCTTACAAACAGACCTCATGTTTTAAATTCGGAATTGGTTTTGATGTTTGCGTTGGATTGACCGTTATTTAAATATTTTTATAGTAAAAAGATGACTACTAATGTCAGATATCTAGAGAAATGCTACACTACAAAACATGGGCACAAATCAAATTGCTTAATGTGCAGTGTGGACGTTCAAGTTGCCTGTTTCTGTTTCTATTAAGGTCAAGTACATCCACAAGGTCACGTTGAGTGGCTGCTCTACACACGTGATACTTTTGATTTTCTCTAGATTTTAGTTCAAGTACATTTCTTTTATTTAAACCATGATTAGCAGGTTCCAATATAACCTGTGACATGATTAAAAATAGTGAATGCAGACATATAACAGATACAACTATAATTCTTTGAATAGAATAGACACACAAACACAACATTTATAATTATGAATTAAGAAAGTAATCAAATCGCATTTTATTTATCCGTACCTTTGAACCCAAAAGTACATTTTGCTTACATGTAATTGATTTATCGTTTAAATAATTAACAAAACTGGTCGATAAAACAATTATATTCCGGTTTCAAAATAAAGATCTTTTAAAATCGGAGATTAAATTTTACGAAATAAGAATTTCTTTTTCGACTGTTTGTCCCTCCTCACAAAGTTGTTTCCGGCATTTGTGTCTCTTGACCGGTCCGAGATTCTCGCACGACTCGCACATTGAGTCCGCTAGGTAAATCGTTCTTGGATCTTCCTCAGATGGTTCCTCGGTCTCATCTGTGCCAGTCTGTGATTTATCGTTTGACGGTGGCTCATATGGTTCAGAAGAGCCAATTTTGACAGATGGCCTGGTTTTCATGTCTGCAAGTTTTACATGGTTTTTAACTTAAATAATCAGTTTATCAGAGTAATTACATTAATCAATGAATTGAAATCAAAACTTACCCAACACTACTGCTTTGTTATTCATCCAAAGAGTTATTTTGTGGCCATTTCCACATGACAAAAAAATTAGTAATAGACTTAGGACTAATAATGTTGAGGGATGCATGTCGAGCTAAGTCTGCAATACGCTGATTGTCAAAAGCAGCCGTTTAGACGGTCTTTGCAGACGAAATGTTCAAAATATAAAAGTCAAGGTCTAATCTCAAAGAGCGATTTCCGGTACAAACGAGAGAGAGAGAGAGAGAGAGAGAGAGAGAGAGAGAGAGAGAGAGAGAGAGATGTCAAATAGTGTGATCGAATTATATCTAATTTACATGTAAACGATGCATGTTGTGGAACAAGAGCAATGAAATACATATGCTATTAACCTTTCTCTTCGCATGTTCACCATCTATATTGTTACAAATAGGAACATCTGTAAACTGGAGACACTTCAACTGTACAAAATATCTGCATATAAGGATATTGTTATTTGATTTTAAAATAGGAAAAGTAATTTTAAAAATTTCAATAATCCATTAATTTAAGATTAAATTCAATCTGCATGAACCTTATCTTGAGTGACATTAATATTACATGACTAAAATGCACAAAAAATGCTACAGTACATATTTACATTACTTAACCGGTTGGTACATGTATTCAAACGTTTCCATCACCATCCTTGACAGATTTCTGTGCATGTTTGTCGTTAGTCAGCTGATAAAATATGAACAAAACTTCACTCCACAAGTGATTCGAAAGGTTTCGTCTTCAAGTTCGTAACAAGCGCTACACAGCATATCAGCTATCGAGACAGACAGCTCATGGGAGTAGAAGGAGACTGTATATTGGTGAGGCGTGGTGAGAAAGGCTCGGTCACCCAAATCGTCTGAAAAAAAAAAGTTTTAAAAAAAAATGGATAAAAAAAATGTTTTGAAGTACAATGCTAAAAACACACAGATATCCTATCTTATATACATACTGATTAAAGTCCTCTTCTTCAATTGACTAGCAAAGTCCTTCGACCAAATCTGTACAGGAGCAGCTGAACAGAAAAAATGAAGGTTCCCCAAAACCAACACGAGGACGACTGGAACAAGTGCCATTGTTCAACACTGAAATTTTATAAAGTAAAAAGCGGTTCAGGAATCGTATGTTTATATGGCGACTTCTGCTGATTATTGACGAGGTGTTTTTAAAAGAGCAGCTGAGGCTGCCAACAGGCAACACAGGACCGGGAAAACCAGCAATATCAAAATGTATAGTCCGATTAGAAACGCTTATATATTTTACCATTATAACCGTACTTTATAGGGCGCATTGTTGTTGTTGTTTTTTTATAGCCATACTCATTTTGTTTTTACCAATATTTCTTATGAAACCCAATTGCATTGAGTAAAAACTGGATTGAGAGGGGTGGGGGTGGGGGAATACATAAACAGTATGTCTCAATGAAACACCAAAGGGAAAATTAGATGAGATATGAAATGCTATGTTGCAATACGTATTTTTTATTTATAAAAATGTCATTTGCCATGTACATGCATTTATCTGCGACAATCAAATGATAGTTTTAACTACTGTATACAGGGTTATTTTCGCCTCGCGTTTTTTTTTCGCTATTTTTTAACTTGCAAACGATTTCGCCACATCTTGAATTCGCCCAAACAAATAAGTGTTTAACTTCAAGAGAATATTGCTAGAAAAACCAATGAATTAAAATGAAAAATAATAATTTTTGAAATTGTGAAAACCATAGGCGTATGCGCCGCCTTGTTCGCCCTATTCTTTTTGACGTACATTTAAATAGTTCACTTTGGTAAAAAAAATCAAAGTACTGAAAGTACTGTAAGACGGTGGCGTCGTTTGAATGTGGCATATTACATGTATGATAATTATTGTCGTCGAAAACCCGCGGCCAGTATTGCATACATGTACTTATGCTTAACGCTTACATGCACAACTGGTCGTGAGTTTCCTACATGGATAACTATGTGGAAATCGTAGTTGTGTAATCTCAATTTACACTTTACAAAAGCTACGTCTCTTGGCCGTCGTCTTTGTGGGAAAACCCGTAGATTTATTTCAGTAGCCTTTGTAGTAATTAAGTTTGCATATATATATTTGTATTTATATCGTTTGACATTAAAATCCGTTTTTGGTATGTATTTTGTTTGCCCCAGAATGCCTCATTCAATATGTGGGTTGCCACCACATAGTGAATGAATAAATAAAATTCAAAGCGATTTTATCACAATACGCCCAAATATTTGATTGTATAAAGAAGGGACATTTGTGGGTTTTTTCTTTAGACCTTTGGTTTGACCCCGCAAAGGGGAACAACTTTTGAAAAGTGAGGATTGGACTATTGTGCTTTAAAGGTATTGTAGATTTTTCAAAGTAACGAGAACAAATAAGGCTTTGGTATGATAAAATACTTGTCAGGTTTTTACTAACTATTTGGGCATACATGTAGTATGTTTATTTTCCCTCTCGACAGCATTTTCCCTCAATTTCTTCACAGGGAAAAAGTTGCAGTCTCGTGGGCCAACACACTTACTTTAATTTGTCTTCATAGCCAGTTAATACATGTAGGTGTATAGAAAACGGAATGAGTTAACAAGAACATGTTTGATAAAACTGGAAAATGCATTTGGAATGCACGTCATCATGAAACCGCAGTCAATCAATATTTTATCTTCGACTTCGAGTGGTTTATTTCCATTAGCTCACAATAAAAGTGATCGAATGAAAATTTGAAAAGAAAAATCATACAATATTCAGTCGCGGCAGTTTCATTAACCAACGTTTTAAAGTACATTTGTTCTATTGTATTTAGCTGTAGATTAATTCAAATCATTTGAATGAATTCGGGATAGTCACATGTATAATTATTTTATTGCTTCTCAGTACACTTTAAAACGCATAATTTACTTGCTACATTTAACTTTTCTAGTATAAATACAACAAATATTAGTTATTCACTAAAACATTCGCTTTACATAAGGTCATAATCAGTTCCTTTGTTTGGAAATCACATATTTGTTTAATCCTGCATTTAATATGCGAGATTTTGAAGAATCTTTTTTATATTTTCATTTTAAAAAACTCTGTGTAATGTCAGGAGTTTTGCACTAATATGTATAATTTTTACAAGGTCTTCAAATTTGCATCCGATTTGATTTTTTGCTGTAAAATAATACTGTTAATGGGACATGTCCATAATATAATAAGAGCGTACAAGCAAAGGACTTTTCATTATAAAGTTTGACCTATGACCTCTAGATCATTTGTGTACAAAGGTATGTCTTCTTTATCAAAAAAGGACTCAAAAGATATGAACCCTGAATAAAACTGTTTATAATTATACATGTTTATTTCCAAAGCCGTGTGATGCTTGACCATTTCTCCATCCCATGAAATTAATGGCAATATTGGTAAACTATTCCGCACCAGATTTAAGCATAATTAGCAAAGAAATAAATAATATTTTCAGGGATCTTTTCAATTTCTCCAGGTCACGAATAAAACAGTAGTGATAAAATGAAATCTAATGTTTTAACAGATAAATCAGTTTTTAAAACACAAAACAAACAAAATTCAAGTTGAACGCACGTTTTTCTGAGCCGTACATCTATGTATATTTTCATTTTATTCGTTGCATGTACTAGACAATAGATCTAGGGTTCGCAAATCTCGGCAATATTTCTGAAAAGCTACAGTTTAGTAGCTCAGTAGAATACTACGAAGCACATTCTAGCATTGCGTTGAGTGATGACACTATCTAACCGGTGTGTATTTCAATTGCGATTCGCAACAAGATTCCGATTGACGCATTTATATAGACCCACCCATTTAAAAAAGCATGTCGAGAACATGATGCTAACACACGGAAACAAATGCTGAAGAAAGCTCATAATAAAGTTGTACTCGCGAGTTAAAAATTACAGAGTTTATTTGAGAACAAACGGGGCGATGTTTACATACATGTAACAGTTAAAAAAAAAAAGCAAGGACGGGCGCATATGGAGAAAAGTCACAGATCGTACCTCGCTCATCGTATTACGTTATTCAGTTTACTGTGAAAAAATTCGTCAGAAACTGTTTAGTGAACAAATATATTTTACATTACCTTTCACAATGTACCATACATGTATATGGAATATCGCATGAGTTGAACCGATTGTTTTTCCTCACAAAAAGCTAGCGCTTGCTGCAAAATGGAGATTCACGGGTTTACACGCCGTGAAATCCATAAGACGTTTTACAGCATATATCTTCGATTCCTTACAACAAATCTGTACTAAAAATTTTTGAAACATCGTCACCAGGTCCGTAAAATGACGAAGTGTGGTGTGTTTATATACATATAAAACTGTGTGAAATGGCGACTCGATTTGCACGTGAGTTTTACAATCCGAGGTCGATGAGCGTGTTTGAGAGAAAGTCATTGTAGAGCGTCAACATCAGTAGTAATTATTGTCTGATGAATATTGAGGTGCATGTAACAAAATTAATGATTCTACAGACTGAGAGGGTTTAAAATAAGGTTGATCACAGATCAGTCCAAAATTGAACATGTTTGTATAGTAAATTTCAAGTTTTTTGCATGTTTGAAACACATGCACACTTGTAGAAGAAAGTGTGCCATCGATCGGTTGAAGTTCAATAAAATGTAATTTATGTAATATTCATTGTCAGTATATGTTGCGAATTCTTTGGAATAAGCTACAACAAAATAAATACTGCCTCAACTTAAATTGATGCGTTGAAAATGATTGATCATGAATTTATCGATGAAGCATAATTGCTGAAAAATGAAATGGCAAACCCGTTTAAATAGTGTGTTTCTGACAATTGTTTACACCATAAAAAAAGACATGATTATTGTGAGAACTCTTGGTCAATTATCGCAGTGATATAATTTTTGGAGTCCTGATACTGAGTTAAACTTCACATCTGGAAGTTGGTGCATAAGTTATCAATACCGCGTAAGCAGACAGGGAAACGGCTCATTAAAAATAAGACACAATTTCATAAATTATTTAAATGTATGTACAAAATAATTAGCAGCTATAATGCTTAAAATGTCTAATAAGATGTAAATTGGTTCTCAAACTGAAATCGACAATCGGTAAAACATCGCCAGTAACTCTGCATACCTAACAGAGTTATCGTTCCTAATCCGCTAGGGTCCCCGGGAGAAATACCCTTCCGGCCAGGACGATAGCAATAGACAGTGGCTATTTATAGCCACCGTCTAAAAAGTCAATGCCGGCTTCTAATAGCAGACGACTTTCAAAACTAATCTACATCTCTTGGTCAACGGATAAGGACGGACAATTCAAACAAGTTACCGATTCAGAATATATGATATACAAGTAGAGTTATCAATCTTCATTATATTTACATTTTCAATTGTTTTTGTCTGTGATAACATTACAAATCAATTTTAAACCCTATAGCCCAATAACTTCATAAAAGATGAGTGACACAAAATGGGCGTGTCTTATAGCATAATCGAAAAACGGTATTGGCTGCGCCGCGTAGTAAAACATAGCATGTGCTACATCATGAAAAAATGATGGTTTTAAAATATTGTTTTTAAGTGTACAAATATATAAAGAAATAATATAAATATTAGTAATAAGGAATCATTCTTTGAATATTATAAAGTAATTTCGATCGGAGCGTGGTCAAATCTATCACAAAGTCCTTCGTTCTCTATTTGATTTGACCACGCCCCAACAGAAATTATCGCCTCATAATACTCAAAGAATGATTCATTATTCCTTAAATAAATCTGGTTTCACCAAGTGATTATTTATCCCAAATGGAGAATTATCTCAAAACATTGTTTATCTTTCAAATCTGATGTCATGAAATATATATATTTTTTAAAATATATGAAGTTGTTCTAAAACTTTGGGGAAAGTCTGTGTAAAAATCTAATTTTAACAAATTATCAAATGACAATGTCTCATTGCCAATGTTAATTCATAAAATGCACGTCGATACACGGTCTTCAACAGCCATCGTGCGCGTGCGCGCTTACGGGAAGAATACGTCCTTCCGAAATCGTAAGATACACTTGCGTTTCTCTCCGCCCGCTGCCCGCCCCGTAGAAGCACGTATGACCAGTTGTGGCTGGAGAATTAAAAAGAGCGATAACTCTCACAGTCATGTATAATTTTACTTTAAAAAAACGGCTAAGTTTCTTGAAAACTTATGGAATTCACAAAGGAATCCCAATGTTATCAATATAACAAAATAAGTGGATATTTACATGCATTAGTTACACAGCCACATCATAAAAAATCAAAGAAAATGACTGACATTCCCGAATCTCCAAATCGTTTACTATATAGTACTCATACATACTCAAGATCTTTGTAGAGCTAGATAAATAATTTACTTGAATTTACAGTGTGGATCATTGAATCAATCATTTCCATGTGTAAATTTGAATTCCATGCTGAAGTTAAATCGAAGCTTCAAATTGCTATGGATAAGATACCTTTAGAGAAATAAAGCTTCTTTTAATTAAAATTAAACACGCCATTGATTTATTGATATGGAGGCGGTAACAGTGCTTTATTTTCAATTTGACACTTTGACACTTTAATATCCATACACAAAAGGCAATAAAAACATCTTCAATTCTTTATTTCATAGATGTACTTTAAACGTTCAACTGCCTGTTAAGATTGCTGTTCTCGCACCAATGTCATTGGTAAATCGATTGAGGGACTGTGGAGAGAAAATGACATTTCCCATCTCAGCTTCATTAATTTTTCATAGTTAACATTCTGCATAAAACAAGACAAGAAGACATTAGTACAATATCGTTGTCTATATTCATGCCCAGAGAGGTAACTCCCGTATGAATGATATGTTAAGGGACAAGTTTCAACAATTCTTTGGAAATTGCGTATTAGAGTATAAAAATACCTTTGATTACTGTTAACGTTTATTCGAATTACTTTCATTTTATGATTTTTTTTTTTTTTATAAAACTAATACTTTCCAAAGTTGAACTTTTCAACGTAATCTAGTTGATTTAAGGACATCAACGACACAGTATCAATTAACATTGTAAGGATTTCAAGCAACATTCCTTAAAAATATAACATTTCTATCCTTTCTATTCTTTTTATTCAAATTCAAGCTACGGTGCATGATTTGTAGCTCTTAGATTCTAATGAAACGGTGGGTATCGATAAACGTTTTGGCGCTGTTCTTCCAAAAGTACTTATACTGCATCAATATCCATCGATCGGATCACCCCTGGATTCGAAAACTATATTTAAACTGTATTTAAATTAATATATTCCATCGTGCATAGTTTAAGTGAATTTGGTCCGAACGGCGTGTTCTTTCGGACAGACGGGTGGGCGGGTATCTAAAAATCATATATACTTAGTTACTTCAAAATGCTTAAATCTTCAGAAATATCTGACTTGGTATTGACATTTCCTATACCGTACATAGAATTGTCACGTTATCTTAGGGCGGAAATCCAGTGGGTAAATTTGTCTTGTACACCGATCTTCTTAACTCTGTCTGGAAGGGGATAATGGGGGAGTGAACGAGTTTGGAAAAAGTTATTTCATACTTGGACAATTTGCATGGTGAAAGATAGCGTTTATGTCTATGATTTATACATGTACAATAGGTATATTTAAGTATTTGATACATGGGTTTTTATCTCCTCATGATCAATTTCATTCAAACATAATTAGAATATTCATGTTTAGTCCGCTTTAAACAATACTTTTAGAGTAAACGTTAATTTAAAAATATAACGAAACCTTGATAAAGTTGAAGTCTTTATCCGGCCCTAGTAACGTCATGTTTGCTCATTTGCTATCAATTTGGCAATGCTTATATCATTGAATGTTGTAAATTTCTGCAATGGTCCATTCATAACGGTAAATGAAACAATGTCGGATAAATAAAAAAAGCGGACGTTTCTACATGTTTATAGGATCTCATTTTGAATTAAAAAAAAATCAAAATATCGCCGTATATCTAGGGAAAAAAGCTTTCAGAAGCTTTTTTTTTAAAAAGCCGAAAACAAAAAGAAATGTCTACTGACAATACTATATACAAAATTGATTGTGTTTCTACAATATCCAGTTGGTGTATACAAAATGTTGTTTTGTTGTTGTTGTTGTGATTTTTTTTTTGACAACACATCTTATTTATGAGAGAGAGAGAGAGAGAGAGAGAGAGAGAGAGAGAGAGAGAGATTGTCAAGCTTTAAGTGCGCGTCCTGGATTTTTATCCCCGTTACCATTAAACATGCATAAAGTGCATTATCAATATTTCCCACACACATAAAAGCTGAATAGAGGTTAAAGAAGTCAAAAGCCTAATCAAGGCAATTAATTCATGATTTTGTTTACTTATCTCGAATTTGGGGAAAACCGGGCGAGGCACTGATTCATTTCTTCGTTGACTAAACTCAAAATTTATAATTCTGAATAAATATGAATTTCTGTAAGCGGAAATCCAAACAAAACGACATCGGTGATGTCAAACTATTGAAATGCGTGTTTTAAACAAAACCACTTTGTTGCGTTTAATTCCTTTTTCGTAATGATAAGTTGTTATATGTCTTACATGTAAATTTTACCCATGAAACATGGGGCCCAAGGAATTTAGCAGTCCCTTGAGAAAAAAAATATCAGGTTAAGGATCCACAGAATGAAAATGTAATACTAGTAATAGATTATTTAACAAAATAATATAAATGATTATATTGCACGAAAACAAGATTCTAGCATTATACATGATCAATTAAATTGTAAGTCTGTCAAACTGAATTTTTTAAAAACTTTGAATCTATTCAACGCTATACATGTATAACGAACGTTATGTGTATGGAATGAATCCGTCGTCGGTAGCCAATTTAAAAGTGCTGCATTTCCATCTGTAAAAAGCACAACTTCTTAAAAATGGTATCAATACAATCGACAATAGATGAAATGAGATATTGACGGGAAAACTTATTCTCTGCTGAAAGTATGTCAACTGTTAACTGTTATTCACGACGTACTTCGCGGTAACCAAGTTGAAAACTGGTTGACAGGGACTAATTTTTCCGTCCAAGCCCAGGTTTACAAATGCGAAATACTTGAAATAAAAACTGGTTCACGGCAATAAATACTCTTGACGTGTTTTCGAAAACCTCGCAAATTTTTCTCACACGCGAATAAAAGTTGGTGTACAGCTTCTGTATTGTCTGCACATGTATTTTTACCACTTCTTCCTACACTGGGGATTTGCTGAATTTGGAGTTTAATTAAATTCGAACCCGAACCATCAGTTTCCCAACAAGTAGAAGTTCTCTTGAAATAGAATAATCAAGCTAAGGAAAGTATTTGAAAGAATAATTTCAATTACCCCAATTTATAAAAGACAACAGCTGAACACCAACTGGCGTTTTTGGTCATGGCTTATTTATTCTAAATTTAAACATGCATTTTAACAACTGACCTGCCACCCACTTGGTTAGCAGGCTGTACAATAAATCAATCAATCAGTCAATCACCACTTCAACAGTCAAATAGTTCAATAAATCAATCAATCGATCAATTTAAATCAATACCTGCAGCAATAGAGTTGTTCAATCAATCAATCAATCAATCAATCAATCAATCAATCAATCATCAATGTCAATTCATCAATTGATTCAATTAATAATAAAAAAAGGATCAAATAGTGGATAAATAGCGCTTTACTTATTAAAGATGGTTATTGGCTAGGTTAAATCGACCCTGGGAGCAGTTGATCACCTATACCCAAGCTTTGAGCGGGTCCTGGGAAAAGTTGCCTACATGAAAGACCTGAGAAACCCTGTATTTGTACAAATTCCGCGAAACAAACAGCTTCACTATTTAATTAGATTTTAAATAACCAATTTTATTGGTTACCACTATTGGAGCACAAGAAGAAGCAGATGCAATACTGATACAAGCCATGACGAGAAATGGTAGATGATAACAGCAAGTCATGTGTTAACACTGATCACAAGATGAGAATGGGCATCTTGGTAGTTAGTGTAATAGCATGTCGTGTGTTGACTCTGTTCCAGTGTGAAAGGAATCCCATGTCGAGGTTGGTTATCATGGTAGTTGGTATCAGCAAGCCATGTGTTGAAACTAAGCACGAGATGAATTCTGAGATGAAGTTGGAAATCTTGGTAGTTAGTAACCGGCCTGAATTGTTGAATGGAAGATAAAACTAAGGAGATCAGCAGTATCTGATATACTTTAATTAATATCCAAGTAACTAACATAATTGAATAATTGATGACAATGATTAGATTTGTTTATAGCTATCCAAACATGAATCTAGTTCAATCTACATAAATAAATTCAAATAGCAGAGCCATGTGCGATAGCTAAAAATTAGCTGCAAAATTAGCAAGTTCAATGAACTGAAAAGATAACAGTTAAAGTAACCTAATCATGGCAGTCCATAGTTCAAAATGACGCAATCATGCATTTTTCACACATGTTACACCAAATTTGGTCAAAATTGGCTTGGTAGTTTTAAAGAAAAATTTTAAAAAATGGACGACGGACGACGACTGACCCTAATCGTAATAGGTCATCCGAAAGACCTCAAAATATATGACATTTGTAGTAAAAAAAAATGTTTTAAAAAACCCCCAAACCCCACATAACAGAAAACCCAAAAGAATAAAAAGTTAATGATGTTATGTTGGAAAACCTTTGTCTATTCAATTCTTGATAGGAATATGTGTCTAAATGGGTAAAAATAAAAACCCCTTTACGTGAAACTAAGATAAAAAAAAATCCCACAATGCAATCTCATGTGAAGTTATAAACAAATATTTCTGGAAGGAGAAAACGAGAACTAAATAAATAATAGTGCACAGAGTACTGCATACTAATTTCTAGGTTCATACAAAAAACTAGGACAACTCGTCAATGTCTTTAAGTTTGCCAGTGTTCCGCCAAAACCAATGCATGTTCCAAAATGCATACTTTTTTAGAATTCAAAGGTAATGAGCTCGACAGATAAGGGGTTTATTGTCAGAAAACACACGCCAGAAACCACCAGGTCACAAAATCAATGAATTAGATTACGCAACGCCTGATTTTTCGAAGACTCCTCGCGCTCAATGCCTGATCGTCTGGCACGCTGAACTTGCGTGGTTCGTAGTTGCTTATACGTGCATAACGATGTTGATGTTAAGTTTTCATTCTTCCGAAAGCACTTTTAATATATTAGTATAGTCTTTTCAAACCTTTTAATGTACTTTTACATAAAAAAAAATTGATTTCAATGTGTAAACAGTCGTTAACTTTTTCTTATTAATATTTACACATGCAGTTTATTACAGATACATCTGTCTAATGAATATATACGGGTTTTTTACCATCTAAAAGACATATTTTTCATTCGTCAAATAAAATCAGAGGAAATAATGGATATTATTTATGCATTAAACAAAACAGGAGTGTTACAGGTCATAAGGGTTAGACGGTGTAGTTCGTCCTATCAGTAAGTTTATCAGAAATGTACATCTTTTATCCTCCTCTGGAATCTAATACTATAATACATGTATATGTTAACAACATCACTATCTGTGTTAATATTAAATTATCATTTAATGCAGTTGCCGTTCTTTGGTACCTGTACCAACAGATTGTAATAAGGTATTTCTTGCAAAATTTAACTTTTTGATATTAAATGCTAGTAATTTTTTTTTTGTAAAACAACAAATCTAAAGATAAACATGTATTTACGCTGATTACAATAATTCACTATGGTATTCTATTCCAATCCATTGTGTAAATTTCTGTATAAAATTATAAAGTGCTTGTTCTGTTCAAGGAAAAATAAATGCATTTTAATTTTGCTGACGATAGGAAATAATTTCTAATATTGTAATCTACAATGTACGTTGATGAGAATGTGTTAAAGTTAAGTACTATGAAAGAAGGAATACTAGAATGACTTATTTGCAGTTTATATTTGGGAGGGGGATAGAAGTATCTAGATAAGTTATTCGTACAATAGCGGGGCATTTAGGGTACATTTTAAAGTACACGTTTGTAGGGACGCGGCTTCAAGGTTTATTTATCAAAGATAAAGCTTCCCAGGCCATGCGATTTCTTAATACATCTTAAACACATTCATAAAATGCTTGGATATTAGGGCATTTGTCAAACGGCTTACTACAGACTTTGATGATCGGAGAGGAATACACAAAACTGTCACTGGAACCCTTTGTTTTAACGTGAGTTTTGGAAATAATTCATTGCTGGTATTGATTTTTGCAAAGATGAATCCATATTTTTTAATATCTTGTTTTAGGGTAGAAAACGCAAACATAATGATTTTCAATAAGTTCTTTAATAGAGTATTTTTCAAATTTGTTGTATTCGGATAATTAATTTTATCTTGCATTGTGGTATTCGATATTAATTATGAATTTGCATAAATCGCTTACTTCATTTAAGTGTTAAGTACCTTATCTTATTTATTTTTATTATAGTTTCGCTCGTTACCTAAAAAGGGTTTCGTAAGTTTATTTTTGGAGATTTTTGGTATAACATGCATGTATGTAAAAATTAGAGACACGAGTCTCACCTTGCATGTAGTTTACATCCTGGGGGTTAATTGGTTGTCGGTAAACTTGTTACCATCCCGGTTACGGTGGGCATCCTTTCAGAAAGAGGAAATACTAGTATTCATAAAACAGGAACTAACCATGTAAACGATCGAATAGTTTTTGTTTGAAAATATTGATAGCAAGGAGGGGATCGGATATATTAAGTTCAGAAAGTTATATATTTATAATTAAAAATACTTTTTCTAATTTAATAAAATTAATTTATCCAAAATAAAATAATATACACCTTTTAAAAAAACAATATAAAACAATATAATTCAAAATTAGATTGCAATAAAAATCAATTTCAGAACAATTTCATTGGACATGTCGAAATTTGATTTTTTTTCCATGAATGCTATGGAATGAAACGCAAATAAATAAAAAGAAAAAAAAAAGAAAAAGAAATGACTTTATTCATTAAAAATTAACGACATTCCACACTAAGCCTTTTGTAAAAATGTGGATATAGCATAAACGTTAGTGCATATGCACGTACAATACGTACCCCACTCCCTGCTGAAACGTAACGCATGGGGTTAAGGTGGGTCAGGAATGTGACATTATGTGCAAATGCTCGCACCCGGGTGTACGTAACTACCGGTGTGTCTCCCTAATACACGGCAAGCTGTACCCCTGGGGATATTATTACGTCACCAGTCGTAAACGAGACGTAACATACAAGTCATCTTCCGGTTTTTTTCTGTTCGTCGTTTTACTATTACTCGTTCACTCATTCATTAGCAAAAGACATTTCTAGAAGAAACTTCTAATACCAATTGGAATCTTGTAAAATTAGATATATTTTAGGAATATATACATTTTTGTTCTCTTGATTCAGGAAATGATTTTGAAGATGACACAATGGAAACTGTTATTTCTCACGTGTGCGATTGTATTTGGCTGTGCCGTGTCAGGTGAGAGCTAGGGTCATTTGTTTATGTCTGACAATATATCTTGTTTAAAATGTTGATAAGAAGTTCAAAACTATGATCCAAATAAATACACAATCAGCGTGTTGTCGAAATAGGTTTTATCTGTTTATCCGTGTCAATATCTATATTAGGCAAGTCAATAATTGTATGTCAAAGGTATATGATAGCTAGGTATATGTATAGGAAGGAGTGTGAAATCCATAAACGTGCCCTTAGAGATTATAATAAACTTGTCACATTTAAAGATAAACAATGATTATTAGTGACTGCTTATTAATGATTGGTTAACATTATAAAATATTAACCAATATACCTGTCAAATAGCTAAAAACACATTAGAAGCTAGGTTATAACACAAATGTTCAGTCAAATAAAATTGAATGATTTTGTTGTAATATGTGTACCGATCTTATTAATTTCTTATGAAATAATTTTGTTTGTTTGTTTGTAGAAGAAATTCAGGATGTCTACGACTATGAAATCGACAGCGAAGGTCATGCAATGGAAGGCTACCTGTTTCCTGACCTTGAGTCGGGGGACAGGGTACTGGTGAATCTAGAAGAAGGCGAAACTCTAACAGAGAATGGAAACGAAGTCAAGTACATCCGACTCAAAATTAGAAAATCTAGAAACATATCGGTACGTCTCGAGTTCAAGCTTGAAAAATTCTTCTAAATAAGTAATTTTCTTTTGAAAACCATTTTTTTTTATATTGTATGTACAAATCATTTCCTACGGAAAAAAAGATAATTCAAACTGACATTGTTTCTGTTTTTACAGGGCCCCGAACCCATTTTCCGAGTGTTCGAAACAGAACACTTCTCTGTCAACAAAGACAACTACATAGTGGTAGACACAAACAACACAGCCAAATTACAGGAGGAAAAAGAACTCAAATTCTACGTGAGCTCATTTATACATAAGTTTATTGTCGTTCATTATTATATTTTCATAGTAAAACGATAATGACTCTTTTGTAATTATTGTGTATCATATTTTGAGCAATATTTCAATTAAAATATTTAGATTTTAAGAAACATAATAAACATGTGCCAAACCGTAACCTTGCAAAAAACCGAGGCAAAAATGTTGTTAAAAAGTGACGTTAATTAAAAATTTGTTTGCACACACCGTTGCAGTTATGAGACTATATCTTTCAAAAAATAAGGATTTAATGCTTATATTTACATTTTTTTACCTTCTTGCCTTGTATGCAAATGTGAATTATACCTCAAAATTACTGCATTATCCTATGGGTAAGTTCAAATTAATGGAAGAGCCACAGTAACGGCCACAAGCGTGATCTTTGATTTTCGCTTGTGACGTTGTATTTATCAGCGTTCGACGTTTATGACGTCACAATTAAAACTCGTGATTTAACCTTTTCGTACCCTGTCTGTGTTATGGTGTTATATCTGCAGTAGCTTTACATGCAAAATATATGTGGAATGTAAATATAATATGCTAAATTAGCAACAATCTGATTAAAGCAATTATTTCTGTTTATATAGGTTGTACTTACAAACAGTAACAAACAGGCTGTGTCGAACCCTCTTCCATTCATTGTTCGGATTGAGAAAAAGACAGAGAATCCATCTAACTACTCTCTCCATTCCGCCATTTTCGCTGGAGTTTTGGTGCTAATCATCGTTATATTGGCCCTAGGAATTCCGTTTGGAATAAGAGCCAAAAGGCGAATGAAAAAGGGAAAACCTGTCATGAAACTGGGCAGTCATCCAGGATCTAGTCCTGATCTCAAGATGATCGTTTCCGAATCCGTGGAGGATATTCCGGGAATGCATCGCAATCCGACTGAGCCAAACTGGTACGGAGAAAAAACCATTTTGTCCTACGAGGAAGAAGTGAAGACGGAGAAAGCTGTCTTCACCAAAGAGATCAAACAACTAGAGAAGAAGATTTCTCTCGGACTGGACAAAGACGCAGATGATGATGATGACGATGGATTAGTCAAACATTCAAAAGAGCAGCAGAAAGGGATTCTGAAGAACGGCAACTCTAGTCTAAATGACAATGGACAAGTATCGTTCTCGGTTGACGTGCATGGAGCAAACGTTAACGTGAACAAAGAGCAAACATCTAAACTATAACGTTTTTAATTGCTTTTCGCCAAAGATATAAAAATGTATATTTGTTGAGGACGTTTTATTTTTATCCACATGGCGTCGGATGTGATGTTAATTTGTATTTTGACACAGCATTATACACTGTTCATGTTAGATATACACTAAATATTCCTATTTATTCTTAAACATATTAAAACAATAATTATATAGATTTGTACATTTGTTTTCATTATTGGTCTGTTTTGTCGTTTGATTACTTTTATTGTAATGTATTACCCCGAAATCGCACAAAATTATTATTTATATAGAATTGTAGGTATACGGGTCCCAATTCTTTAATTTGAAATTATTTAAGAAATAAGGAATCATTCTTTGAGTATCGAGAGGTGATCATATACGGTCGGGGTGATCAAATCCAATAAGGCCCGAAAGGTTTTATGATAGATTTGATTACTTCTGATCGTACTTGATCACCTCATAATACAGTATATTAAAAAATGATGCCTTATTACTTATATAATTTTCAGCAGTTTTACAATCAAATATTAAAATAGTCATTGATGAAAATGTATTTGACTATACATTACAAAATCGATTCGTAGTGTTATCACAGGCAAATAATTAAGACAATGGAAAAATGTAAATATTAGAATACATGTGTATCGATCTTGGTGTATGGCTCGATCAGTTGACAAATCTTTGGGATCAGCATAATACCTTATCAATTTCACAGGTCGGCCAAGAGCCTTTTACGCTTTCCTTAAACTGTTGAAGATAACCTATTGATTTGTTGAAAATTATTTTGAAATAATTCCAGTACACTCAATCAAGAAATTTGAGGGCATGAATCATGCAAATGTTGCTCTTAGTCATTGTGGTCCATGCTCTTTGTGTTAAATCCATGCGCAGATCCAGAAAATTTTTCCGGGGGGGGGGTGTCTGAAGGATAATTGTGTTTGCCGGGGGGGGGGGGGGGTCCGAGGCATATTTGCGATAATTTTAATTAAATAAATTTTCATTTTACAGAGGGGGGGGGGGGTCGGGACGGGACCCCTCCGACCCCCCCCCCCTCTATATCCGCGCATGACATCAATGGGATAATTTAATTGAATGATCCTATAAATTAAGTTAGTTTTAAGTACTGGATAAAAAATATGACAGCAGGTGTTGGGACCAAAATACACTTCAGTTCAAGGGCGGGGGGGGGGGGGGGGTGTCATAAATTTTCAAAACGATCGAAGAGCAACTATACAGAACACAAAATTCAAAACTGCCTGCACCGTTTGGATGGCTTTTTTTCCCGCCAATTTCAATTTGCAATTTGTACAAATTAATGTTGAAGTCAAGGAAAACTGATATGAAAAGTCCAAGGTACATGCACACCGAAAGTACATATAGTATGTAAACGTTCAATCTAAAGATAGAAATGAGAGCATAGTTAAAACGCGTACATTTGTTATACGGACCAAACTGGAGAGGCTTATATCCAAGGGGCAAAATGAGTAGTTGGCTTAAGGGAAATAGTGAAAAATAAATTTGGAAATTCATCGTTAGCATTGTGTCAATTGTTTTTTATGAATCTCTCAAGAATATTCATCAGCAATTCAAATTTAATTTTTTTTTAACCCTAAATACCTCCCGTATGAAATGTTTCACGTTACAAATGAGGATTAGAGGCGTACATACATGTACTGAAGATCTCTCTCTCTCTCTCTCTCTCTGTACTGATCCCATAAAAATCAGGTGTGAGAAAACCTAAATGTAGCCCAGCCCGGAGTACCAGCATACATATTTCGAATTTGTCAAATAATGCATGGAGACACAGGCTCAAGTCCACCCAGAGTCTGCCGTCTATCTACATTCCACTGGCGGAGCCTTTCTAAAACATTTGAACAGACACAACCCAAAATCCGCTGAATTTAGTCCTTGAACATTTCTATATTCTTTCAGTTTACAACCTTTCATACGTATTCATCATGGGTTAGACTTGACTTGGCCTTTCAACTTGAATTTATATTTGTTGGTTGAGAATGGTCCCATTGGTAACTGCAGACGCGGATCTAGAGGCTCGTCAGATCCCTCCTCTTGAAAATTCAAACTTTCAAATAGGCACCATCAACACCCCCTGGAATTTTTTTTTCGATCCGCACAAAAACTGTACACAAACATGTATATGTGAAGAAGACTAACTTTACAAAACTTGTCTCATTCTAAAATAATCAAATTCTTTGGTCCCAAACCATCAGGTTTAAAATTATTTGAATCAAAATTCTTAAAAGTTTTGTTTAAAAAAATGTTTTGTCCAAGAAAAACGAAACATTAATTTACAGAATAATTCAAAGAAAATTGTTGAAAACCCCAAAGAAAGAAACAAGACATTTCATAAACTTATCATTTATTACTAAATCTTGAGTTAGGCATTACTGAAATACATTTAGAGTAATTGAGCACTATTTTTGTAAACACAAATCAATCCTAGTGCTTTGAAATATCAATTAACAGTTTTTTAACTATTGTTTTTATTTACATTTACACCCACCTCAAAAAAACTAGAGCAAAACAATTACTCCATAACAGTGACAGCTATACACAAGTTGAGTCTGATGAATGTTGATTGAACACATCATTCCTGCAAGCATTCAAAACATGCATGCATCTGTTGACAATGAGGTTAATAAGTCTTGTTCATGCGCGGATCTAGAGGGGGGGGGGGGTTGGGGGGGTCCCAACCCCCCCCTGGAAAATGAAAATTTATTAAATTTACATAGTAAAATTATAGCAAATATGCCTGGGACCCCCCCTGGAAAACACAATTACCCTTCGGACCCCCCCCTGGAAAAATTTTCTGGATCCGCGCATGTTGTTATACATGTACTTAAAGTTTCCCTGAACTGGATTCTCTTCACTGTTTCCTCAAATGTTGTGTAGGATTGCCAATTAAGGCACTGACTCAGTATGTGTATTTACCTTACCCATAGTATTAATACATGTATCAAATTAAGTATCAAAAATCTGATCAAGAATATTTTTAACAAACATTCATTTGGCTTCAAACTTTAAACTATAATTCTTATAGCAGTTAGCAATGAACTCAAAAACCAAAAACATATGTCATTTGATCAATGTATATAAAAAAATGTCTAATAAACAATTTTTCTCAATTTAAAAAAATATTCCTCCTATAAGTACATGTACTTGTTTGAATGCAATAGTTTCAAATAAAACTTACATTGCTTCTAAGACAATATATAAGAAAAATTCATCAAATAACATCTTAGCCAGTATTTGTAGCTACATGAAAAATGTCAATCTCTTCTGTAATGCTTAATATGTCATAACTATTGGTAAATTGTATGTACTATATTGACACTGTTTAATACATAATGATAATATTCAAAGCTCCTCTTTAATATGTCAAAAATTAACAAAATGAAACTTATCAGATCCATATAAGTTTTTTTTCTGTTCTACAATCATGTACTTTTCATTATAAACTTCAACTATAGCAGTGAATTCTTAATCAATATGTTGACCAAGTATTCATCCTCAAAGAGATCAATTCATTCAAACTTATATTTTACAAAAAAATCAACATGACATAAAATATAAACTCCCAAGTTGTAACATCACTCTAATAACTGACAGTCTGACACATTATACAACTTGTAAAAATTTTTAATTTTCAATCAACCATGTAATATGGTAGTACGAGGGTTGTCCAAAAAGTTCGTGGACAATTGCGTTTCTGTCATTTTAAATGGGTTTATATATACATATTGTATACCTAAATCTTTGTCATAAGATTTCAAATCAAACTTAAGTGGTTTTAAATGTTTTCCATAGAAATTAACTAAATATTTAATGTATCAAAGGGTCGCAAAAAATATGCATGGCCTAGCGTAAAAATTGTCCAAACTTTGTAATTGAGTTTTTAGATATGAATATTTGCAGTTTTTATAAAACATTTCAAAACTTCATAATATTCTATTGCAATGTAGTCTCAATGGTGTACATCATTTTCATACGTCATTTGAAGCTATTTTCAAACTAGCAGAGGATTTTTAAAAGATATTACGACAAGAAAATGTCTTTAAAAACGCTGAAAAAGTGACGTCAGCTGACCGTACGGAACAGCGCGCCATCATAAAATTGTGTTGACTGAGGTAAAACACCAATAGAAACACAACAAATGATAGAGGAAATAGGAAAAACATCAAAATAGTTCGAGTTTACTTATCCACAAGAGGAACAAACAATATTTTGATGGAGTATGCGATTGTACCCTCTGACCAAACGGTTAATGCGGCAAGTTACTCTTAGGTAAACCTAGGACTACAACGTTATAAAAACGTCGTTATAACTAAACGTCAGACTGGGCCGTGCGGCCTGTATAGGCAATGTTTATATAATAACTCCAATACAAAAATGTACATTGCTCTGATTTTTATACATATACATTATAATACTCTATATTAAAATATTATAATACTTTCTTGATAATGATCCACGAAAAGATCCACAAACTTTTTGGACAACCCTCGTATACAGTATTTGTCAAATATAATTGTCAGAAGATCGCATCTATATACATGATAAACAAATTATAAAAGTTTTGTCAGCTAGGACTTCTGATTGTAGCAAAATGTCATCAAATGTATAGATCAATACAATTCAATTTTTCTTAGCCAACACATCTCTAACAAATGCATTATTCTGATCAAGCACCTGTTGTTTCAGTGCTTTCATTTTGCTGAGAATTTCTTGATCTGACATGTTGGAGATTGGCAACTTCTTCACGCTATCTAGGAATTTCTGGATTATCTCCACGCCTTCCTCTTTTTCCATTTTCCTTTTCTTCACAGCTGGTTCATCATCTCCTTTCAGGGAGGTTTCTAATTCGACCGATTGGAAATCTTCAAGCTCTGCTGCTTTTTTCTTTGAAAACTCAATAACATGTGCTGGGAAATGAGCCAATTCTGCGACATGGATTCCGAAACTCTGGTCACATGGTCCTTGCTTGACCCTGTAGAGTAGGGTCAAAGTGTCATTCGAGGTTAAAGCTGTAACATGCAAGTTATTTACTGTTGGTATTTTATCAGCAAGAGTAGTAAGTTCATGAAAGTGGGTTGCAAAGAGACAGAATCCTTTGATTTTTGTTGCGATATGTTCAGATATTGCCCAAGCTAGTCCAAATCCATCATATGTCGAGGTTCCTCTACCAAGCTCATCAATGATCATAAGGGAGTTTTCTGTCGCTGATTTCAGAATTGAAGCAGTTTCCAACATTTCTGCCATGAAAGTTGAGATGCCCTTCACCTGATTGTCTCCCGCACCTACCCTCGCCAAAATGCTGTCCACAATAGTCACCTGTGCCTCACTGCACGGAACATAGGAACCAATCTGTGCAAGAAGTACGACAACACCTGCTGAGCGAATGTAGGTTGATTTACCTCCCATGTTTGGTCCAGTAATGATGTGAAACATCTGTTTGTCTTTTTCAAATATGATGTCATTTGGAATGAAAGAGATATCTTCCTGCATTTCCAAGCAAGGGTGACGGGCATCTATCAGCTTAATATTTCCGCTGCCTTTTGGCAACAGACTTGGGCGAACAAATGGTATTGGAGCACTTGTTGCTGTCACAGCAAAACTAACCATTACATCCAGCTGTGCAATCAACTCATTCAGAATGACCATAGTTTCACAATACCCAGCTGCTATGGAAATGATTTCAGCTACAATACTTTTCTGTTGTTCATTGTATTCTTCTTTTGCTCTCAGATAATCCTCATTCAGTTGTTTAACAGCATTGTTGTGAAAACGAACTCCGTTGTTTTTAGTGTCTATAGTAATATAGTTTTTGTTGTTTCTCAATGCTTTTTCCTCTTTTCGAGTGACCCTGAAGAAGTACCCTAATTGTGCATTACTCTCTAATTTAAGAACCTTGTTTGCTTCAATTCCTAAATCCCTTGCAACTTTGTTCAGCTGACCTTTAATTTTGTCTTCCAAATCACTAATTTTCTCTGATAGGGCCTGCAGTTCTTCATCAAATCCTGGTTTGATTAGAAATTCATGATTTTCTACTTGTTGCAGATCCATGGTTTCTTCCACCATTTCTTGAAATTTAGCAAAATCCATCAAAATTTCTTTTGCAGGATTAACAAAGACCTCCATAACAAGTTGACAACTTTCTATGCCATGCTTTTCTAGTGTCTCCATTAAATGGGGTAGCTTATCCAATGCCTGATAAACCCTGTAGCAATCCTGCAGTGTTGCTTTCCTCTGCTGGAACTTTCGAGCCAATCTTTGAAAGTCTGGCAACCTTCGCAAATGATCTTCTGCAACCAGCTGTCGAAGTTCTGTGTCTTTTACGAAAAATTCAACAAGCTTCTGTCTTTCTTCAATACGATTTATATCCATTAGAGGTTGCTTTATCCACTGCGCCAGAAGCCTTTGTCCCTGCACAGTTTTACATCTATCCATTAATCCAAGAATGCTTTGATTCTTGTTTCCATCAGATGAGGTGGGGAACAGATTCAATGCTTGGACTGCTGCAGAATCAAGTTTCATATATTGACTGAAGTCAAAAGACCCAATGCTGAATTGTCCAAAATAATCTTCATTTGACAGAAGCTCTAAATACTTGATAAGTGCCGAAACTGCTTCCATTGCGATCTTCTTCTCCATTTCACTCAGAGTTGCACTGTTTACCTGCTGTCCCTTTTTACACTTTAGCAAGCGGTTAAGATCCTGCACAACATCCTTGCTGCTAAAATCGCTCTTCTTTCTTTCAGTAATGAGAATATTACTTCTTTCCAAGACTTGTCTAAGTTTTCCAGTGTGTAGATCACCTGCCCCAACTACACATTCTTTGGCTCCCATTTGTACGATCAATGCCTCTAAATTTGAGAACTGGTCATTGTCAGCAAATTCTGCAACCAACATTTTTTGCATCATTACATCAGCAAATCCAATCCCCACCATTCTCTCATTATTTTCTGTTCCGATCTTCAAAGCTAACACACCAACAGATTGGGATATGTCAGAGTTACCAAACAAAATGTCCTCAAACTGAGTCAGATTGCCTGGAGATGCCTTAAAAGCTAGCATCCATTCATTGTTCTTAGATCCAGTTTTGTTCTTAAAGATTTCAACTCTATATTGACGTATTAACAACAGCTCTTTGACGAGAGATTCAAAGTTGAGTTTGCTTACGGTTACGGACTCCAGCTTCTTTTCTCCTGTTCCAAGATATTTTATCACTGCAACTGTCTTGAAAACTTCCTTGGCAACAAAAACAGCATCTTGTCCATGGACTGTATAGTAATCCGTACGATCAAAAAATCGCACGGTCGTACTTGGTTTCTCAGGAAGACTTTTAAATGCAGCAATGAATCCTTGGTCTTGAAATGCATCCATATTCTTGAGTTGTGAATTACCAAGGGTTTTCCCGGCAAAATTGAGCCACCATGGGGTACGGGTAAAATGGTAAAATTAGATATTTTTGTAAAGAGTGTTGGAATAAGATTTTTTCATTCAAATGCATATAATATATGGGGGCAAATAAGTTTAATTATATTTAATTTCAAGTATATAGTAGTTTTATCCTTTGATATTTCAATTCCGATTCTCTTTAAAAATATGTTTCTACTTTTACACCAATTCATAGAAGAGTTGCTTCCCCCATCATACTCTCGTATTTGGGAGGCTCTTTTATCCTTAGCAAGTGTAATCAATATTTGAATAGACACATTTCAAGTTTTATCAAGGACCTGTAACAAGTACAGGTCCCTCTTTATGTAAGTAGTTTGTAGAATATTGAAAGTAACAATGGAGGTCACAAACGGTCTTCTATCCAGTCTTGTGCAGACAAAGTCGATAGAAAGAGTTTTGGCACCAATCGCATCACAGGTACATAAACAGTTAAAACTTATTTACAAGATAATTTATTTTTTTATACAGCTGTTATAATAACTGTAATCTCTTGATTTAGCATAATAGACTGTATTAGCTACAAAAATGTAGCTTTAATATGTTTTATGATGCGACCGTTGGGGCAAGCGCAGCATAAAACACAGGTACATACATGATTTATAGCGTGGTTTAGCAAATTGATGCATCAACGTGATAAAGATATTTGAATAAGAATGAAATATTTCACACTCCAGTTTACATGTAATTTGTTTTACGCCGTAACCGTTGGGGCGAGTGCAGAATAAATATGAATAATGTTTTACGGTATTGCTGTTTTGAGAGTCAATAACAATATCAATTCATTGGAAATGTGCACAGTTAGATCCGCCTATCTATTTATTTATTACAATAAAGGTGGCTTGCTCAGTCGAGACATTGTGACGTCATGTTGATACAGCTGAAATTGCTCACAATACCCGCCAAAGTAACAATGCATGACCATAAACATGATAAAAGTCAAAGCTCAAAATTCTAACTGTCATTTTGTTGAAGACATAATTTCCTGAAAATGCATGTGTACATTATATTTAAAATAAAGGGTAGCTGGTATTACGTCACAATGAAAAATCTGAGTTATTTCCCTGTAGGGGCATACCTAAACTTAATCAATATCACTTTATCAATTGCATTAAATCAAAAACATATATTCATAAAGCAGAGTGACATCAGAACTGGGGTCTTATTTTGTAATGGTATATTGCAAGGTAAATTCATGCAGGTACATATAAACCAGAGTATATAAAGATATTAAAATAAATTCATATTCATATCGTCTATCGACAGATCTTTGGGAATCTATATTTACCTATGTTTGACTAATGAAAATGTAAAATTATTACGTAGTATTTATCATAATCAGGTTTCCTTGTTAATCATTTTGGATGAGTCTGATAATGGAGGTGGTAAACCAGATCATATGGGTCCTTGTGCACAGGCAGTTATGAAAGCAGCAGAAAATCTCATCAAGATAGGCAAAGAAAGAGCAAACAATTCACCTGATCAGGTAAATCCACTTGCTCATTTTTCACCTCTGATTATGTTGTCTTTTTGTGATTTTTTATGACTGTAGACCCTGTATAAGATTCTTAAAAGATATCTCATCTGATAATTTGTGAAATCTTTTGAAATTTACATGTCGATATTCATTCACATATTTGTTGGTGACTATATACATACGATAATCAATTTCTTATTAATACAAGGGATTCCAAAAGATTTCTTGCCCAATTTTCATTTTCTCTGATCGGAACATGAATTAACCTCTGCTGATATCATTGATATGTAACATGTGTTACATAATGTATTAATATATATATGTAATATATATAAAAATGAAGGTTTTAGTATAAATTAAGTTTGTACATTAATTCAGATATGTTGATACATCTTCATGTACCAGTAATATGTAAGGGATTTTAAATGACCACAAAATTTTACGAATGAAACACATCAATTTTCTGATCAATATATAGACTTTTACAAACTTTAAGGCAGTTATTGATAAAAGAAATTAATTCCAGGATTACCAAAGACAGATGATGAGTGCATGTGAAATTCTAGATTTAGCCAGTAGTGGTTTATACATAGCTTCACAAAGACTTGATGATGATGCCTCCAAAGAAATTCGCACGAAAGTCATCAATGCTTCAAAAGATGTTTTACAGGGCACAATGAAGGTAAGCTTTAATTATGCAGAACTTTTACACTCTGTAAAAATATTCACAAAATTATTTAAAATGATCTTCAATGAGCAAAATATTCACAAAAAATTACATTCTTTTAGGTTTTGCTTGTCTCTGATGATGCAGAGGTTAGAAAAGTGGTCAGTGCTGGTCACTTAGTGACAGAATGCCTTTCAAGACTTAGCATGGTTCATAGCATGCAAGATCTGCTTGCAAATTTCAAGGTATTTGTATAGTTGAGTTTTTCTTATTCTTAATTATTACTTTTTTTAAACAATATCATTTTGGCAAGTAATGCATCCATTGTTGGATGATTTCTATTTTCATTAATTTGACAGAGCTTCACTGATGGAACAGCTCTTCTTTGCTCGTTGGCTCAAAGGCGACAGGCAGAATTGTGTCAGAATCGACAAAGAGAAAGGATTATAACAGCCCTCAGTCTGTTGAAGAAATCTATTCCTTCCCTAAGTGTGGCACTCCAAAGTTATATCAAATACCCCAAAAATCAACAAGCACAGGTAAAAAAAAGTATTTTTTTAATGTGATATTTATAAATAGGGAGTCAAGGATTGATACTCAGGTTTAAATACAGTTTAAGTTTTTCTTGTACATGTACATTGTTCATTTCTTGAAAAGATCAGATAACTACCAATTTTTTTTTATTGGCAGATGAGCAAATCGTTCGTGATCAACCAAGCTCAGTCTGCGGTGTCAGACATTGTGGAGGCAGTGGAGAACAAGTTTACAGATGAAGATTACCTCGATGTGGAGGAACCTGGCTACTTTGTTACAAAGATAGATCAGGTTTGTCTTTTGCTCGTAAACACAAATTGTTAATACTGTAAACCAACTTTAATTTGGGTAATTTCATTTCATAATTTTTTAGAGATAAGCTTGTTTGCAGCAACTTATTTCCATGGATAAGTAAGTGCCCACAGAAGTGAAAAAAATGCAAAGATTGGTTAACAGTGAGAAATATTTACGATGATAATATACTTGTGAACATTGTAAATGAAATTTTCCTGCACACAATATAAATTTGGTTTACAGTAAAGTCTTGTTAGCTTAATTGTCCTCTTTCTTCCTTTAAATTCTCTGCATGATCCATAGCATATTTTTCATTTTATTCATCATAATAAGTTTAAATTTTGTTAAAAATTGAAATTTAGTTAAAATTCCTTGAGTCTAGGTGCTGGAAGCTTTATCTGTGGAAAAGCGGTTTGAACTGGATGATGACCTGGAGACGTGGACAGAGAATTTGGTCAGACACAGCATGCTGGTGGCCCACCTGTGCTTGGACCATTACAGAAATATCATTGTCAAAACCTGTCAAAGGGTCAGTCTAAACTTTACAGGAATTAGATATAACACCTAAAGAATCAAGATCAAATTAAGTTACATTCATCAACATTTGAGATATGTATTGACTTGACAGGGTTTAATGTGTTCTAATTTTGCATGTTAAAGGTATTGCAGCTGAAAAGCAGAGTTCTTCAGCTGAGTAACTCCATGATCAGTAATCCAGAACTTCATGCTATCAGGTAATTTCTAATAAATGAAAATCCAAGTACTCTGTATCAAAAATAAATATTAAAGTATGTGCTTGTGTGGTCAGGACAATGGTTTAAGTGTAGGGATTTTCTTACAGGGAGGACTATGAAGAATGCTGTGAAAATTACATCGATGAATTTTGTGAACTTGAGAAGGATGTGAACCTGGCCTTATTGAACTTGGTGGTGGATGTGTTCAAAGAAACCACTGAACCACTGGAGAGACTGGTGAAAGCAGCCATGTATTCTACACAGGTCTTTTAAAAAAATATATATATATATTTGTGTTGATTGTTTAACCACATGACTGCATGAATATCCAATATTTACTTTATAAAATCTTTGTTGATTCATGTGTAAATTGTTTTACAGGAAAAAGGATTTGAAAAGCACATGAAGGATTTAGTTACAGACTTTCAAACACATGCAGACAAAATGGGACAGATTGCAAGTTTTGCTGCAGCTAGCTCCACTGATGCCAAACGTAAATTTTTTTTCCCTGTTTTCCTCGAAACTCAATCAAAGCATTACTGGGGTTTCATCAATATTTGTTGAATACCAATTTTTGTGGATTTCGTTGTAGAGATGATCCATGAAATTAAGTGGTTTATTGAAGTGCAACTTCTTATAACATATTATATTGTATTGATTGGTTCGTTGACCTTAAAATTATGTATCCTTGAAACTGTGAATAATGATCAATGAAACCACAGATTCCTAATTATATGCAAGGAACTAATATTCGTGTAAAATCGCGGGAAGCACCCTTCATGGATTTTAAAAATCTTGCTTTTATTTTCTGAGAGTTGAGAAATATTATAAAATAAGGATACAAGTTCTGCATTTTGGATTTTATATTCTTGCGATTTGATACACAATGGCGGGTTTGCGGAATTAAATACTTGTGTAAAATAAGGAATCTATAGTATATGAAATTTGTTAATGTTTGTGAAGTAGTGGATTACTGTAAACGTATTAAATTTGGAGTGTTTGATATTTGGTGGAATATCTTTTTACAACAAGTTAGTGTGGATTTCGCATTTCTGAATGTACCTAATTATCTACTCTTTTTTCGTTTTTCGCCAAAAATGCTAAATAGAATACACAGCCAAATGTAATACGTTTACAGTAATTTTATTTTTGTGATTTATAATGTCATTAATTTCTATCTTCAGGTGTCAGAACCATTCGGAGATGTGTCTGTCACTTGGAGAGACTCGATCCAGATATCGTTCCTGCCGTGGTTGCTATGGCCAAGAAGTCTCAGGACAAGATGGCTGTTAGGCATGTTAAACTACTTATGAAAGAGTGGACATTTGAATTGACTTCTCTGATGCAAGTTCTGGATGAAATGACAGACCCAAGAATATTCATGCAAGTCTCTGGTAAGATGAAATCATTTGTGTTGTTAAGCATCATAATATTAAAGCACAACAACAGCAGTTACTTAGTCTTTACGAAATTTATTGTAAAGTCTCACATATTATATACACCTTTTTCTAGTCAATTTTCTCCCCAGAGTGTTTATCTCATAGTTGTGTACACAGCAAAAAATATATAGCTTTTATTTTAAAGTGTTTACAAAAAGACAAATTCTTTTTGTAAATATTATTCTTAACATGATATTTTCAGGATATAATGTCCACATTTATTCACAGAATCTAGAATTCAGGGAGACATAACTGTGTGCTATGGATATCTGGAGGATGGGGATGAGTTTAATTTAGAGTCATCTGTGAAGTCTGTAGTAGGCAGAGCCAGAAGGGTGTGTCAGATGGCTGAGAGAATCATTAGTGGCCACAAGGACCCTCTGTACAGGAATGGACTTCTGGTGTTTGTCAAACAACTGCAGAAAGGTGAATGAATGCATATAACAAACCCAGATTCCTTATTTTACACGTGTACTTGATTCCGCAATTCCAAAATTAAATATAACATGACATAAAATATCAAACATTTGTAACTGTTATTATTTCACAAAGTTCACAACTGTCAGAAAAATAAAAGTGAGATTTTAAGATCTTGGAGGAGTGTTTCTCAGCATTTTGCCTGGATATTAATTCCTTGTGTTTAAGGATCCTCGACACCCCGTGACTTCTACTTTTTATGACAGTACGTCACCACATGGTGATTTTAGCGCATTGTGAAATACCGGTAGTTTATATCGCCAAAATCTATTGTCTATTTCTGTGGCGCAATGGGTGTTGCTTCGGTCTACCAACCCGCAGATCCCGAGTTCGAATACAGCAGGGACTTTTATTTTCATGAACAGCGGTAAAATTTAAAACGTTGACTTTTTCCCCCAAAATTGAAATTTTTTTGGTCATTTTCAAGTCGAACACGTGCTAAAAATCCATTTCTTTAAGTTATTTAGAAGGATAGACTTGTATGCAGAACTTTTCCCAGGTGTGTGAAGGACCCTTAATAAGGAATCTGCAGTAATAATAAATTCATTTTACATATCTCTTTGATAAAAAGGGGATACTTTGTTTTGCACCAGTTGGTTTTTATGTTGATTGGTAGACCAAATATTGCTCTATGCTGGACATACATGTACCTCAAAACTTTGGACATACATGTATACATGACGTATTACATGTACATGTAGGTAACTCCTCAGGAGCAGATGACTCCTCTTGATTTCAAATAAACAAGGTCAAACATCAATGGGCATAGAAAGATATTGTCATTTACAGGTAATCTTTGGGGAGGGCAGTGTGCATGTATACTTCTTTTAAAAAGATTAGGAATGACTGGTTTGTGTGTTTTGCATTTTATATATACATAACTGTAGATCGACCCTGAAGTGCACTACTACGTCACACTTTTGCTATACTTGCAGGCAATTTAACACACACAGTAAATGGTTTGCATGAACTCTGTTCTCAGTACGTTATCAAACACTAAATGATAGATTAACTTAAAATTAGAAATGATGTGCCTGCTTTCCCAAATGTTTTTAAAATGATTTGATCTTTATATGATCTTTATATAAAGACAAGGAAATCAGTGGATTTTTTCCACAAAGATGGCATCTAACGGACATAACTTTTGGAAAGTGTAGTAAGTTTCATACCGAAAAAACAAACTAGTTGGTACATGTGTAACAATCAAAAAATAAAAATAAAAATAAAATAAAATATGATAGGTTAAACTTTTGATAACGTTTGAATATGTAGGTATTATTTATTACTTACATGTACCTCATATTTTTGTTTTCTGTATAAATTAATGTAAAATGAAATTGATTTAAAATCTAAAATAAAGAGATACCATAGTTATTGAATGAAATGAAAAAATGAAATAAAAAATTAATACATATACCAATATGAGTAATGACACATCCAACCATCCTCCGCATTCTATTCAAATCAATTCACATCAAAACTTTTTAATTCAGTTGCATGAAGACTATTTGCCATATGTTAATTTCTTTCTAATTTCTTGTTTTATGTGAGAATAATGAAAACAATAAAGATCCTTTTATGAACTACTATTATGGATAAAATATATTCATATTTGTAAAATTGAAGCATTATAATGTGCTAGCTAGCTCTCATTTGAATTTTATTATTTTCATTCTGCTTTCACAATTTTGTGAAGCATTGAATTTTGACTATTTATTAACAAAAATGAAACACTTGTCAATCAAATGAAAGACAAATACTGACAGAGATTGATTGACAACTTCAGCTAGGTGTTACCTGGTGTGGAAGGTTATTGTGATAGCCAATCAATATTAGTTATATTGCTAAAAATACACACCAAGAATATGATCAAATTAATGATTTACCAATAATTGATTAAAATTTTATAATCAATAAATTTAGCTTGCCACTTTTTAATGTTATAAAGCAATCTTTTGCAAATGCACATTAGTGCATATTAGATATTGTTTTGTCCCCCCCCCCCAAAAAAAAAATAAAAAATTGAAATCTTATTTTATAGGGGCAATCTGTTTTTTTATGTATGAAAAAGTAATTGATAAATTGTTTTTAATATTACATGTACATGTTATATATGCACTAGATTTAATTTTGATGTGTGATTTACATGTATTCTTAACAGTTGATTTTTCAATAGTATTGATTTTTTTGTTATTTCACACTCACAACTTTTTATTCATAAAACAAGCAAGCAATGTCTAAATGATACAAGTATTTAAGGTGTGTTCAGTTTTATGTGTGGATGGTGAACATGAGCGACTTTTGCGAAAAAGTGCGTCAAACGCAAGAGACTTTTAAGTGCAGAGATCACCTTACGACTTTTGTGCATGTAAATCAAAGATATCAATATTTCATAGATATTTGACAAAATATATAACACATTCTGAGAATTTAGAATAATATTTTTTTTGTTTCTCAATGTCCCAATGTTTGTCATGTATGCAATACTCCCCATAGAGCAGCTAGCATCTTATACAGTAGTTGACATTGAATTTACTTACTTATGCCAGCTTCCCCTTCTGGGACATAGACTGCAGACAAGATTTCTCCAGGCAGGCACATAGCATCGTTTTTGAAAGTGGGGGAACCAGACTCTTTCAAAAAATCTTGACAAGCAAAGATACACAAAACACACAAATTCGCAAATCATGAAATCCTAATTTGTGGGGGATGGGGAAGAGGAGTACCGGGTATGCTTATACATGTATCAATAACTTCACTGTTTATTACCTTTTTTTCACTTCCAGTTTCTACATGCTTCCATAAAAGTGGTGGCGGGGGAACTTCATGATAATTTGATTTTTGAGATGTTATTTTAAGAAAATGTTTGCTGTGAGAAAAAGTGTGGGGGGGGCGCAGGCAATCCTTTCCACCTCATTCTTGTTTTTGCCCATTCTTTTAATGTCCACCTCCAAATCTCTCACCAGGTGTTCCTTGGCCTACCCCTCTTGCGTTTTTTGCCTTGTGATGTTATAATGTACGTGGCTTGTGTAGAGTATGCCCTATCCACCCCTACCTTCTCTTCTTTATTTCTTCTTCAATAGGGGCTAGGCTTGTTCTCTGCTGTAAATCATATGTTACTGATTTTTGTCAGGCCATCTGATCTGGAGGATACATCTCAGACATGAGTTGGTAAATGTCTGGATCCTGTTTGTTGTAGATATAGTCATGTTTCTGAACTATACAGGAGCACTGCCTTTACATTGCTGTTAAACAGTTGACATTTTGCTGACTTTTAAATATTCTCAGACTTCATTTAGAATTGATAATGAAATACATGTAATTTATGATTAACTGTTTAATTTGTTATTGCATAGCTGTGAATGGATTGAGAGCTGCCAACAGTAATCTTATGTCAGACAGAGGCAACAAAGCTTTTGCTGAGACATTTCAGAAGCGATTGGAGCAGGTTCTTGACAGAGTACAACAGGTCACGTCAGGTTTATCTGAGTACAACCATCCCAGTATTCTTAGTCCACAGCGGAAATATCTCAGACAGACAGGTACCAAAAATACACAGTCATATGTTTTAACAAATAGATGAAGTGATTATTAAGTTAATTAAGTTGATATCTAATATTGGCATAGGTTGTTTGTCAAATGCTCTATATTATTGCTTTGAAACTTTGTATTTGAAAGTAAAATTGAATTTCTGTCGACATTTATATTAAAATCTGAAGAATATTATTCCTATTTGCCATATATTATTAAATAAGTAAATTCTGCATTTTTCAGCTATGTCACACACCAATATTTACAAAAAACCTTCAAAAAGTAGCCTTTTGTCCTCTAAAGCAAGTCTACAAGATCATTTGACCACAACTGATCACCAGGATAAATCTTCCAGATCTAGTCTGCATGACCAATCATCCAGATCTGGTCTCCATAACAGGTCATCCGGAACAATTCTAGGATTGCCATCACTCCATTTATCTTCCACAGAAGATGCTGATGTTTTCCTTGAAAATTCAGTTGAGAATCCAATTCAGAAATCCAAATATTCAAGCCAACATTCTAGTCACCAAATGTCTTCCTCAAATGATAGGCAGCACAAAGTCTTCCAGCATATCTCTCAAACAGAAAATTTAGGTTATTGAAAACTTTTTTCAGAATTTTTTTTTTATTTTGATTGTATTTGTTATTGATATTCTGCATATACAAATCACCTTGTATCTATTAATAAACCCGTATTCAACATATAAATCCTTTTCTATGATGTATTGAATGATACTTATTTTCAGTACAAAAGGAGAAAAATCAAACTTGATTAAATTCCTACTTTTAAATTATCTTTTAAAAAAAAACACTTTCCATTTGACAAGAAGGAACAATGAACAATTTAATGTAAGATACAGTGAATTATGTAATATATATAGGATCTCTCATGATTTGCAATGGTATATGTTTTTATCCAACGAGTTGTGTGTTTTCTATCCCCGAGCCTTGGCGAGGGGATAGAAAACACACAACTCGTTGGATAAAAATCATATACCATCGCAAATCATGAGAGATTCTTTTTATCACATGTTTCATCACAAGTTAAACCTCAATTTTTTGTTAAACCTCAATCTTTCTGTAAACATTATAATTGAGCCGCACAACACATTCACTACAAGACGTCAACAACTTAACGCATGGAAAAAAGTTCCTTGAAGAATAACAAACAAACATTTCATTTTCTGGTATAATTTTAACAATTTATAAAAATATTGAAACAGTATTAAATGCTGCACATTTATAACTCTACGAAGTTCAACTGAATTATTTTGTTACTTTTTCATTCTATGTCAATAATCTGCCTAAAGATATGTAATGTTTAATTATGACGTCACATGGCGTAAGAACACACAGTGGAATATCAAAAATTTATCCCATGAGTGATATTCACCGTATATTGAGATAAACATGTGATAATATAGTTCTATCTTCCATTAAGGCGGGATTAGCATAGCCAGGAGAATATCAGAGGGTCTTACTGGTGCTGTGCAGAAAATAAACAAGCACAGATCCAATCTGTTGTGTGGAGAGTTGTTAGCCTGGACCAACCATATTGTAGACATGGCAAAACACGTAGGACCATACTGCTTAGGCACAAAGCAAAAGTAATTCTTTTTATTTTTATGGATTAAGTTATAAACTTGTTGCATTGGGAACAATTAAAATAAAAACTTAAGGATCACCAAGAGGAGTATAGATCAAACTTTTAATTGTGTATTAATTTTTTAAAAATTACTTTGCAATATTTGCACTGCAATACTGTGCTGATATATGTAATACATGTATTGATTTTTTAAAGGACTACCGGTATATTTGATATGGCCAAATATCTACCCCCAATTTTACCCAATTTTTATATAGTATGGTATCAAAATGAAATATTTAAAAAAACATTATACAGAGGTTGTCTATCCTGTTATTCCTGATATTAGTCATCATTGTCCATTGGCTGCTCATCTATGACTGGGCTATGAATGGGCTAATTCTCTCGATTTTGCAAACGAATGTTAATTTCTTCATTTTTCCTTCATATATTGCATTCGGAAGTATAGAGCGCAGGCCTGCTCAAGTACTATTTTAAAATATGATTTTGTTCATATAATTATACACATCATAGTTTAAAATAATACTTGAGCAAGCATGCGCTCGATGTTTCACAGTAAAAAAACCACCCATATTTTGCCCCAAAACATTATTTTATCAAAATAATTAACACAATATTCATGGCATTATTTTTACATAATGACCTCACTGGGGGTGATAACCTTTCATATATACTTAATTTCAATATGATTATAACTATCTTCAACCTAATTTTTAAAACTCTCTATAGAACTTCAATTTTGGGGGTGAGAATTGCACAATACCGCACATAGTCCTTTATTTTTAGAAGCATTAGGAGCCTTTGTCATGAAACTGACCTCTTGGCATCAGAAATCATAGATCAAGCAAAGTCAGTCCTGGCTGGAGATGCAGATCAGTTGGACGAGCTAAATCAAAATTGTTTGAATTGGAAAACTAAGGTCATTTATCATTTACTTAAAACAAAAATTTTATGTTAGAAAAAATTAAACTTATTAGACAAGAATTGTGAAAAATTAATGTTTTTTTTTTCTTCTCAATATTACTTGCATTTGAATAAAGTCATATAATTATGCTCAATGTAAATTCTGCTATCAAATCATATACATGTATAATGGCAATAGTATCTCTTTCTGAGGAATGAATGAAAATACCTGGGTAATGATAATTGTATATTGCAGGCAGAGAAATTACAAGTATGTGTTGATGCCACAGTTGACACATACAAGGTTGTCCCTGATGCTCTGATAGAGGCACTGAGTGAGCAAAACCTAGTACTAGCAAAGGAAGAGGTATACACACTTAAACTAACAGATTAAGCTTTCTATATATATGTATAATGATTTCATGTATATATTTTTCAAAAGAGTTAAGATCCTTGGGCTGTAAAAAAAAAGCCTCATTTTCATTCTTATGACCCATATTGATCTTTGTTTGGGATAAAGCTATTTTTTGATGAGGTACTTGTGATATATACAATACTTCAAATTTTCCCACTGGCAGGGGATTTATGAAATCATAATACAAGTACCTTAATATCTTATGTTTACTATATTGATTTTTATTCTTGATATAACATTAAAATTTTAACATCTAACTACATTGTGTTCCCTGTTTGAACACAATTTGAATACAATTCAGTGAAAGTATCGATCCTAAATTAATGCATATAGAATTATGCTAAAGAATGCCTAAAAGTTTTCTGCTCTTGTTGCTTAGTATATGGTTATCTGGTAAATAAAATTAATCTTTTGATGCTTAGTCCAGAAATTTCAAAATATAATGTGATAAACAAGTTTTTTGTATTTATTTTGCAAAGGAGAAAACTCAATTTCACATTTTAATTTAAAATTGAAGATTGAGTTATTTCCCTTTCAATATTAATCGTTCTTTGAGTACTGTAAACCAACTTTTATTCGCATGCGATAAATTATCCTAGGTTCACGAGGGCCTCATTGTCACGAATATTTCTTGCTGCGGACCAGTATTTACCATATAGTTGTAATGAAAGAAAAGGTGTGGATAAGGCTTGGTTGCGAAATTAGTCGTCGCGAACTAGTTCATGTCGGACAAATCGCGAAATAAAGTTGTCATGAATAATACTGTGGTTTCATCAATATTCGTTGAATACTAATTTTCGTGAATTTCGTTATTAAGTTGATCCATGAATTTAAATGTTCATTGAAGCGCAATTTCTATTAACATTTTGTATTCATAGGGTCATTGGCCACAAATTTACGTATCCTTGAAACTGTGATTTTCACTTTTTCCACGAAAATTGATACCCTTGAATATTAATGAAACCACAGTAGTTGGTTTACAGTTTTATGAGGTGATAATTTTGGTCAGGGCATGGTCAAATCCAATAAAGCCTGAAGGGCTTTATGATAGATTTGACCATGCTCCGAAAGAAATTATCACCTCATAATAATCAAAGAATGATTCCTTATTACTTATATTCATATTATTTCCAATTTGTACACTTTAAAAACAACATTTTAAAACCACTATTTGTTCATGTAGCACATGCTATGTATTACTACACGGCGAAGCGAATACCGTTTTTCGGTATGCTATATAAGTCATGCCCATTTTCTGTCACTCATCTTTTATGAAGTTATTGGGCTATTGGCTTCAAAATTGATTCGTAATGTTATCACAGACAAAGACAGTCAAAAATGTAAATATATGGCAATAAAATTTATCAATGATGCAGTATTTGACCTAATGCAGCCATGCCTTAGAACCAATACATTAACTTTTTTTTGCATCTGATATTTAAAATTTTTTGTTTAGTTGGATTGTTTCAAAACTCACTATTCCTGTGTGAGTGATGTTGTGCTGATGACACAAGGTTTAGTCTGTACTGACCAGGCTCCATTGAGGCACTGTCAGGACCTGGCTGAAGAGCTAGAGAACATCACCATTACCATGACCACAACTGCTGAAATGAGCTCACAAAGATGTTAGTACATATGCACATATGCTAACTTATATCCATTTTTTTTCACATTTAAGATCCTATTTTCAGAATAATTTTCCTCCCTTTTTCCCCTTAAAATGTTGTTAAAACCAATATATCATGATGTTATTTTTATAAACATGTATTTTCTAAGATGGAAATTTTCATTTACACATACCAGAACATAATATTTGTTTCCCTGAATCTAATTTTTTCAGTGAGTGACGAGGATATGAATCAGCTTGACCAGCTAGGAAGAGAGTGGGCTGTCATGATGTTCTGTATTCTCTCTGATCTGGACACCGTCATAGAGGAAGTGAGCAAAATGGGGATAGAAAGGAAAGTGTGGTCTACACAGGATATGACATCGTTAGAACAAGATGATATCATTGCACATGTTGAGCAAGAGAACAAAAGGTTGAGAGACATTCTCCATGGGGCATGTATTGGGTAAGAATTGGGATACTAAACTTGAAATGTCAATCTTCTAATTAGATCAATCAGTAACACAGACTGAAAATTGTTACTATATTTATCTTCAAGCAATGAATCTAAAGCCAAAGAAGCACAGGACCTTTGTCATTGTATGAGTGAACTCCTTGACAAGCTGAGATCTGAGATGGCTCGGCGAGTCACGAGCTGTCAACGAGCCTTCATGGTGTCTAAATCCTATGTTCCTCTCAGAATTCGAATGGCCAGTATGTGTTGGATTGTAAAGGCAAGTGTACATTTATAAGACAAAATTATGCAAGAAAAAGAGAGCTGGAACTTAGAACCAAATTCTCAACCATTTTATCTTGGTGTGTAATATGTATGTATTACTTATCGATAACAATTTTTCAGGCTGTTTGTTGTGTGAACATGATACAGGAGCAGATCTCTGTGTACTTCAAACCAGTAATGTCACTTACTGATAGAGGAGTCAATGCCAGAACAGTGCCAGAAGGTACAGATGAATCTATAAAACTAAATAGTGTGTTTCTATTCAGGACTTTTACAGTGTTAATCAAGATACATATCCTTGTTTATCATCAGTAATATGGCATGGCTGTTGAAAAAATGATGAAATATCATACATGTTAACTCAACCGCTTTATGCGGAAATTTACCACTATTTAGCTGTGTCTCCCAACTACCGCTTTTATTAGAAAATCTACTGCTTTTCTTCAAAATACATTCGTTGTTTTGATAGATAGCCATTTTGGAAGCCATTGTGGTCCTAAAAATTTTTTGGGCTTGAAATTAGTACACGACTTTAATCAGGGGCATAAGTTGGGTGAATGTTAGTTTTCAAGCATGTGTTTTACATTGAACGATGAAAGAAGCCACTTCCAGTATTTACAGTAGTTACAAGAAATGTTGATTTATTCTTGTCAAGGAAAATAAAGCTTTGCTATTCCACACGTTGCTTTAATGATGACTGAATATATCTTTTAACTTAGCCATAACAGTAAACTTGACTTGACAGTCTGTTGCAACACTGCATGATTTGTGTTGAAGCTGTAAACATTGTTTTTGATATTAATAAAAGAATATACAGTTTACTACTTTTTCTTACTTCTCCTATATGTTAACTCGGCAACTTAACCTATGTTTACTGAACAATGGCATTTGTTAAAGATTTTTTTCCACCCAAAAAAATAGCTTAATTAATTTGATGGTAACTGCATGCAAACTTTTTTTTGCATGTGCTGATATTGCTGATTTTTTAAAGTCTTTTATATTTTAGTTGATATCCTTAATTAATACTACTCAGACACCCTATCTACATAATTACATGTATGTAGTATATAAAGATATGTGCTTTGAAATATATGCAAAGAAGGCCGCGCGCAATGCTACCTCTTTTGAGTTCTAAATCTACCTTTTTTTCACCACTGGAGGTTACAGTACCCGCAACATTATTTTTTACAATCCTATCCTATCCTATCGTACCGTGTATGAATCCTATTGTATCGTGCGTGTATTATGTTCTATCGTGCGTTAATCCTATCATATCATGCATGAATCCTATCAGGTTTATCATTCAATTTTACCAGTTTTTTCGTTTATTCTATCATGTTAATCGTTTTGTGCCTTTTCAGAACTAGTAAATTTATTTTAAAGTCACAAGTCGATCAATGTGCAGTATACGATGATATATAGAACAAAAATTGTGAAATCCTTTTCAGCATTCTATCATGATACTAATTTCTGACTTCTTTTGATCAACATTACACAATATTACATGTAAATCAAGCAGTGAAAATGAAAAATTTATTTTTTAAACTCTCTAAGTTCTTTGGAACAAAGTAACATATTTTACCTGTATATCGAATATATGAAATCGTACGCAGAGTACATTTGTAGGTAACATACTTTGTTTTTAATGCACCATTTTTAAACAGAAAGAAATGCATTTATAATAGATTTTATATTTATTTAGATCAGGAGTTGTATTTTAATTGAACCCGCTTTTTTCCTTGTGATTTGATCTCGGGCTTAAATGTTTGTGGCGATCGGCTAGGGTGTTCGGTAATGAAAACAATGTTAACAATACAGAAAATTTATTGACCATTTAAGCTCATAATTTTTGTTACAACTCAGCATTTGTTAATATTAAGAAATTCTGCTTATATCTTGATTTGTACGTGTTCTATCTCAAATTCTGCCATCATGGGGTTAATCGTAAATATCATTTAACGCAACTATACGTGTATCATGAACATCGTTTATCCTTTTCTATCATGTATTAATCCTATCATATCATGCATGTATACTGTTCTGTCGTGCGTTAATCCTATCATATTGTGCATGAATCCTGTCCTATCATTTATCATGTTAAAAATAATGTTGTGGGTACTGTATCATGTATGGAAATATTTAAATTTTTAATATCAGGCACCGCCCATGCATGTATTTAAACATAAATTACCTATATATACATTGTTATGGTATAAGACTACTTTCCCACCCAACAAAAAGTTCATCAATTAAAAAAAAAGTTTTTGTTAATTGCCAGGGAAACAGAGAATGATCCAGATTTCTGAGTTGCAGCTTGAGATCAGCAGATTTAGTGAGAAGCTTGTAAAAATGAGACAGAGAGTGCAAAGTTGTATCCAGTTATCAACAAATCTAGAGAAAAGGGCGGCAGTGCGGAGGTGTCTTGATCAGGTGACAGAATCCTCACCAGGACTTATCCAAGTCATCAAGTCCTTGACAGGTACAAGTAAATTCCAGGTTGTATAGGCAGGTGGAAGACAATAATTTTCACTAAAAAGTCTTTTATCTTATTTATATTTGTGTGAATTTCATAAGGACAATGGCATAATGATTTCATGATTTAGATGATGAGCATACAGTGACTGGGACAATGGTAGAAGTGGACAGACAGAAGTTACTGTGGGCTTCACAGATACGAGAGTTGATGGTCAACCTCAGACAGATGTCGGACATTAAACCAAATCTAGTTACAGGTAAACATCTTTAATTTTTTAAGAGTCATATGGGATTATAAAAATGATATTCATTTGCTTCAAATGCTGTACACTATGGATTAGTGTACAATGTTTTTATGCCCCTGCCATGAAATGGCCGGGGCATATAGTGTTACCCCATTCTGTCCTTTAGTCATTCCGCCTTCATTCACTTTCCGATCATTATCTTAACAACCGTTGCACACATTCAACTCAAATTTAATATATGGATGTATCTTATGAATAAACAGGTTAAATTCAGATCAAAGTTTGAACTTATAGTTCTGAAACTTTGAAACTTTTGAAACGTTTATTTCACTTAATTAAGGCCTCACATGAGGCATAAGAGTACAAACATAAAACAAATTTTAAACGTATAGAACTGGTTTACAAAGTAGGAATGTATGAACAAACATATATACATGAGTTTACAGGTGTAGGAAAATAATATATTGTTCAATTTATTGTTTAAAAAATAACATAACAATTTTACAGTTACATATTTACTTAATTCCATAAGAACATATTTATCATAACTATATTCATGACCGGTAATGATATTTCTATTTTTGCATGAATCAATGTGTAAAATTTTTTATCTTTCTTGTTTGAAGAAATCACAATTAAACAAATAATGGAACTCATTACATAGCTCTCCTAAATTACACAAATCACAAATTCTTTCACATCTTTCTATGCTAAAAAAATCTACCAGTTTCAATTAGCAGTCTATGACTACCACATCTAAATTTGCAAAATGTAGCCATACCGTATCAAATTTTCACATTTTTGGATTTGCATAATCAAAACAAAGGAAAATATCAAATTAATTCAATAGATATTATAGAATATTGCTTTCAACTAGTTGTACTGAAAAATTAAAGCCTGTATTTCATTCTTAGCAATTATTATTGGTTTTTTGTTTTCTTACTTTTGAAGATTTGAAATCTACGAAAATTGTTAAGAGGACTTAAGAAAAAATGGGAAATTCTAAGTTTCTGCTCTCTAACTTTTGAATTGATGCATATGTAAAGTTAATACTTCATATAAGGTTAATTTATTAGAAAATACAGCTCAAGTTTGAACTTAGTTCCAGTCCAATGATTTTTGAAGAGTTATGCCTCTTGAACTTAAAAGAAAACTAGATGTGTCATAACATCACAAATGCCCCTGCAGGTGACCAAAATTTATATGTCAAATTCAGTACATGTATAACATTTGTTTGATTACAGAATAAGTTATTAATCCCTGAAAGTTATTCATTTTCTTTTAAGTTCAAGAGGCATATCATAAGACTGGAACCAAGGTCAATCTTGACCTGTATTTTCTAATAAATTAACCTTATATGAAATGTAAACTTTACATATGCATCTATTCAAAAGTTAGAGAGTGGAAACTAAGAATTTCCCATTTTTCCTAAGTTGAAGAGGCACAACTCTGTCAAAAATCATCGGACCAGAACTAAGTTCGAACTTGATCTGTATTTTCTTGTAAATAATATATATATGAAATATCAGCTTTATATATGCATCCCTTTAAAAGTCAGAGAGCGGAAACTGAGAATTTTTCATTGTTTTCTAATTGTCAGAATTCAATTGATTAATGTGCATTTGTGGATTACAAGAATGGAAAGTCTAAAATTAGTTAAGGCCAGTCATGTATTTCAGCAAAGTCAGAAAATACGAACAGAGAGAAAATGTTTCCTAAATTCAAATAAAATTTGGGTCTGGAAAGAAAGAGTAATCCTTTGTAGAAATTCACAACTACCAAACTGTCCACAGGTTGCAGAAATTATTGTAAATACAGACTTTAAGTATAAGTTGAGCATGAATTTACTCGATACAATTATCAAAGAGTAAAAATTTCATTTCTCAGGATGATGGTTTAATGCCGCTGGAGTTGATAATTTTCTTCATTATTGTGTATTTTGTTTCAAAGGCAGACATTTAGATTTAGGTATAAGGAACAATTCCTTAAAGTCAATAAATTACAAAAACATGTACATGTACGTGTGGTTATAACACATGTACGCGTACTCGTACATGTTGTAAATCTTAACCTCTCTATTGTGTTTACTTCAGACATTCCTTTTATTGTTCTCATCATTCATATTATTTAAATTACAGTGTCAAATCACATCTTATCTAGACAACATAAGCTATATCACCCTGTTTACAACACGGACATCACTGTGAGGGATGACTTGGACTAATATAAAACATTGTTCCTAAATAGTGCACTGAGAATCAGATTAAATTAAACAAACAAATAATTATGTACTATGTCATCAGTTCTAGAGAGAGTTGTGGCATATATTCTGAAAACAACAATGTGGAGATCCAGAAAATCATATTATTCTTAATACAAGAGGCCCATGGGCCACATCGCTCACCTGAGGAACAATAGGTATGATAAAATCAGCTTAATGGAGTCATAATAAAAACTATCTAGACAATGTAGTATAATACAGGTAGATCCTGTATAAATAAAAATCAATTTTTTCCACTGGATATTCTTATGTTTATTATCATTACTCCCTTTTCTAACAGGATGATTTTATAGTAATATCACATGTTGAGCATTGCAGCTCTCAAAAAGATACTAAACAATTGTTATAAATGGGATATAAACCTACATCAAACTCTGAACCCCTTGTGAGACCCAATTGTCCAGGAATCATCCAGAAGCCAAAATCTAAACAATATTAAATAATCACCTGGCTGATTAGTTTCTGAGAAGAAGATTTTTAAAGATTTACTCTATATAATCCTATGTAAAAAGTTGACCCTCCCAATTGTGGCCCCATCCTACCCTCGGGAGTCATGATTTTCACAACTCTGATTCTACACTACCTTAAGATACTTCCACACAAGTTTCAGCTTTCCTGGCCAAATAGTTCTTGAGAAGACGATTTTTAAAGATTTACTCTATATATTCCTATGTTAAAAATCGACCCTCCGTTGTAGCCCCACCCTACCCTCGGGGGTCATGATTTTCACAACTTTAAATCTACACTACCTGAGGATGCTTCCACATAAGTTTCAGCTTTTCTGGCCAAATGGTTCTTAAGAAGAAGATTTTTAAAGATTTACTCTATATATTCCTATGTAAAAAGTCGACCCCCCCCCATTTTGGCCCTATCCTACCCCAGGGGGTCATGATTTTCACAACTTTGAATCTACACTACCTGAGGATGCTTCCACATAAGTTTCAGCTTTCCTGGCCAAATGATTCTTAAGAAGAAGATTTTTAAAGATTTACTCTATATATTCCTACGTAAAAAGTCGACCCCCCCATTTTGGCCCCACCCTACCCCAGAGGGTCATGATTTTCACAACTTTGAATCTACACTACCTGAGGATGCTTCCACACAAGTTTTAGCTTTTCTGTCCAAATGGTTTTTTAGAAGAAGATTTTTAAAGATTTACTCAATACATTCCTATGTAAAAAGTCGACCCCCATTGTGGCCACACCCTACCCCCAAGGGTCATGATTTTCACAACTTTGAATCTACACTACCTGAGGATGCTTCCACTTAAGTTTCAGCTTTCCTGGCCTAAAGGTTTTTGAGAAGAAGATTTTTGAAGATTTACTCTTTATGTTCCTATGTAAAAAGTTGACCCCCCAGTATGGCCCCATCCTACCCCCGGGGGTCATGATTTTCACAACTTTGAATTTACACTACCTGAGGATGCTTCCACATACGTTTCAGCTTTCCTGGCCAAATGGTTCTTGAGAAGAAGATTTTTGAAAATTTCTCGAAAATTTTCATTAATTCCTAATTATCTCCCCTTGTAAGAGGGCTTGGTCCTTAATTTTCACAACTTTGAATCCCCTTAGGCTAAGGATGCTATATGCCAAGTTTGGTTGAAATTGGCCCAGTGGTTCTTGAGAAGATGTTGAAAATGTGAAAAGTTTACAGACAGACAGACAGACGGACGGACGGACGACAGACAAAATGTGATCAGAATAGCTCACTTGAGCTTTCAGCTCAGGTGAGCTAAAAACTTACAATATTGGAAAAGGAAAATTTAAAAAGGACTATATTTGATTTGAGCCTAAAACGGCCCATGAAAATGAACATCATTTTACTGTCATTCTTTGTTTTTTTTGTACATATATACATTTAAAGTTTTTTCATAATTTCCATTTTGATTTAAGTGCCCACAATTTAGATATATGACATAAAGTTAACTTTTTCCCGCCATTTTCGCATTTTTAGCATAAAATGACTTGTTTTTAAGTAGTTTTTCTTTCAGAAAGCATTGAGCGCATGCTTGAACAAACAAAATATTTTCATTAGAGATGTATCTATCCAAGACTAAGTGACAAAAAATTTTGCTTGTTCAAAGCTGTGCTCTATATTTCCCATTCGAAAAACAATAAAAAAAAATGTCAATTTTAGACTGAATTTGATTAAATTATAAAAAAAGCGTCATTTCTAACGTCATATACTGCCAGTAAGTGCAAATAAATCAAATAAATAGGTAAAAAATATTTCTTATATCAACTCTTCGTAAAAATAACATCAAAATTTAATGCATCTGAAACACTTTAAAAATGGCATATTATGGGGGCCAAATTTGACACATATCATATCTAGTCCTTTATTATAAAAAATCATATTAACATTCTTGACAGTGTTATTTCTACAACATACATGTATAGAGATGTATAATCTACGTTATAATTAGAAATACTTCACAGTAAACATTTTGTAATTTTAGAACTTCATAACTTGATGGGTGTCCTGGATATGACAGAAAAGCTCTCTGCTGAAAGTGAGGCTGAGTCTCTTGCAGGGAATTACCGCCCATCTGGATCTCTTGAGGGTGGCAAATCCGGATCATCACAGATCCAGCCAGCAAAATCTGGCTTGCAATCAGTACATGAAGAACTGCTGCAAGTGACAAGGTAGTATATAGAAAAAAACCTGTTGATGTATTGTAGAGTCATTGATTTTTATATCCCCGCTCCGAAGGAGAAGGGGTATACTGTTTTACCCTTGTGTGTCTGTCTGTCTGCCGTAACAAAAATTTCTGTCACATTTTTCTCAGCAAGTATTCATCCCAGATGCTTGAAATTTTAATGATGTTTAACACACTATTTGTATAGGCATGCCATATGGTGGGATATATTTTTGTACCAATCGGACATCAACTTCCTGTTAAATGATGACTTTGTTTATTTTTAGCCTAAATTTTCAAACAAATTTTCGTCAAAGATTTCACAGCAACTATTTATCGCAGATGCTTGAAATTTTAACACACTATTTGTTTAGGCATTCCATATGGTGGGATGTATTTTTGTACCAATCGAACGTCAACTTTCTGTTAAATGACAGGCTTCAACTTCCTGTTAAATGACGACTTTGTATATTTTTAGCCTAAATTTTCAAACAAATTTTCGTCAAAGATTTCTCAGCAACTATTTATCGCAGATGCTTGAAATTTTAACACACAATTTGTTTAGGCATTCCATATGGTGGGATGTATTTTTGTACCAATCGAATGTCAACTTCCTGTTAAATGACGACTTTGTTTATTTTAATATTTATAACAGATGCTTGAAATTTTAACACACTACCAGGTATTTGTTTAGGCATGCCATATGGTGGGATATATTTTTGTACCACTCGGACATCAACTTCCTGTTAAATGATGACTTTGTTTATTTTTAGCCTAAATTTTCAAACAAATTGTCGTCAAAATTTCTCAGCAAGTATTTATCTCAGATGCTTAAAATTTTAACACACTATTTGTTTAGGCATTCCATATGGTGGGATATATTTTTGTGCCAATCAGGCTTCAACTTCCTGTTAAATGATGACTTTGTTTATTTTTAGCCTAAATTTTCAAACAAATTGTCGTCAAAATTTCTCAGCAAGTATTTATCTCAGATGCTTAAAATTTTAACACACTATTTGTTTAGGCATTCCATATGGTGGGATATATTTTTGTGCCAATCAGGCTTCAACTTCCTGTTAAATGACGACTTTGTTAATTTTTAGCCTAAATTTTCAAACAAATTTTCGTCAAAGATTTCTCAGCAACTATTTATCCCAGATGCTGTAAATTTTAACAAACTATTTGTTTAGGCATGCCATATGGTAGGATATATTTTTGTACCAATTGGACATCAACTTCCTGTTAAATGACAACTTTTTTTTTTTAAATTTTAACACACTATCTGTTTAGGCATGCCATATGGTGGGATATATTTTTGTACCACTCGGACATCAACTTCCTGTTAAATGATGACTTTGTTTATTTTTAGCCTAAATTTTCAAACAAATTTTCGTCAAAGATTTCTCAGCAAGTATTTATCTCAGATGCTTGAAATTTTAACACACTATTTGTTTAGGCATTCCATATATGGGATATATTTTTGTACCGATTAGACATCAACTTCCTGTTAAATGACGACTTTGCTTATTTTGCATATTCACATCCGAGCGGGAGTATTACTAGTGAGCATTGGCTCACAGATATCTTGTTATCAATTAATTAAGGAAAAGTTGATGACTCTGCCATAATAATTTTCCACAAAAGCAGAGTTGTTTTTAAAAATATGTTTTCAAGACTAATGATTTTAAATAACATTTTATTATGGTGAAGATTAACACTATATGAAAACAATAGCTTAAAATCAAAATGTTTAAATGTCTTATAAGTTCATGTTTTGCATTTACCCTCTCATTAGAATAGACCCCTTCAAGATAACTGCAATATTGCTCTCTTGCAGAGAAAATTTATATTCAAGTTTTATTAGGTAGATAATTAAATGATGTAAATAAAACAATTGACGTTATGTCATATTTCTTGAAAACTACATTTTCAATCCTTTTCAAATGTGGTTTGATACATCTGTGGGATTAGAGGAACATAAACTGTAAAGAAGATGGATATAATGCCTATATCAGGACTGATAAGATACTGAAAACGTACGATATTTGGCAGAAATTAGTTTCTGAACAAGTTGGCGTGGATTTGAATTAGGGTATTCCTGATTTTGACTATTTTTATACATGCATATATGCATGGTATTTAGCGATGTACTTGATTGAGCAGAAGCTGCATTCCGCCAAAAGGGCTAAATAGAATACACAGCCAAATGTAGTACGTTTACAGTACTGAAAATAAAAATATCAACATAATTTGATTATTCAATCAATTTTTTTTCTCAAATGATGTGTATTTAACATAACATCAATTTTTTACCCTTAAAAAGGTTCAATACTTGGAATATATGATTTGAACTGGTGTATACATTAATTGCAAAATCTTCATATATTGTCATTTTTTAGAACTTAAAACTTCCCAAAACCATTTTATATTGTATAAAGCTAATGAATATTTAATTCAATCCTTGAATAAAATGATTTTTGTGCTAATGCACTGGGTGACTTATTTTACTTACCTTTTTTTAATTGAGTGGTAAGGGAATAATTTCTCACCCATAGTTTTTACTCACCCCTTTTTGTGTATATATTTTTTTTTTTCATCTAAAATGCCATTTAAATGTCACATTAAATTTACTGACAATGGAAGAGACTTCAAAAAATGTTATGAATAAAATATCATTCAATTTATTCTTTATATATTTTCAGAGAAAAAGATCTGGAAACTAATGTTGGAACATTTAGCAGAAATCGAAGAAAAGACAAAGCAAAATCTCCTTATAAGCCATCTGCATCAATTCTGGTATACAACTGTTTGATTTCAGATCGTAATGGTCTACAGTGACTCAGTTGTGAAGACTCTGAATTATGTACATGTACTGTATACATATATAGCAGAGAAATTTTTATGCTGGTTCATATTTGCCCCTATTGCCCTTGCTGTCATTGAAATTAAAACAAAAGCCTTTTACAATTGTAAATTTGCTGAACACTCCCCCACTAACCCCCCCCCCCCTCCAAAAAAAACCCCACCAAAAACAAAACAAAACAAAACATAATTAGATGGAATAACTATGGGATCTTAAACTTTGATACTGGATATAAGGTAGACTTACACTTCCTATTTTTAATTCAGGATGCTGCAAGATTTCTTCAAAAAGAAGCTGATAAATGGGAAGATGAAAACAACCCCATTGTCCAAGTTGCCAAGGAAATGTCTTTACAGATGGAACAAATGGCAGAATTTTGTAAGGGGGATGGACCTATTGGGGTAAGGGTTTAATGTACTTTTTTTTTTTTTTTTTTTTTTATACAGTTTCTTTCTATCTTTATGACACATACATGTCACTGTGTATATGGTATGGAAATGCTACTATTACATGTACAACCAAAGTAATATCAGCTCTTTTTTAGTGAAATAACCATACACATAAGTATTTGAAGTATTTAATGTATTATTGAATATTTTCCCCAGAATCATCAGGATGTTGTAAGAGTTGCATTGGCCATTGCTGAGAATGGAAGAAAAATGAAACAATTTACAGATATGCTTGCTAAACATTGTATAGATCAAAGGTATGTAAGAATAGTATAAGTTGCTGCCATTTACTGTTAAATTCTTTACTGACATGGAAATATTACATTTAGATTTTCTATTTTTTTTTAAGGTGTGGTAAAGACCTGCAGTACTATTCCAACCAGATCCCATCACTCAGTAAACAACTGACTATTTTAGCCAATGTGCAGATGGGCTCACAAGATGACAACAGAGTAAGATCTGTTTAATATTCTTTTCCAAAAAAAAAATCTAGAATTTCCAAACCCTGATTCATGGTAATGTTGCATGCATATTGTGCATGTTTTGAATTTAAGATATAAGTTTTGTTTACTTTTTCCTAAACTGATCATTTGAGAATAAGGAAAAATTGAAAAAAAAAAATCTTTCACAGAGTGGTATATAAAAAAGAAAAAAATTAATGTAAATACTTGTACAACTCATGCATAATGGTAATGTTTGAATAACTGTTCTGTATTAAGTTTGCAATTTGCAGGTGATCCTTTTTAGAAGAATGATTTACAGATACATGTACTTGTACATTAGAAGCAAATATTTTGAGCAAGATTTTTATTATTGGACCTTTGTATAACCAAATCAGTTATAAAAGAATGATGCACTGATATTATATGCACTAATACTAGTATACAAATATATGTAGTACATGTACCATCAATGTGTATATATATATATATATATGCTCTAAAATTCAAACAGTATCATTGTTTTTCATAAACATTTGAGGTGATGCATCTGTTATGTAAACATGTTTTTGAAATATCTATGAAAATTAAAGGGAATTGAAATATCTATTACTTTGCATTTAGACCATAGAAAATCCTTCATATAAGTACATGAAGGTCAGAAGTAATAACCCCTTTATAAGTCCAGTTCTGTCTGTCATCAGTGTTTTGCAACATTTTATTTTCAATAAGTTTCACAGTTGTGAATAGTTTGACTTCAATGATTTCAAGGTGTTAATAATGATAATAATGTTAATATCTTAAATGTCTCATTTAAATGGAAGAAAGAAATAACAAAGGTTCTAATAAAAAACATCTCATGTTTTCCTGGCTTTTTTCAACAATTTTGATATTTTACCTGCCGGGAATATGCCAAAACAGGCACCATTGGACATATGCCACCTCCAATCTTTTTCTCAACAAATAGTTGTAGAGTGGACACTATTGACCTATCATATTTTTCAGGTTTTTAAATCTTAAATTTAATTATGCACATTATGCTTACACAACATCATGTAAAACCTCATATTTATTGCTATTGTATCTTCTGACAACAGTTTGATTTAGAGGATGTTTGAAAATTTTAATATATTAGAACTCAAAACATTTTTCCTTTGGTGTTAAGTACATGACCAGGCACTTGCTACTAAACTCAAAATGAGTATTGTTTGTGGTTAAATTTCAGCTTGGCCCTGATGAGGTGGTAACTTAATAGATTTGGAGTGATGTAAAGTGTGGCACAGTTGTTTTCTTTAGCACTGGCTAGGTCTTTCTAAGTTCATGAACTTGTCAAATTGAATAGCCTTTATTAAAAAGATAATGAAAGCCAAAATTACAGATATTTTTTAAAAAATAATTTAAAAATAAAAAATAAATTTAACATTCAAATAAATATACTTTAAACCAAACTTAATAATTTGATATGTTTTCCATTGGTAACTAGCTCACTTATACTTTATATACATTTGTCAGGTATTGTATGACCTAATTGATCTAAATAATCAAGGTTGAGCAATTTCATTGTTAGTATGTAATGATATATAAATAATATATCATATAAGCATATGAAAGATTTGATTCTCATTCAAAAATGTAAAATAGTGTAAATTTTATCCAACCGAGAAGCCCTGTTGAATTTAAACTAGATCATAGTTTGCTGTTCATGAGTCTTGTTGATTTGTGTTGCACATTTCTAGAGTATATTTTTTTGTATCTGCACTTTTTCTGTTTAAGGGGAGAAAACTCTGCTTCAAAATCTCTTCCTTTTATAATAGTGTCCATTTTTTTTTCAGTTATTTTACATCAACAAATTTATGTATGGAGAATCCACTATGATTTTTAATGCCATATGATTTTAGTTGAATATCATATATCTCGTCATATGATTTGTTTTATGCTTTGCAATGTATATGGCCAGGGCATACAGTGTTAGTTGTCTTAATCTTCTATACATCTGTCTGCCTGTCTGACCATCACACTTTGCATTAAGCAATCAGAGAAACTTTTCAAGATATATTCATCAAATTTCAGACATTGTGTAAGCAACTCAACTGTGTTCTTGTTCCTGGCCCTAACCTTCCCTATTTCACTAATTCATTATTCCTCATGTTTACCCTTGTTCCAAAGAAGTAGTTCAATATATTTTCAAGAAACACTGTAAAGCTATGTACTAAGTGAAAACAAGTTGGTAAGAGCAATGTGCCTTGTTGCTGACCTTAATTATCCTTCTGACCCTAAAGTTAATATTTTCCTCATTTGGCAGACAAATGGTTATATTGTAGAAATTATATTCTTTAATGATACATGCTTCAACTTAGGTACCTCATCATATTTTACTTTGAATAGTTTTAGAGTGAATAAAAAATTCCCAAAGTACATGTAGAAAAAGATTAATTTTTCAATCCAAGTATAACTGGATTTTCTGTCTTGCACAGAGTTTTGCAAATTGGATGAAAATACTATTATCTTACTTGTGATAATATGGAATATTTAATAGAAATTGTATACAAAAATCATGTGAACATTTTCTCATGAAATTCATGTGAAATGAAAAGCTGTGTATATGTCTATTTTACATGAAATTCACACAATCAAGGCACAATTAATGCGACTGATACATAAACATGCAAAATATATACATGTAGTTTATAAATATCTTATTGTATTATTATATTTTATGAAGGCGGACAGGATATTGGTGCAGAATGCTCGAAATTTAATGACTGTTGTTCTGAAGGCCATGACAGCTGCAGAGTCAGTCTGTGTTAAGGTAGGAATTAACCAATTTATACATGTATATCCACTAACGTCAAGCATACCAATTATATCAACTAACCTCAAGCAAACCAAATATATCCACTACCATGTAACATACCAAATATATCCACTACCATCTAACATACCAAATATATCCACTACCATCTAACTAACCAAATATATCCACTAACCTCAAACATACCAATTTTATCCACTACCATCTAACATACCAACTGTATCCACTACCATCTAACATACCAAATATATCCACTACCATATAGCATACCAAATATATCCACTACCATCTAACATACCAAATATATCCACTACCATCTAACATACCAAATATATCCACTACCATCTAACATACCAAATATATCCACTACCATTAAACATACCAATTATATCCACTACCATCTAACATACCAAATATATCCACTACCATTAAACATACCAAATATATCCACTACCATCTAACATACCAAATATATCCACTACCATTAAACATACCAATTATATCCACTACCATCTAACTAACCAAATATATCCACTACCATGTAACATACCAATTATATCCACTACCATATAACATACCAATTAAATCCACTACCATCATACTGTCAAATATATCCACTACCATCTAACTAACCAAATATATCCACTAACCTCAAACATACCAATTTTATCCACTACCATCTAACATACCAACTGTATCCACTACCATCTAACATACCAACTGTATCCACTACCATCTAACATACTAAATATATCCACTACCATCTAACATACCAAATATATCCACTAACCTCAAACATACCAATTTTATCCACTACCATCTAACATACCTATTAGTAGTGTCATAGATTATGCTGTAGTCAATTATGAATTGTATAAATCTGTTACTGATTTTAAAGTACTTGAGTTCAATGAATGGTCTGATCATGCCCCAATCTATCTCTCATTTAACAAATTGAGCATACCAATTATAACAACTACCCTTAAACATACCAATTATATCCACTACCATCGAGCATACCAATTATATCAACAAGCATCGAACAGACCAATTATATCCATTACCCTTAAACATACCAATTATATCTACTTAACCATCTAACATACCAATTATATCCCGGGGGATGGGGGGGGGGGGGGACGGGGGTGGGTGGGCGTTAAGTATAGAAGGGTTCATTGTTCACAGTAGAGGTAACATTATCTTTTGTTTGAGCATTTTGCCTTAAAGTTGGATAAAAAAAGACAGAATATGTATTTACTAAAAAAAATTTGCTTGCCAAAACAAGACTACTCTTTCATTTTACGTTGTTCGATGTCCATTGAGAACTTGTTTAGAATTTTATATAAATATATATATTTTTTCAATTTTGAATTACTGCTTAAGTAATATGTTAATTAAAGCAGGATTCTTCAAAGAAAAAATCTGCGTAGTGAAAGTCACTAGTCTTTATGTCTACTGTTATGTACCGAAAAAGCAGTGGGTATTAGACAATATATCCTTGCTCTGTTAGAACAGTAGATAGACATCACGGGAGATTGATTTTGGCTAAAAGTGCAAAATGCTTTTTTTTGTTTATAGGTTTTAATTACAGTTACATACATTGACAAGTTTTAATCTTCTGGTTATTGCTGCAATAAAGGACATACAGCGCCGTATTGTGTGCAGCGTCCAGGATACATAACAATTTTGAATAAAGCGCTTATATGGTGTTTTATTAAAAACTTAATATTTTTGGTTAAAGCTCTTTAATATTCTAAAAATAAAATCCAACAGTTCGACTACAATAACAAATAAGACAAAAGACAAACAAACAGAAATTTCAATTTGACAAGCTGTAAATTTCTTTTTTATCGTACGTCAGACAATAAGATGTATTGCATTAATAATATACATTTAATTTAACGAAATATTCTGTCAACAAGATATGTCATTAATTTGACAGGACTAAAAACACACCATGAACCTTTGTGTTTTTATTGAAATGCGCATTGGTTTGGGGCAGTTCACGCTTTATAAACCGCGAAGCGGTTTAATAAAAAAGCGTAAAATGTCCCAAACCATTTTATATCGTATAAAACTAATAAATATTGAATTCAGTGCTTATAATTTAATTTTTTTGCTATAAATTGTAGATAAATTCATTTGACCTTTAATTAAATTGACATCAAATTGTACAAAATTCAAGCGTAACGTCAGGCGGAGTAATACTTTTTTTGACGTTAGTCTTACTATGACGTAGGCAATATTCTTTATGTGATATAAAATAATTTTTTAGCCAATCAGAAAGCGCGTTACAACCAGAATTAAATTATATAACAGTAATGATTTATTTGCAACCCAAATAAATGTCTAATTTTACGGCTTCGATACCATCGTAAAGTAAAATACTAGTATTGTATGATAGATTTCTTTAAAAGATCAATAAGTGAAATTCAATCATCATAACATTGGATTTATTAAGACCTCTAAACATTTGGATTTGGCCTTAAAAGTAGCGATAATATAATATCTTTTACAACATCACACCAAAATGTCATGAGGACATAACAGTTGTCAAGATGTCCTTTACAGCACTTTGTCATGTTGTAAATTTTAAATTTACCGGGTGAATGTTGTAAATGTTGTATTACTGCCACCCGGTAAATTCAAAATTCACAACATAACAACTTCATTTTAAATCATGATAAATTTTTTCTTTCTTAACTTTACAAAACGCGAATATTTTTTCACAATATTGATGGAAACTGCGAATTTTTTTTGGTTCATTTTAGCATTGAATGCTTATTTTTGGATGTCGTCGGTCCTATGACACACCAATGCGGTGCAGACAAATTGAATACCGCGCGGTACATCCAAAAATAAGCATTCAATGCTTATATTTATATACATATTGATGTTTTTTTGTATGAAATATATGTGTATCGACGCTGTAAAGCCATTATATACGCTCTCAGTCAGGGAAATGAAACAAACATGGAACAGCCATACATGTATTAACATGTTATTTGGTACGCTTCCACGGCTAAAAATATAGTGCCGGAAATTTTGTAGAGAAAAATCTTTTTAATATAATTTTGATATAATTTAATTATTATTTTTCAAAAGTACATTAAAATTGGTTATGTAAGGTTTCATTTAATCTTACAAAAATAAACATACTCAAAATACATGGTGTCGTTAATATTTCTGCTCATGGCGCATGAATTAGCAAAGTGTATTCATAGAAAATTTAACGTCGCAGATTTCCAATGCAAACATAAGGGGAAAAATACACTGAATGTTAATATAGAGGTGTAAAAAACAAGGATCATATTATCATGCAGATGTTTTAGATGTATGCGTATGCTGGACGCTAAACCCAGACCAGGATCAAAGGATGACTGCACTTAGCGCCGGGTTTTGGGCCCTTTTCGGTCGCTTCTGATGCGTTTATTTCTTAACTTAATATCACTTTTATTGAATTTTTTAAAGAGTCTAGTCAATTTCCAATATGAATTAAGATTTTAGACTGTGATACAATAAACTCATTCTATGTTTTTCTCCTTAGAACTTTCGAAAAAAGGAGAATTTTTGCTTATCTGCCCTTGATCAAGCATAAGATTGATATTAATATGCATGAGAGGTGGAGCTGACATTATCAGAATGGTACTAAAATTAGACCAGCATGAATAACAAAGCCATGTATAAAAATGTATGTGATCACTCTTTCACCATAACCCTATTTATTATATATGGTACAAGTATACTATTTACTATGTTTTCAACAATTAGACCACGCCCATTAAGTACAGAAGACTTTAAATCAGTGCTTGACAACTTAACGTGTTCGAAAACATTGTCCTAGTTAGAACATAACATGCTACCTTACACGTCACGTGTTATTATTTTGTGTTCACAAAGATACCTGAGGTGAGAAATCACGTGGTGAATTATAATATTCAACATGCATCAACCCTTGGTTACAACAGGGAAAGCGAAAGTAAAATGAAGCAGTTTTTGCTCATTTAAACCATGAGCGCATGTTTGTCTATTAATCTCCCTTTGATATAACTTTGATAATGCAAATATACAACTACTGTTAAACGGAGAACAATAGACAAACATGCGCTGACTATGTATGAAGTCAGTATAAAAGTGGGCTTCCTCATTATCGTATGGAGATTCAAGAAATCGCGATGACCCCCGCCTATGAAAACAAATTCGTACTTGGTAACAACATACTTTTATTTAACGCAATTACGTAAAGTTCAAGTTTAGATGTTGACCATTTCTGTAATTGAAAGAAAAATTCTTGTTAAAAATTTATTTTCTCGCAAATATCGTATGTCCTTAAGTACAGTCATCCTTTCATCGATTTAATAGTCTATAGCTAAATATATTATTCTTTGCAGGGATTATTTTCACCAGACTCCAGTGATAATGATGAGGTTTGCGCTGTTATTCTTGCGACACAATGGCGTCGTCGTCTGCATCACTATCGTAAAATGGAGGCAAAGGAAGCTATCATTGACGACCTGGGACTCAGAAGAACAGAGGAACACCGACCGCCAAAACTAACTCAGATATTTCAATAGAAAATTGTACGCTCGTCATGGAGCGTTGTATAAAATATTTTATTAATATGAGCAAATTTGCTTTTACATGTGTTTTCTCTTCTATTTTTTTCATTTGAAGAGAATTTTATGATACGTTATATAAACAGACTTTTGCAAAAAAATTTCTCCTTCATATACATTTTATTTCTGCATAATGGTGTCCGATACAATTGCTTTTTACTCAGTTGCTATTTCCTTCCACTCCAATTCGAAATACAATCATAATAAACTCAAACCCTTTTCATCTTCGTCATAGATATTTCTTTTGTTTAATATTTGTCGTACATTTTTTAAAAAGAAAGTTTTATGTTATCTAGAAGCTTCAAAGACTTCACATGCATGTTTTCGTAATCCCTTCCAAAACCCGCCTACCTCAGGTTATTTATGTTCCCGCAAAAACATTTCATTCTTTATGATTTCGTTAAAACTAAGTAATTAATCTTCATTTTGTGGCAAAATGACAGTTGTTATACATATTTTGAATATAAGAATAACAATGGCAATAAGATGATTTTTCTTTTTAAATAAAATTCATAAATTATTTTGCTGCAACAAATTTCTTATCTATCGGTAGTTTTAGGCTATAGAAATAAATTTTTTTAGTATATCTTTATTTTTTACATATAAAATTATTTTACTTGTGAGAGAAAAATATAATAACCACAGTTTCCCATGTAACAATTTTAGCAGCTCAATTGTTGTGATTAGTGCAGAGTTTCCAAATTTTAAAACTATTAAAAAAATATGCACCTTCTTAACTCATTGTATTTACAAGATTTTCTATTTACTTTATATATGTTTGCATATTATTTACAGATAGATTTATAAAATCAGTTTGTAGCCAAAATACTTTTATAACCGTGCAATAATAATTGTAAGATGTTTTATTTAATATTTTTATTAATACATGTATTTATTTTAACCTTTACTTTCTATGTATCTCTAACTACTATTATGTATCATTGACTATAAAAATCATAAATTAAAAAAAATAAAATTGGTTATATGGTTATATTTACATTTATATCCATGACGGAATTATGACCGTTTTTGCTTTATTGTTGGTGTTCCCGTCATCGTTCCAATTTTTCGGCTTTGCCCAATTTCATCACATGGTTTTGATACAAACTAAGCAAATAAAAAAAATCAGGGAGGGGTATCGAGTGTTATAAATCAGGAAGGGGTATCGAGTGTTACTGGGGAGAAGGGATCTAACAAGCCGCCATTGGTTCCTCGATACTTCAAAACTTTGTGTTTTTACAAGGGACTCGTACATCAAGTGTTGTTCCCACGTGGGAAAAAGAGTGGGGTTCCAAAATATTTTCCTCACATGGTTTATCAAATAATTGTGGTGTAGCAATCTTAAAACCTCAAAATTTAGATTTTAAAGTTACGGATACAAACACTGATGAGGAAAGACGATTGTTAAAGTTAACTGTAAACATCAATTAGACCCTCTTCTATTTTATCAATACATGTATATACACACACTAACTAAAGATCATAAAACTAAACAAAATTTGTTTCTTGATTTAATGTGAAATCATTTGTGATGAAAATGTGTTAATAGGAGGAGACTTTCATATCACTTTAAAGGGGCATGGTCACGATTTTGGTAAAAAAACACTATTTTATCGATTTTAATGTTTACAATGCTTCATTAAGGCATTTTAAATAGGCAACCAAAATTTGAGTGTCATTCGTTGAATTATAAGCGAGTTACAGAGCTTAAAATTGTTTGCTATGCAAACAAAGCGTTTGTTTACATTTTGAATGTCGAAGTAAAAATTCCAGTTTTTGACCTAAAATGAATGTGTTAAACGCTACAAACTGTTTCTCTATGCTTAAAATGAATAAGATGATAGACAAATTAGCTTGAAAAGTATTTTTTACTGGTATATTGAACCTATGTAAACAAAAAACAAGGTACGAGCCTTGTTTACATGACAAAGAATTGTGAGCCCTGTATCTTGCTTATAACTCTACAACTTACCCTTAAATTTTCATTTGATAATTTGAAATGCATTTCTAAAGCCTTGTAAAAAATAAAAAAAGAAAAATAGAATTTGACCAAAATCGTGACCATGCCCCTTTAAGGTCAGACGCGACCTATATTCCATTTTTTTCCCTATTTTTTCCTATTACCACAATTTGAAGATTTCCACTGTGTAATTCCATAATTATATTTTCATGTGATATAATACTTTTCTTATTAAGATATAAAGTGTTCAATCGAAAATATGTAATATGACTTTATTTATAAGCATTCAAATGCATTTTGCATGCTATTTTAAGGAAACTTCTAAATATTCCAGCTCCGAAAAGAGCCTGGTAATGTACCCTGGATTTTTGGGAATAAACAGGTTTAAATGTTAATAAATAAGGAATAATATATCAAGGGAAATTATATAAAATTGAGGAACTCCTCGTGTGTCCTTAAAAAAAAACCAAAGTGTGTTGGACTCTTGGAGCTAATAACACTGGCCAAATATTTTATAAAGTTTAATTTAAAAAAAAAAACAAAAGAAAAATAGCGTAAGATTTTTCTGACTACTTAAAACACATGAAGAATGCCATTGCTGTGTTGAATAATCCTCGTAGTCATCTTCCATTGTGTATCACGCAATAAAAAAGACTGACCTCAAGAAAAAGTACTTTTAAATTGATTTTTGTTTCAATCTATGGGCATCATTTAAAACTGAAATATGAAACTTAAGGATGACGTTTACTCAGAATGAAAAAAAATTCCACTGATGATAATGAAAACCCATCTATTGTATTTTATAGACCTTTGATTGTAGTGTTATTTTTCACTTTCAAAAAAGTATGTCAATGACCTAGCTTTTGAGTTAATGGCTATTGAATATATTTCAAAATATCCAGAAAAATCCAATAAAAGTTTACACTACGATTGAAAATTTCTTAATTGTGAAAATATTAGAAATAATTAAACACTTTAAAAAATAAAATACAGTTTAAAACTGGCAGTGGCATTACATAGATACGAAACAATAAGTTTTCAGTAACAATTTTAAAAAATATGCAAGTCCGAATTTCCTCTATCAGTTTTTCGAATCACTACCCATTTTTTATCCAATTTAGCAAAAAATGAATAATGATAATACAAAAACATTTATTTATAGTATTAAATTACTTATAATGACTTTCTTTTGCTGACATAAAATTGATATGAGGTCAATGATCAAAATTTTGAGATATTGTGTTTTTTATAGTTTTTAAGCATTTTTCAATACTTTTGCATTGTCAGCCATACAATTATCTTAATGATTAAGTGATGTAAAACCAACAGAAAATATGCCAAATTATATCAATTAACATATAAATGCTTTTCTTTTAATATTACAGTACTGTCAAAAATATTTTAGCGGAAAACAAAATCTGCAAAATTTAGTCCGAATTTCCTCTTTTTTGCAATAAGTCGATTTTTGTTGCAGCCTAATTCCATAATATAATAAGAATATCAAAAGTTATGCCAATAATAATTCTTTTTATAAATACTTTTTGTATTTAGAACAATTTTTCTCGTTATATTGATCTTTATAACAGTCCGAATTTGACAACTCAAACCTTGAGTAAACGTCATCCATTAAGAAAGAAGGAGTTTCTAGACCTGAACAGTATCGTACAGGTGGTTAATAACTTTCTTGAATAAAAATACAAAATATTCACCTGACATTTCATGCCATGTTTTATTATATACATACATGTATATTATGCAATAACTAACTGCAATTCTAAAGATGATCCAAAGTAATCTTAAAGATAGCGTCATACGTCATGGTCAAAGTTAGCAGTGTCACACTTATGTCATTGTCGTGGAGCCATGCATCGATTCCACTGGCGGTACAATACAAAAAAATTAACCTAGCTTATGATTGATTCATCGAAAAATAAAACAAAAAAGGTGTGAATAGATCATTGCAGCCAAATCCATATGATGGAATGATTTTTAGTTTTTTAAGCGCTAAAAATCAAACAAAACGCGTCATAAGCTAAGCCGATTAACCTAACCCCTGGTTCATCAAATAAAAACTGCTTGTTCCTGTCGTATATATCAATTTTTATGCACGCTGTAAAACGATAGTTTTGTTTCGTATATTTCTGTTTGTCGGCAATACAGTTGTTTTCCCCATTATTTTAGCGCGATATTGGGATGTCTTCTTTTTCAAACACTTTGGGTATTCCGAATCACTTTTTACCCCCACCCCCCAAACATGTTAATAACTTGTTTATAATTGGTTGGTTGGAGATTATGCGAGTGAACATATTAAGTTTGTTATTTGGTCATTATTCGAGTAGTAGAAATTTAATTGATGGTTGATAAATCATTTGTTAATACAACGTGTAATGCAAAGAATACAACCATAAACATTGACATCAAAAATGCAAAAGCGACTTTTTTCTAGAGCAATATGATCACAATTACAGATTTCCCATTGTACAAACAAGATTTCTCAATGATCAAGATTTTGATAATCACAATTACTGTAGCCTTCTGGCTAAGAAGATGTAAAACCTAATCGCTGCATCTTGGAGCAATGGGCTTGGATAAAACGGTCAATATAGTTCGTCAACTTGGAGTCCCGTTATTCTGCAATGCTTGTTGGAGTAGTTGTATATACGATTCTACAAGAACAATGTAATATTGGTGAAATCATAATTTTTGATCATTGAAATATAAAGTCTTTAGTATGATTAAACAGGACTCTCAATTCCTATTTAAACATCTTATTTTAAAACTGTTCTTATTTTACAATCATATGTAAAAACAAATCTATATTGCTATTTTATCTTTGTCTTTAGTTTCATTATTTCCTTTTGACCTTTCTATTAAAAGCTTAAAATTTATTTGGTATATAGTAAAATCAATAATACATATAGCCATTTTACCGTGTAAATATATCAAGTTTGGTTAGTTTATCTTTATAGTAAGTTTAAGGATTACTGTATGGACATGATTATAGTTATCGATTTAATGGTGTTCACAGAAAACCTTGTGCATAAAGAAATTGGGCGCACAAGATTATAAGTTTGCAGGAATCACCGACATGAATCAATAGTGATTTAAATGTCTATAACCTCGAAAGGCTATGTACAGATTTGAACAAAAATTAATTATTCAAACTATATCATGTTGAGAGTTGAAGTACATGTACATGTCTATTTCGGCTATTAAAAAAACCTCACAAGCTTTCTAAAAATGGCAATGAGAGGGTAAACCGATAACTAGTTATATTGGAAATGTTAATGCATACATATTTTAGTTCATTTATATCGTATATCTTAATAAACTACATGTAATAAGAACAGAAAATAGTGTTCATACGGCAGAAATCAATAACGGCAAATTAAAATATACCGGTATTCTATAATTCAACATAATGTTATATCAACATACATTTAAAAACAAAAAAGTTAAAAAAAAATAAAATGAAAAAGGAATCACCGGTAGGATTTGAACCCCAAACACCGCATGTATGTATTCACTAATCCAGGACGAAACCACTGAGCCATGCGTGACTTAACAATATGCGGTATAAAGTAGTGTTTGAAACAACATTTTCATATCCATGGACTTTGTTTTTTATCCTCCCAAAAATATTTTGAAAAAGTACATAATTAGTCATCTCTGGGTCATCTTCTCCATCTTTTTTTAAAAAGCGACATCTTTAATGTTGAAATATGTACATGTATGTAAATGTACAAAATCATTAGCGGTTAAGATAATTTACAATATGGCATACAAAATCGTACTCACTAAATCTCCTAAAGTCACGTTCTGTGAGCAATCCTCGAGCTGAGAGGGAATTAATGATGCGGACCCATGTCTGTAATCCAGTTAATTGCAGGCTGTTGGGATCAGGCATTAGAGTCGATGAAACAACGCAAATCATCAGCAAAAGCACTGCAACAACAGCCTAAGAAAGAATAGAAGAACATGAACATACTAAATGGTTCTGCAAAAAAAAAAAAGAATATAAGAATATGCTATGTTCAAGAGTATGCATTGAATCATATTTTTCCCGAAAGATTGATTTAATTTACATGTAAGCAAGAAGTTTATATCGTACCTTTTTCATTTTTGCGCAACCTCTTTTCAATAGAATGCAAAAGAACTTATATACGGTTTATCACCGATTATTACGACTTATATAAGTTTCCACGCCCCTAAAACACTCGATTTTTAATCCGTACTTGTTTGATTCGCTCATAAGATAAGTATATTATCACGATTCTGTAATATTTCACGATAAGATTATTTGTCAGTGACATTTAAGATGTCATAGTTATGATAAAGAAAGAAAACTTAAACTTGTTAAAAAAATTAATTGTGTTGGATAAGGCCTATGAATTAATCTGGTCACTAGAGCTGTAATGTCATTGCACAACGTCTATTACACGAGCTTAGGAAAATATAAGCCCCAATTCGAGCTAATCTCAGACATGCTGTCATTTTATAATTTGTGGGGACATATCTTGCAGGCAGAATGAATCCCTTCCTGAGTTTTCCCATGCTATCTAGATTGTTTTTACCTTTACATTTCCCAAATTACATGCATCTTATCTTGAAAATTTTCTTCATTTTTTCACAGAAACAATTTCTCGAGTAGAAGTTACTAACCAGAAAAATAGCAGCACGCGTAAAGAAAAACTCCTCCCGCCTACAATTTAAGTGGTAATCCAGGAGGCATACAACGTTGTACCAACGTTGAAAATACGTTGAACAACCAAAAACAAGTTGAAAAAAAGACGTTGAAAATCATACTAGTTTTCAACATCAGTATGACGTCTAATGTACTCTGACAAATATCGACTTAAACATGATTTATAAAAATTAAAATCCAACTTTCTGATTTGTTTTGTTTTTTTAAATAAATAACCATTTTAATAGATTAAAACTGTTCAGGCAATGATCGACCTCTGTTCATCCAAATTTTTAAGACAATGCATTTTTTAAACAGACATAAAACAAAATATATAAGCCAAAAGGCCTAGAATTTATTTACAAATTAATAAAATGCATCTTGTAAACAAATTGTAAGACAGTGAAGATGAGATGAGACATTAACCTGACACCGCTCCTCAATTTGCACTGCTTGAAACGGGCTGACCAATTAGTATTTAATTACTGGCGCGAACTAAACAAAGAAATAGAGTCCATTGGAGCATATTTTGAATTTGAATGTGTGAAGCACCACATCGACCACTTGTGAACAATAATTTGGATTTTATTATTACAACAGTAAAGAAAGTTGTCTCTTTTTGCACTTTTTAATAATTTACATTGATTCATGTAAAATAATTGTGAAGGAGTCCGAGACTCGTGTATTATTAAATTGATCACATAATGTGTGTACAAATGTGTTCCTTGCAGATGAAATTGGCAGGATGTAATACAATGTTTTGTTTTTTGAAAAAAAACCAAGACAGTTGGACCTGATCCAACGAGTTTACATCAACCGATTGGATGCTCACACTTTGCATTTATTTATACGAGTTGATGGAATCAACTCATTTATGTCAGTGCTAAGTTATTCCGCATGTATCGAGTCAAAGCACATTTTCGATTTGAGTATTTTGTATGAATATGGCTATATTTTGGGATCTTCTTGAAACTTGGATTAACTGTGAATAAATAATTGGGGTTTTAATGTCCAGGAGTGCTTAATCACTGTAATATTCGGCAAATTTTCAGCAATTTTCCCCAATGTTTTCTAAGGGGAAAATTTGTATTTATTTTTAACTCTCTTTAGAGGGTTATTTTTGTCATCAAAAATATAATTTCCATATTGGACACTGGGGACTACTAACTGTTTACAGCTAAGATACAAATTTAAAGTAGAGCAACACGGACCTCCAGAAAGATAGAGGTAGGATCAAGTGCCATGGAGGAGTGAGCACCCTCTGCTGACCGGTCACACCCGCCGTGTGCTCTTTGTCGTAATCGGGAAGAAACGGAAAAGTCCGTAGACAATTAGGTGATTAATTATGGTCTAACAATTAGCATGAACAACGTCAGTCAGCATGCGACCCAGTGGTAGATTGTATTTGCTGGCAAGGTCGTTGTATCGACCATAGAACTTACGAAAAGATGATTTCAAGCGAGACTGTTGATAGTCCTGTTTTATTGACTTGCTCGTAAGAAGCTTGCCTCGCCTTCGAAACTGTTCATACGAAGAGCATGCCCTTGCGTATCGAATTAACTGAGAGACAAAAACACCATAAGCATGTGATGAAGGTATATTGCTACATAAGTAAGGAATGTTGACTATAGAAAAATTGAAGTCATTTTAAGACTAAAAAAAAAAACACCAAAAAAAAAAAACTTAAAATAAAGCTGAACCAGTTGAGAAAAGTAATTATATATTTACTTTTTGCGTATAGCAATTTTAAGATATATGCTTTATATATACAAGTCGTTCCTATTGTTTGTTTAAGATTGCAGTGCACGTGAGTTCATCTGCCGACACTGCTAAATATGTACGTATTTTTGTAGGCTATACCAAATTTACAATTTTATCGAATGAAAACTATGGGCGGGGTAAAAAAGACGTTGATTTAAAACTAACAACGAATTACTTTTAAAAACCTGCTCATACTCATACGGCGCCCATAGAAAACAGCATGAATTTATCGTAAGCCCTAATGTGTCAACTAGGTTTATATTTTAGGATTTTAATTAAAAGTTCTTCAGCAGCACGTTTGACAGTAACTGTTGTGATTCAAATATTTTACTGGGAAAGATATTGAATTTAAATAAAAATTGTCAATAAATAATTAGTGTACATTAAGCCCATTTAAGAGTCCTGTTCATAAGATCTACTTCACAGCAAAAGCTGTTTCATTTTAGCCAGATATTGACTCACACATCAAGCCTTTCAAACACAGCAGTACTAGTGTCATTAATCGTGGGCGCTGCAGGAGTGGCTTTAGGTTGGGGTTACAAGCGGTGCATATTTTGCAGATGGTTGTCTGATAAATTCCTTGCAGAATACTAATGACAGTATATACAGTCTATGAGGAAAAATACAAAGCTCTTTTATTAACGAAATGTAAGGCATGCTCGATACACTACAGTATAATAAATAATTTATTGAATAGTTTCATGTCAAAGACATGAGTTGCAATCTAGATTGGAAAAAATCAAGAAATTATAGAATTTATTTTGCATATAACTTAAAGTCCAGAGATGAACTTCAAGTACATGTATGGCAAATATCAATATAAAACAAACTCAAATTATAATTATTATGCCTGTATCATGTGTATTGTTACAACGTGAAGAATGAAATAATATAAGGTCTAACTTCTGATTCTCAAAATTTAAAATATTGAATGTGAAAATGTTTTTCCAAAATTTTATCATAATTTTCTATTTAGAAAAAAAGAACCACCAACTTCAACTTTGTCCGTAGTTGGATAACTGTTTGACTGTGCTCTTTTCTGTTGGAGAAGACTTTCAAACCTACACCATTTCATTGGGCACTCTCGTTGTATTAATGAAGAAGTGGAAGATACCTTACAACAATTAAAGCTAGACTACATGTCAAGGATAATTCTGTACAATTGGTTTCAAATTAGATGGTTATAGTATTGTTGTCTGACACAATTAATTAATTGTTATTATTGAGTGATTAAAGTATAATACATTAGGCCAAAATTAAAATTATTTATGTTTCCCCTAACGCGACCGACCCAATTAAATCCCGCCGACTGAATTATTTTTTTAACCACATTAATTTTTTTTAAGGAAACTTAATTTTACCCAAATTCGTTTTTAGGAGACCCACATTTTTTTCGTTTTACAATCATTTTGTTAGCCTTGATCATCAACATGGGCGAAATATTCGCTTTATGATCGGTAACTTTGCCCGAATTTTCTCCGAAAGAGAAGTTGAAGTCGCCTTGTATTCTGAGTTCAAGATCGTGTAAATTAACCCCAAATACATTAAAATGATAATCATTTAATTCAAAAGACGTTTCCATAGCCTCAGTTAACCACTGTTGTGATTAAAAATTTGCGATTGTCTTATCTTTTATGGGTTACAATATGAATACTGGTGCTGCAACATATAGCCTACTGTGCATTGAAAATTACAACTGATGTTTATTACTTTTAGTGTTGATATGACAATTAGTTGGTAACTTGTAATTAGTTAATAACTTTGCCAAATTGTTTCAAATTTCGGTTAATATTTCTTTGTACAGACACCTTTTTCCTTGTCAAAGAAGGATATTGTCTGCAAGTGTAGTGAGTTTGTGTAAACTTGATATTATAGTAACTAGAATCATTTAATATGACTTAACAAACATTTACATTTATTACATTACGTTAATTTGTCAACTATTATTGTTTTAATATGCTTTTAGACATTGTATAAACCAAATTTTGAAAAACTAATTGATACTTTGAAGTATGTACATTATCATTAAAATGATATTTAAATATATATTAACATGTACATCAACATACAAATGATAATGAATCTATTCTTGCACATCTAGTCATTGAATCAAACATGTTAAAATTTAAGATAAACAATACCAAATTGTGAATTCGATATTAAATTTGTTTTACATTCCATTAGTACAAGTATTACAATTTGTTTTACAACTGATCAAATTTGTTTAGTTTTGTAATTAATTAAAGAATTGATTGTTTTTCCATTTTTAATTTATAATGTAATTTTAATTATGCCCTGGCAGAAAAAAAATTATTTACCTACCTACCTACCCAACTTCAAAATTTAGGGTCGGGTTAGGGGAAACGAAGATATTTTTAATGATGGCCTTACTCATTTGATCAGAAGTGCATGTAAAATATAATAATTAGTAGTTTTTATAGTAGTTATTTGATATGCGTTATGTATCCGGTATATATTATATGATGGAATTATAATGTTTGTGATTGTATACAAATTATCTCTACTTCTATTCTGCTTTTGCATTTACCTCAAAATAATTGTGTTAAACTAGAGCAATGAAACATTTTTGTTTTGTTTTTTAAATTGTTGTAATTTTATTTTAATATATCATATTATGAAAATAGTATTTTTTTTTTTGCATTAAGGTAGTATGGAACATCTGTCGATATTAATGTAGATTAAAGTACATTATAATTAAAATAATTTCATTGGGTTAGAATTTTCAACTTATACAATATTTTTTCAAAAAATACGTTTTAAAATTTTTTGGCAATGTAATTCTTTTTTTTAAATCCCCAGCGGGACTCGAACTGATGACTGACAGATCTGTAGTGAACCATCTAATCCACTGTTCTACGCTGTTAGATAACACTTTTTGGAAAGAAACTATTTATAAATTAAAATTATACTTGATTTTATTGTTTATTTCGATAAATAATACGTTACAACATGGATGTGCCCCATACCACCTTAAAATATCTAGTCATTTTGAAATCGCTCTCATGAAAATTGATTTTCAGAAACTGTTGTTATTTTCACTGATGTCAATTTTGGTGCTACGTTATTTTATAGTTAATAAACCAGCTACTTTGAATTTACATATGATATATATATATATATATATATATATATATATATATATATATATATATATATATATATATATAAAAGCACTAAAAATAACCAACGACACGAACAATAAAGAAAAATATTGTCAAATTTTCTGGACAACCCGTCCCTTCTTCAGGACAACAAAGTAAAAACTACATATGAAAGGAGAAAAACATCTACAAAACTAGCACTAAACTAAAAACTAAATGATATATAAAACACCGGATGGGAACGTGGCAACTACATCTTTGTATTAAAGATCATAAGCCCGAGAAAGAAAAATCCCGTCCGACATATATATATATATATATATATATATATATATATATATATATATATATATATATATATTTCATTTAATTAAATATTGGGATCGACTGCTGATATATAAGTGTGACATAAGAATTAAGAAATTAATTTTTTATCTGATGTTTAATGCACTTTGTACTTTTATATAGAAAGCATAATCCATGATGGAAAAAATCATTTATTGAGTTATCAAAGAAGTTTGAAAATGTAATAATCCCTAAGATCTTATTTATGATTCTATTCCACATAGTATCTCTAAAAGATCATATCTATTAAGCTTATAATACTTTCTGATATTTCACTTGACAACAATCCAAATTTGGATTAAGACCCTATTTCATTTAAAACAAGGGGATTCGTTTTATACCGTCAACTCGTATCAGTACTTTCATTACTTTGATTTGCAGGTTGTACGGGATCGTGGATACGTAAAATACATATGTATTTAGCCAAGGGAGAAGACAGCATGCATTGGAAATCAGAATAAACATTACCAATAATAAATTGTGGAATATAATTTAAACGAAACACGTAAGGTGTAAAGAATATTTTCATACCTCTTTGTTGTTGTTTTGGCGTGCTAGTGATCAGAGATCTATCAAATCCACTCTCTGTTTAGATCAGAAAAAATCCATACATTTTTGTTTAAAATACTATTGCCGAGTTTAAATCGATTTTTATTAAGAAAAGACTAGGGTCTCAATGTTCCTCGAACTACAGACACAAAAGTCCATAAAATTTAAAAAAAAAATTACTACATAAATCCATATCTTTTGTATACATTAATAACAGGTTTGAGTAAAAATGAACTAATTAATAATAGACTATATAAACAGATATAAGTGGATTTTTTCTACAAGCGGAAAAACTGCTTGTCTCCTACACGCGAAACAGACGTTAACGGTTATAGCCCCTTCTATCTCCAACACATTCAACCGTAATTACATTCGCCCCTGCGAATGTTATTGTCATTTAAATCTAGTCCTCGTGGTTTTATTTGACCCTTTCAGTTTCGCAGTAAAAATCGTGCCTCGTATTGATAGTTTATTTCCTAGAATCTAGGTACCTGTGGTCAAATATAAAATCTAGCCGTTTATTGATTTTAAACTTTATAACTTTATCTTCTTTAATTGGTGGAGAAAATGAGTTCTACCCAACATGTAGGTATATCGACGATGTATTATCAATTAACAATTGTTTCTTCCATACCTTCGTCGACTCGATATATCCCAGTGAACTTAAAATAAAAGATACCACAGAATCTGCGTCATCTGTTTCATATTTGGATATTTTACTAGAAAATGGACAATGATGGTAACCTAACACCAAAATTTTATGATAAACGTGATGACTTCAATTTTTCTATATTCAACTTTCCGTACTTATGCAGAATATACCTTCATCACCTGCATATGGTGTTTTTGTCTCTCAGTTAATTCGATACGCAAGGCCATGCTCTTCGTATGAATAGTTTCTAAGGCGAGGTAGCTACTGACAAACAAGTTGATACAACAGACTATCATCAGTCTCGTTTGTAGTCATTTTTTCGTAAGTTCTATGGTCGATACTACGACCTTGTCAGGAATACAATCTTCCACTGGATCGCATGCTGACTGACGTTTTTCATACTAATTGGTAGACCATAATTAATCACCTAATTGTCTACGGACTTTTCCGTTTTCCCCGATTACGACAAAGAGCACACGGCGGGTGTGACCAGTCAGCAGAGGATGCTCACTCCTCCATAGCATCTGATCCTACCTCTATTTTTAAGAGGTCCGTCTGTTATGTAATTTTGTTTTGGACTTTTGAATTTGAGCAGTTCGTTATCACCACATGTCATTTTTAAGCGCTACGCAAAGCGCTAAATGGCATTGAAATATGGGATTGACGCTTCTGATCCAACGCCATCTATATTTAGTAAAAATAGACTGATGACTCGTTTTCTAAAACAATAGAACGCAGAGAAGAGGAGCAGCTGCGCACGGCAGAAGCAATCAAAGAGTACATAAAAAATCATCTGCGTTTGATTTAGATTAGACTTTTTAGCTCACCTGAGCTGAAAGCTCCAGTGAGCTTTTCTGATCAAAATTTGTCCGTTGTCTGTCGTCGTTGGCGTTGGCGTCGGCGTTGTTGTCGTAGTAAACTTTTCACATTTTCATCTTCTTCTCCAGAACCACTGCGGAGATTTCAACCAAACTTGGCACAAAGCATCACTGGGTAAAGGGGATTCAAGTTTGTTGAAATGAATGGCCAAACCCTCTTTAAAGGGAAGATAATTTAGAATTATTTAAAATTTGTAGGTATTTTTCAAAAATCTTCTTCTCAAAAACTATTAGGCCAGAAATTCTGTAACTTGTATGGAAGCATCCTCAGGTAGTGTAGTTTGTTAAAATCATGGTCCCCGGGGGTAGGGTGGGGCCACCATGGGGGGATGAATTTTTACAAAAGAATATATAGAGAAAATCTTTAAAAATCTTCTTCTAAAAAACTATTAGGCCAAAAAAGCTCAAATTGGAGTGGAAGCATCCTCAGATAGTGTAGATTCAAGTTTGTTAAAATCATGGTCCCCGGGAGTAGGGTGGGGCCACCATGGGGGGATGAATGTTTACAAAAGAATATATAGAGAAAATCTTTACAAATCTTCTTCTAAAAAACTATTAGGCCAGAAAAGCTCAAATTGGAGTGAAAGCATCCTCAGATAGTGTAGATTCAAGTTTATTTAAATCATGGTCCCCGGGGTAGGGTGGGGCCACCATGGGGGATGAATTTTTACATAGGAATATATAGAGAAAATCTTTAAAAATCTTCTTCTCAAAATCTATTAGACCAGAAAAGCTCTAATTGGAGTGGAAGCATCCTTAGATAGTGTAGATTCAAGTTTGTTAAAATCATGGTCCCCGGGGATAGGGTGGGGCCACCATGGGGGATGAATTTTTACAAAGGAATATATAGAGAAAATCTTTAAAAATCTTCTTCTCAAAAACTATTGGGCTAGAAAAGCTCAAATTTAAGTGGAAGCATCCTCAGATAGTGTAGATTCAAGTTTGTTTACATCATGGTCCCCGGGGGTAGGGTGGGGCCACAATGGGGGGACGAATTTTTACATAATATATATAGACAAAAATCGTTAAAAAGCTTCTTCTCAAAAACTATTAGGCCAGAAATGCTCCAATTTGAGCGGAAGCATCCTCAGATAGTGTAGATTCAAGTTTATTTAAATCATGGTCCCCGGGGTAGGGTGGGGCCACCATGGGGGGATAAATTTTTACATAGGAATATAAAGAGAAAATCTTTAAAAATCTTCTTCTCAAAACCTATTAGACCAGAAAAGCTCAAATTGGAGTGGAAGCATCCTTAGATAGTGTAGATTCAAGTTTGTTTAAATCATGTTCCCCGAGGGTAGGGTGGGGCCACTTGGGGGGATGAATTTTTACAAAGGAATATATTGAGATAATCTTTAAAAATCTTCTTCTCAAAAACTATTGGACCAGAAAAGCTCAAATTGGAGTGTAAGCATCCTCAGATAGTGTAGATTCAAGTTTGTTTAAATCATGGTCCCCGTGGCTTAGGTGGGGCCACAATGGGGGATGAATTTTTACAAAGGAATATATAGAGAAAATCTTTAAAAATCTTCTTCTCAAAAACTATTAGGCCAGAAAAGCTCAAATTGGAGTGGAAGCATCCTCAGATAGTGTAGATTCAAGTTTGTTTAAATCATGGTCCCCGGGGGTTGGGTGGGGCCACAAATGGGGGATGAATTTTTACATAGAAATATATAGAGAAAATCTTTAAAAATCTTCTTCTCAAAAACTATTGGACCAGAAAAGCTCAAATTGGAGTGTAAGCATCCTCAGATAGTGTAGATTCAAGTTTGATTAAATCATGGTCCCCGGGGGCAGGGTGGGGCCACAATGGAGGATGAATTTTTACATAGGTATATATAGAGAAAATCTTTAAAAAATTCTTCTCAAAAACTATTAGGCCGGAAAAGCTCCAATTTGAGCGGAAGCATCCTTAGTCTATAGTATAGATTCAAGTTTGTTTAAATAATGGTCCTTGGGGGTTAGGGTGGGGCCACCATGTGGGGATGAATTTTTACATAAGAATATATAGAGAAAATCTTTAAAAATCTTGTCCTTAAAAACTATTAGATCAAACTTTTGTAGAGGCATCCTCAGATAGTGTAGATTCAAGTTTGTTTACATCATGGTCCCCGGGGGAAGGGTGGGGCCACAATGGGGGTATGAATTTTTACATAGGAATATATAGAGAAAATCTTTAAAAATATTCTGGGAAAGTTTTCAGTCCAAAAGTAGTAACTTGTGTGAAAACACGGGTTGTGCAGATTAAAGTTTGATGAAACCATGATTCCCTAGAGAAAAGTGGGGCCACAAAGTGGGGGGGGGGGGTTATATAGGAATAGAGAAAAATCTTCTTACAGGTACAACAACAAAAGGGGCTATGTATTTACCATAAAAATATGTGGATAAAAATCGGCAGATGTTTTAAATTTTTTGAGCAAGATCTACTGTACTTAGTTGTCAAGATATTTTGATTTTGATACTGTAATGCTAATTTGATCAGAGTTAAGGCTATTGTTGCTCAGGTGAGCGATGTGGCCCCTGGGCCTCTTGTTTTTGGTTCCATTTTTGTCTTCAAATCGTTTTAGTTTGTCGCATATTTTTGGTGTATATATACTGCAGTTATAACATTTTCAAAAACGAAAATCCCGGTCGTCATTCATTTCACACATTTGCTCTGTACCATATTATCGATATAACAACTGTAATGTTAATGTTAATATTTTTGATATAACAATAATATTATCGATATAACAACTGTAATGTTAATTACATCTTGTTAACACACAAAACTTAATACAATGTATGCCTATTAATTTTTGATGCATTTCAGTTTAAAACTTTGTGTCTAACTTTAATTCATTGTCTGACTTTGGTTTTTTTTGTAACTGAAGTTCGAAAAACACATGACCTGCAAGCAGTGAGAATTAATGTACATCGGAAACATACACGGCTACCAAAAATTTTTAGGGTTCAAGCTTATAATGATCGGCTGTTATATTTTAGTGACCTTGCAGATTTCACACCTGCACCGTCTGCATCTATATGCACAAAAAAGTCTTTGCAAATCAAATTGATTTATGCAAACATTAGTGTAACTTTTGTATATGTATTATGATATATTTTTTACATACAAATATGTTAACAGTTTTTTTTAATTTGCACAATATAAAACAATTAAATTGAATAGGAATGAAACCAGATGAATACAATTTGCTTTCATTAGATCTTTATCCATGGTTATCGAGACTACATATTCATCTTAAGACCATGCTGCATTAAAAGATACACTGTAACTTGTTGCTTTGTTTAGCTTATCTAACTGGACTAAAATTTAACAGAAGAAAACCTTAGTATACCAACCAATTTTAATTAACAAGCAGATATAACAAAATTGTTTTCTGTCTGATTACATCCTGTCGTATCTCTTTTAACATTCCAAAATTCCTAGAACTTTTACAGGAAGTAGTTACTGAAACTTGATAGCTTAGATAAGAGAATCACGTGGCAGCTGACCACCAGAGATGTAGCTGCCCATTATGCAATGCATTACCTAATTTGGACATGGAATTTAGGTATCTGCAATAATTAGGGACCCACTGTCTGGTCTAAAAATAACTACTTACAAAGTGACCATCATGCTTGTTTGCATATAAAGTTTATAATAAAAAACCTACAGTGTTGACTATAAAAAATAATATCCAGCAATGGATGTTTAAAACCTAAATACATGTAGACTACACAATACATGAAGAATGAAAATATACACATGAAAATATTGGTTTATATGTATAAACAAAATTTTTTATACATAAAAAATAACATTTAAAAAAACCCAGAGAAGAATAGATACATGTAACTTAACCTCTCTATTCTTTTCATGTTTCAATCTAAGTGAAAAAAATATTAACTACTTAGCGGATTCGATCCACAAAATCTAAAAGACCTCCGCATTACCACTAGGCCACGCATCTAACTTTTTCAGAAATGCATTTTCAATATGTATGACTATATACGTGATTGTATTAGAAAAGACACTTATTGAAATATTTGTCTAATTTTCAGTACGAAGACCAAGTTAAACCCAAACTAATTCAATGTAAACGTGTACTACAATACATGTAGAACATAATTTTAATCGGATGTCTTTGGTTTAGAGTGGTTCAAATAGTCAAATATCCAATTTTTTATCGTATACTAACTTCTTTTCTATATATCCCTAACAAAACCTGAATATTTTAATGATGTCATGTAAGATAATTAAGACTCTTAGAGCATGTGTAATTTGCGTTTCTTTGAATATATTTAAACTAAATATTGTATAATATTGAAAATGTCTGATGTTTGCAAAAGTGCTATATTTGAGGCTAAATCGTATATTAAGTGCGCTATACCTCTTTAAAGAAAATTTCCTAGCATGTTATTCATGGTTCTAATAAACATATAAAACTTCTACAGTAAAATGCTTCAAACGAAAAGACACATTTCATATATATTTGTTTAATGTTCCAGATAAAGCAACATGTGGACACAGTGTGCACTTATTATTACCAAACACTCCTGTTCATTCAGTACTACACCTAATATAAACACTTGCGTATTGTAATACATATTTATTTAGTTATTATTGAATCCTTTACATTTCCACATGCAAAGTCTTTGCCTCTTAAAGACAAAAAAAAAAAACCAAAAAAAAAAAAAAAAAAAACCCTTGCAGTCCATTCATTTTCCTGCAATCGCATATCAACATCAAATTTGCAAATCAAATATTTCTTCAGGTTTACAATTAGAAATTTTTTTTACATCAAAGGTTAACGCTTTTCAGTACTTTCAATACTTTGATTTTTTCTAGAAATATTAAATGTGACAATAGAAAATATAGGGTTTTTTTTGCTGTTGCAACAATTAACATGCTTAGTAGCGATCCCCCCTAAGGATAAATTTTCAAATCGCACCTGACCTAGTAAAAGCATCAAAAGTGAAACAGACTATACTATTTTATGCAGAATGTTACTTGAAAATGGCTCTATATACTAAGTTTTTATACAAAACAGACACCCATTCTTTTTTTTTAAAGCATAGTATTGCAAAACAAAAAGCATCAAACATGGCTTTGATTTTATCAAGCAACCTAATGTTTACGTAGCGGAACACGAACGATAACTCTTTTCTGAATATCATCGTTTAGTTTAAATAACCGCTAGATGATGAAATAAGACATACATCTTAATAGATTTTCATGTTTTAACATAAATCAAGGTAGGATATGATATGAAAAACGATCAGTACTAACGTATTATGAGAATATTATCCGAACACCTATACTTCTGCTCGAAATTTCAAAGGAACTGGACAAATCTCTAGGAAGTCTCGTGAACTTTCATTCGAGCACATCTGGATTTATTACATATTTAGCAACGATAAAGAGAACATTCCGAACACATTCACAGGAGTGATAATATATATTAGTCTTTTAAATTCATAATACCAGTATTTGACCCCATTCAATTTTAAGCTTCTCATGTTTATTCTATATTGTTTTTACTTACTAACTCCTCCATTTTGGCTGTTTACAATTTCTCTTTGCCATATAAGTCTTTTTTTTTTACCACGATGGCCATACATGGGATATTCAAATTGTTTCACATGGCCATCTTAACCTTTCTGACAACTTCGTTCGCCTGGACGTATACATATGATGCTATGAGACTAGCTCGCCGACTAAAAGACCGGTGAACGATCCGAGCTATCTAGACTACATGTACATGTATAATGTGCGGTAAAAAGAACGAGCTAAACTATTTAAGGAATAAGGAATCATGCTTTGAGTATTATGAGGTGATAATTTTGGTCGGGGGCGTGATCAAATCCAATAAAGCCTGAAGGGCTTTATGATAGATTTGATCACGCCCCGACCAAAAATATATTTATATTTATATAATTTTCAGCAGTTGTACGATTAAAATTAGAATATTAAGTATGCAAACCCAACAATGCGACATTTGAATTTATTGGACTGTATAGTACAAAATCGATTAGTAGTGTTAACACAGACAAAGACACTGGAATATGTAAATTTACGTAAGTAAAGATTTTTTTGGTAAACTATATCTCAGAATTCCTTTGCTCCCAGTAGTCGCATGCCAATAACATTGGGGGGAAAAATCAAATAACAAATTAAAAAAAATGACAAGTGACTGGTTTTTATAAAAGCAATCTATTTAAAATTAGATGTTAGATCCGCTCGCTTACTCGCAACACAAACATCGTTTGTGTAGCGAGTAAGCGAGCGGATCTAACATCTAATTTTAATTAGATTGTTATAAAAGCTACATCTTTTTTATTTTTCAGATTTAAGCATGAGGACATTTAATAAGACCGACTTGTTTTGTGGTTCTTTTTGGCGTAAAACAACATTTAGAAAATAATATTTTTTTAACTCCATTGAGCTTCGACACCAACACTACTGAACAACGCTAATGAAATTAGCGAAGTCTATTTGATTAATTAAGGTGTAATATCCCTCTGCTATTAATTTTACCATATATATATATATTTTAAATCGTTTTGATTTTCATCAAAGTCAATACCAAGAGATTCCAATGAAACAAAGTTTAAGTGATGAAGCGCTGCTAGATTTCTCATAAGTTGATAATGTGTGTGCATGTAATCATGATATGAAAACAAGAGGCCCAGGGGCCACATCGCTCACCTGAGGAACGATAGCCTTAACTCTGATCAAATTAGCATTACAGTATCAAAATCAAAATATCTTGACAACTAACTACAGTAGATATTGCTCAAAAAATTTAAAATATCTGCCGATTTTTATCCACATATTTTTATGGTAAATACCAAGCCCCTTTTGTTGTTGTACCTGTAAGATTTTTCTCTATTCCTATATAACCCCTCCCCCTTTGTGGCCCCACGTTTCTCTAGGGAATCATGGTTTCATCAAACTTTAAACTGCACAACCCGTGCTTTCACACAAGTTACTGCTTTTTGGACTGAAAACTTTCCGAGAATATTTTTAAAGATTTCTCTCTATATTCCTATGTAAAAATTCATCCCCCCATCGTGGCCCCACCCTACCCCAGGGGACCATGATTTAAACAAACTTGAATCTACACTATCTGAGGATGCTTCCACTCCAATTTGAGCTTTCCTGGCCTAATTGTTTTTGAGAAGAAGATTTTTAAAGATTTTCTCTTTATATTCCTTTGTAAAAATTCATCCCCCATTGTGGCCCCACCCTACCCCCAGGGACTATGATTTAAACAAACTTGAATCTACACTATCTGACGATGCTTTCACTCCAATTTGAGCTTTTCTGGCCTAATAGTTTTTGATTTTTAATATATTTTTAAAGATTTTCTCTATATATTCCTTTGTAAAAATTCATCCCCCTATTGTGGCCCCACCCTACCCCTGGGGACCATGATTTAAACAAACTTGAATCTACACTATCTGAGGATGCTTCCACTCCAATTTGAGCTTACCTGACCTTATAGTTTTTAAGAAGATTTTTAAAGATTTTCTCTATATATTCCTTTGTAAAAATTCATCCCCATTGTGGCCCCATCCTACCCCCGGGGACCATGATTTGAACAAACTTGAATCTACACTACCTAAGGATGCTTCCATACAAGTTTCAGCTTTTCTGGTCAAATAGTTTTTGAGAAGAAGATTTTTGAAAAATACCTACAAATTTCAATAATTCTAAATTATCTCCCTTTTAAAGAGGGTGTGGCCCTTCATTTGAACAAACTTGAATCCCCTTCACCCAGTGATGCTCTGTGCCAAGTTTGGTTGAAATCTGCCCAGTGGTTCTGGAGAAGAAGATGAAAATGTGAAAAATTTACAACGCCAACAACAACGCCAACACCAACGCCAACGACGACAGACAACGGACAAATTTTGATCAGAAAAGCTCACTTGAGCTTTCAGCTCAGGTGAGCTAAAAAATAAGACAGTGATAAAAACCCCCCAAAATTTTACCCATTGCAGCATAAAATTAAAAATATTAAATGCATTTGTAAATAATAAATATTTATATACAATGTCAAAACATCTTACAAAACATAGTGAAGCGCTGCTTTTTAGTTCAGAATGGCACTTTGTTGTATAGGTTTGTTGCTTCAATCAGCAAGAGTTATCTTTCTTTATCATGAACTATTGAAGGTTTTACATTCAGGTTTTACATACAGTATGATAAATTACCATAGTTTCTAATTTTTAGAAAAGGTTTTCTGTTTTTAAATTTGCATAAGATAATAGTAAATGGATCCATATGTTTTAGAATGATAAAAATGTAAACTAGAAAACTTTGTTATAACACAAAAAGGGGGATCAAATGAATGATCTTCCACTAATTGTCTGATATTATCTCAATATATATAATATATTAACTTGAATAAAATGTGATGTTGCCCTTTTTTAAAAATTTTGTTTTCCTATTCTAGTATCTGATAATTCAGAATAGAAAAACCTAATTCAATTTTTAACATTTGAAATGTTATAAGTTTCAAATGATGATGACTAAGTCTATAGTTGGCAATTGTCTTAGTATGTTTTTCCCAATTATAAATCATTTGTGAACGAGCTATTAAGAGAGAAATAAAAAAAAATCCATCTAAAGATTCTCTGGTTAAAACATCAAACACGTATTGTTAACGTACTGTACTTGTACATATAATTTGGTTATATTTGAAGAAAGAAACCCCAGCAACAATGCATTGGGGGATTGGGAGAAGGGGAGGGGTATAGATATTACCTCATAAAAAGTTGATTAATATGATCAGTTTCTAGTAATTTTTTGTAAAACTTTTTAAACTTTTTTGCCCCCCCCCCTCCCCCCGCCGGTAACAGTTGGGGTTCAGTTCGTTCCGTTCAAATTTCATCTTTAAATATTTGAATTTAAATAAATGTCGCCTTCCAGCATAAAATGGGGCTCAATACCGCCTCCCTTGTTGCAACATGCCTTAATAATTGTGAGTTATCAGAAACAAATTGAGAATTTTTTCTACAGAAGTTATCTCTCTTCAGAGGGACATTCCACCTTTAAACCTGTCGTTGGTTTTTGTAGGTGCCACAAAAAAAACCCTGAATTAGAATTATCATTTATAACGCCATAAATGCAAAAAGTTCACCTACAGAGCAATGGAAAAATAGGCAATATTGAATTTAAAACATAAAAGTTTCTTAACAATTACAAAAAATACTTTTATGCCCAGGAACGCGTGTTCAACTTAGAAGTTTTTTTTTTGTTTGTTACAAGAAAAAGAAGTTTGTTTTCTTTGTTACAAGAAAAAATTAATTGTCTCCCATATAGAATAAGAATGCTTGTATCGTCTGCTTCTAAACCAGAGGAAGTAGGATAAAACTAGAGCCTCCATCAGAGGTAACCACGAGACCAGCTCCTCCGACAAGGATCTGTCCGTCCCGATACTCATGTATAGAAACTCTATGACCTACAAAGGAAGATTGCTCAAATCATGTATAGAAACTATATGACCCACAAAGGAAGATTGCTCCAATCATGTATAGAAACTCTATGACCTACAAAGGGAGATTGCTCAAATCATGTATAGAAACTCTATGACTCTACAAAGATGGATGATCACTCAAATGGGCATGTTTGTGTCTAGAAAAGAACACCCTCAAAAATAAAATTTATAATGTTGAACCCAATTCTTTCCGAACTAGTATTATAAATGTGGGTACTAAACTGATTCCACATTGTGACGATTTAGAGCTACGAGCTATCGCAAGTGCTGGTAAATTATAACTCGACAAAAACTTCACAAGTTTGCAGTAGTTTTTGATGACAGGGGCATAGATTAGTTCGGTATCTACTCGAGTTCCCTAGAACACTGACACGAGACCAAGACGATAGTTTAATGTTAACTCGAGTTTTAGGCAACATCTGTATGAAAAATGACAATAACAAACTGTCAATTATATCAACAATTCATAAAACGAAACACAAATTCAAAGCAGAGCAACACGGACCTCGAAAAAGATAGAGGTAGGATCAGGTGCCATGGAGGAGTGAGCATCCTCTGCTGACCGGTCACACCCGCCGTGTGCTCTTTGTCGTAATCGGGGACAAGTATTCCTTTTAAAGGAATGATCGGCATTTAATATCATTTACATTATGCTAGCACCGTTTTTTTTTATTTCCGAAATAGCAAGGCATGAATAAGCTTTACTTTTAGTAGGCGAATTATACTTCCGATAAATATTCTTACGCATATGGGAAGAAAAACATGATTTGAATCATTATGTAACTATAAAAAAGTTTTAATTTTAATGCAAACAGATAAAAGTAACGTTTTTAGTAAATCTACGTATAATTAAAGATTTAAATGAGGTTGTCATTGCTTGTAAATAAAGTAGTGCAAGGCGCAATGCGTGCGCAAATAGTAAAATTTGCCGGATGCCTCATATGGACACAACTGTGATCGGCCGAAGCCGATCACAAAAAAACTCTGGAAATGTCCGTAGAAATTAGGTGATTAATTATGGTCTAACAACTAGTATAAAAAAACCGTCAGTCAGCATGCGATCCAGTGGAAGATTGTATTTGCTGACAAGGTCGTTGTATCTACCATAGAACTTACGAAAAGATGACTTCAAACGAGACTGTTGATGGTCCTGTTTTATCAACTTGTTTGTCAGTAGCTTGCCTCGCCTTAGAAGCTGTTCATACGAAGAGCCCTTGCGTATCGAATTAAATGAGAGACAAAAACATCATATGCAGGTGATGAAGGTAGATTGCTTCATAAGTAAGGAAAGTTGAATATAGAAAAATTGAAGTCATCACGTTTATCATAAAGTTTTGTTTTTAGGTTACCATCAATGTCCATTTCCAGTCAAATATCCAAATATAAAACAGATGACGCAGACTCTGTGGTCTCTTTTATTTCAAGTTCATTGGGATATATCGAGTCGACGTAAGTATGGAAATAAAAATTGTTAATTGATAATACGTCGTCGATATACCTACATGTTGAGTTGAAGGCCGCAGCGAGTGATTTATTTTTTCACGTACAAATTTTTGAATAAATTCTGCTTCACAAGAATACAAAAATAGGTCTGCTAACAATGGGGAACAATTGGTACCCATGGGAATTCCAACAGATGAGTGTATGACACTTTCTCCTTTATACTACGATAATATACGGACTCGGGCGAGTGTACTCGACACTTGCATTAGTTCTTGACGTGTAATGACAATAATTGTTCTACAATCTGAGAAATGTACGAGTGTAAACGACCTATTACTACTTGGCTATTTATTCTATTTTTGGTTTTCATAGACACCCCTGCGAATGTTATTGTCATTAAAATTTAGACCACGCGATTCTATTTGACCCTTTTAGTTTTGCAGTAAAAATCGTGCCTCGTGGTTATAGTCTATTTTCTAGAATATGGGTATTGTAAACAGATAGCCATGCTATGACCTTGAATTGCTAGTATTACATATTGGTCACTATGATACTTATGTATACCTTGATACTGCGCAATTAATTGTGGTAATGATAACTAACAGAACGAACTCTGTGACTATTGTAGCACTGCGTAGTATTCCTAAATGATGTTATGAAACCAGGTGCATTATACGGGCATAATAATATCCAAATTGAGAGTTTATAAAAAAGTGTCATATTTGGTGATTCTGTGTCTGCATCGATAGCTCTGGTACTCTATACTGAGTCATGTATTGCATATTCTATATAACCTTTGCTACCTTTTAAACCATGTACTCATGTATACTTTATATTGGATATTTTAATATTGTACGCAAGTGATGCGTCATATTAAGGCGGGATAACCAAATACTGCATCCCAATAATCGTTGACATAAATGAGGTTAATTAATTCTGACACAGTAAAATACAAACTGAAAATATATAAACAAGTTATCAACAAATTGTCATATGTGGCGATCCTGTGTCTGTAATGAAGGCCCTCATACTGCAAGTTAGTCTTGTAATGCTTGTTCCATCTATTTAACCTTTGTAACCTTAAAGCCATGTATGAATGGATGTATTATGAGTAAGCGATGCATCATACCCAGGTGGGGGACTCAGAGACTCGGATTCTGAGGCTCAAACCCCGCATCACAATATTCTTTCTGACAGTTTTGACAGTTTTGTTACTTTATTTAGAAATAAAATTTAACTCTGGAATTTTAACACTAAATGTTCACTCATGATCATCGAAGATGGGCCGGACTGGTCAGAACTGTCAATCATAAGTAAAATGTTATATATACTCATGTAAAATGATGTTAAACGGATTCTGGATTCTTTGATTTGGGCTGCTTCAATTTACTATACGATCACGCTGATTAATAAACAACTTGGTAACAAACAATTGGACTTGCTGATCATTCTGAGGAAAGGCTTACACAAACTTTCTTGGTGCCGTGACCAGGATAAAGCGAAGTAGGAAAAGACAATAAGGTAAGAACCATTTCTAAATGTCTCTTGTAACTATCTCGAAGTAAACAACTTTGTCTAAGCAACCAATATGGCGACAGGTGATGAGTTTTATAAAAAAGAATTAAAAAATCAAATGAAAGAATTAGAACAACGCATCATAGGGTTAGGTCAGAGTAAAGAAAATAAAGGGCAAGAAACAGGTAAAAAATCCCCAGAAAAAGAACAGAATAAACAAAACACTATTGAAACGCAAACGGAAACATATTATGACGCTAGGTTGTATGAAACTCGTGAACCTCGACACCGAGTCCCAAATCAGGATGATGATAAAGATTTTTTCATTGGTCAACTTAAAGCTATGACAGCCGCAATTTCAGTGCCCCTATCTTCTGTGATAACTCCTTTTGAAGGAGATGCTAAAAAATTTAAACAATGGATAAAAGAAGTTGAAAAGTACAGTGTCATGTCTGGGAAACAAGGTCATGAGATCCCCATGCTTGCGTACATAACGAGTAAGGGTTCAGTGGGGGATTATATCAAAAGGTATTTAGATGAAACAGATGCGTCTGAAGAAATCCCATCTTGGAACGATCTCAAAGAATCCCTTAAAAATAGATTTGCAGAAATAACAGATCCCCAACACGCGTTAGCAGTAATGCGTAGGACTCGACAAAATTCAAATGAAAGTGTTCAGTTGTTCGCTGAGAGACTATTACAAATCGCGGAAGACGCATACAGTAAAGACAGACTAAAAGATCCTTTGGTACAACAACAGTTAGTAGATATCTTTTGTGACGGGTTGACATTCGACTACCTCAGAATGAAAATTTTGCGAGAAAACCCTAAAGATTTAGAATCCGCAATTCAAATAGCAATGCGAGAACAAAACCTGAGACAGAGGCTAGCGATAAGAGGGTCAAAAATAACAGAAATTGTACAAAGTAATGACAACGGACGAACTCCTTCAAATTTTGATACTACTCTGGATAGAGCAGATAATCTTACCTCAATAGAAACAAGGCATGTAGAACCAATGGAAATTGACTACGCGCGAAATAGTAGGTGTTTTAAATGTAAACAAACGGGTCATAGGGCTCGATTTTGTTCTCAAAATAAACCCCAAATCAGGTCCCGTCCTCAAATGAATACACGACTCAGTCAAAACAAACCCGTACATAATATAGAGCAGAATCCCCGGTCACCTGTGGAATGTTGGAATTGTGGTAAAGTAGGTCATGTACGTGCAGATTGTTGGAGCTCGCGTGTGTATCAGAGAACGCAGAAAAATCGGGGCAGATCATCAGATCGCCAAGGCCGAACATATGATTTTAGAAACCGAGTAAATGAGGGACCGTCTCAAAATTTCAAACCGCGCTCTTCTGTTAATAAACAAAAACAGGAAAACTAAAACGTTCTTCCTTCGTTGAAGCCCGAAGAAAGAACTTTAAACAAAGACCTACATATGAAATTAATTTTACTAACAACCCCAGTAGCTGTTTATTAAAAATAGGTAAAAATAAATTCAGGGCTTTGGTAGATACAGGTGCAGCCGTATCTCTAATTAGTAAGAAAATGTATGATAATCTATTTCCCCGCCCAAAGTTGTTTAAAAATGACATCCCTTCTCTACAAGCAGCAAATGGTAATGCTTTAATTGCGATAGGGTATGTAAATATTTCCTTTAAGATTTCAGGATTAACTTTAGACCACAAACTTTATGTGACAAAGGGACTCAACCGAAACATGATTCTCGGTCGTGATTGGCTCAAGGAAAACAATGTTCGTTTATACTTTGATCTTGGACTCATGCGTATTGATGGCAAAGTATACGCGGAACTTAAAGAAGATTTACACATCTCAACTATTGTAAGAACACCTAAGAAACTTATTATGAGGCCAAACACGGTAACAGTATTCTATGGAAAAATAAATAACAATTTCTCTCTGGAAGAAAGTGACTTAGTTGAAGTGAACAGCATAGACAATAACTGCATTATGGAAGATCCAGGACTTTATTTAAAAGACACTGTTTGTAGAGTTCGAAAGGATAAGAAACTTCCAATGATCTTCGTTAACCAAACTAACAAAAATTATAAAATTCCGAGAGGCTACATCGTAGGACGCGTTACCGCATTAAAACAGAAGGAAATCTCAGAAATACAGATTACTCCAGACACAAAAGAAGAGATTGATGTACCTAAAAGATTCGAACACCCAATCAAAAGACTTGTGAGCAAAAACAATGATTTATTTGCAAAGAAAGACAGTGATCTTGGAGTTACTGATACTGTTAAAATGAAGATAGAAACTGGAGACCATCACCCAATAAAGAATAGACCCTACCGTGTACCCTTAAATAAAAGACAGATAATTGACAAGGCCATACCGGAAATGATGGACGCAAAGATTATTGAGAGATCACAATCACCTTGGTCATTTCCCTTAGTAGTTGTGAAGAAAAAAGACGGATCAGACCGGATGTGCGTTGACTTTAGAAGTTTAAATAAGATAGTGAAACCAGTCTCATTCCCGCTACCGTTGATTGATGACATCCTATGTTTACTAGGTAAGGCAAAATATTTTACTGCATTAGATTTAAAGAGTGGATATTGGCAAGTGAAATTAGAAGATTCAAGTTAAGAAAAAACGGCCTTTGCATGTCACAAAGGACTATTCCAATTCAACCGGATGCCATTTGGGTTGAGTAATGCACCGGCAGTCTTCCAAGAGCTGATGAACATAGTTCTTCAAGGACAAGAGGAGTTTGCCATCGCATACCTGGATGACATTCTTATATTCTCAGAGACACCGGAAGATCATCTTCGTCATATTCAAGACGTTTTTAATCGCCTAAGAAAGCATGGACTAAAATTAAAACTTAAGAAGTGTAGTTTCTTCAAGGAACAGACTGAATATCTTGGTTTCATCATCAATGAACATGGCGTTACACCTGATCCAAAGAAAGTCGAAGCTATAAGAAAGTTACCTGCGCCCACTACAGTCCGAGAGGTTCGTGGCTTTATAGGTATGTGTAGTTATTACAGGAGATTCATACCAAACTTCTCAAAGATTGCAGAACCATTGATTGACTTAACCAGAAAGTATTCAAGGTTTAAGTGGACACCATATTGCCAAAAAGCATTTGACTTTATTAAAGAAAGTTTAACGGTAGTGCCTTTGCTAGCATATCCAGATACTAATAAACCGTACATCTTGTACACCGATGCCAGCGACAATTGTATTGGAGCGTGCCTCACCCAAAGAACAGATGAAGGAGACGATAAGCCAATATATTACTTATCCCATAAGCTGAGTAAAACTCAAGAAAAATGGTCAACCATAGAAAAGGAGGCTTTTGCCATCCACTACGCCCTTCAGAAGTTAGACCATTACTTACACGGTGCGCAGTTTATTATACGAACAGACCATAAGCCGCTAAAATATATCTTAGAATCTCCAATGCAGAATAAGAAAATTCAACTATGGGCATTAAGTATCGCAGGATATAACTGTAAGGTAGAGTACATAGAAGGGAGATTTAATTGTTGTGCAGATCTTTTATCCAGGTTACCTACAGTCAATCCTGAGTGTGAAGAGGAAGAGCACTCAGAACATGATGAACCAGATGTTAAGGACAATTTCTTTGAAGTAAACGTACTTAACTCAAATGCCTTGTCACCTAAGAGATTGGCCAAATGTGACGTTAAGCAACACGACGAATTGATCAAACCATTTATTGATCTACCAGAAGAAATCAACATCAAAGAAAGTCAACAAAATGATGATCAGATCAAGAAACTGAAGAATCGGTTAAATAAAGGAACAGCAACGGTAACTGAAGAAAAGAAGTTTCTGGAAATTGATGGTTTGATGTACTATCTTTCAGATGGAGACTCTGAAGGCCCAAGACTTCGACTGTATGTACCACGTGAGTTAGAACTTTTAGTAGTGCAACAGTATCATGACGGACTTGGACATATGGGAGTAGACAAAACATATGACGTAATCAGACAAAAGTACTACATACCAAATTTATACAAAAGGTTATATTCCTATGTAGAAGGATGTGTAGTATGCCAAACGAGGAGCAATAAGAAAAATCAGCCTCCACTTCAAGAGACAGACATACCACCTTTTCCAATGGCTAAGGTAGGACTTGATTTATCAGGACCATATCCAACATCCTTGTCAGGAAACAAGTACATAGTCTCTTTTATTGACATTTACTCTGGTTGGCCAGAAGCTTTTCCCGTTCCTGATAAGTCAGCTGACAACATAGTACATCTTATCTTAGAAGAAATATATCCAAGATATGGCTGTCCTCTTCAAATTCTCACAGACAACGGAACAGAAAATGTGAACAAGAAAGTGGAAGAAACCTTAAAAGAATTGAACATCAACCACATCAAAACATCTTATTACAGCCCTCAAGGTAACGGTAAAGTAGAAAGATTTCATAGAACTCTTCATGACGTGATGGCTAAGAAAATAACAGACAACGCTCAAACATGGGATATTCATCTCAATCAGACATTGGCAGCCATTCGATTCCATCCTAATGATTCATCCAAGTTTTCTCCATATTACCTCATGTACAACAGAGATGTCGTATTACCCCTTGATACGTTAATGAAACCTCGAAGGAGATATGCAGGAGAAGACCAACACAAGATTGCTCTTCAAGAACAACACAAAGCGTTCATCCTAGTACATCGCAATATGAAGGAAGCCAAAAAGAAACAGAAGGCTCAGGCCGATAAAAAAAGCAAAGACGAAGATTTTCAGGTTGGTGACCCTGTCTACCTAAAGAACAACAGAAGACAAAATAAGTTAGATAAAAAGTGGCTACCATATTACCGAATCATAGAGCAGAAAGGACCAGTTAGTTTCGTGGTGAGAGATCAATTGACTGGATTAACCACCAAATGCCATGCACGACAATTAAGATTGGCAGACATTTCGCACTGGCCCCTTTCACAAACTACTGAAGATGGTGGAAGAACTCTAAGAAAAACTAACTATGTTGTGCCACCAGAAGATGAATCGTCGTCGGAAAATCAAGACATGCAACCAGAACCATTAGAAAGAGTTATACAGTCCAAACAATGGGAAAGAGAAGGATCTTCAGACGAAGAGGATATTCCCCTAGCAGAACTTCAAAGACGTATAAGAGCTAAGAAAATCATGGATGATCAACAGTACAAAACCGAGAGTGATCAGACCGTAGATTCAGAATCGGATGAGACCCCTGAGTCAAAACAATGTGATGAAAATAGTGGTCAAGACTATGAAATAACCTTAGATAACACAAATGTATACTTAAATGAAGATATGGAAATAGATGAAATAGTCCCTAAAGTAGGTCTAGGCTTCAAACCAATCCCTAAACCGCGTAAATCAATCCCTAAGCCCTGTAGAGGACATACTAAACAAGAGTATGCGTTGGCTATAATGAAGGAACTAGCCAAAATAATAAACTAAATCAGTTATATTATCGTATATGTAGATGTAAATAATCTTGAAAAAGCTTAGCTTTGTATATATTGCACGCTTTTAAAAAGGTATGACAGGATGACCCCCTGTGACATTAAAACAGATAATGAGATACGCCGACTAGCAATCGCGGACATAGCACCTCGGTTATTTGTATATGCGGAGTTGAAGAGATTTATCATATACTCGAAATACATGAGACAGCGACTAAGTAAAGAAACTAAAAGACTGATTTTTGAAAGTATTATAAAATTACTGATTTAAAAATTATAAAATATTACGATCAACATTTTGAGTATGGGACAAGGTTGCTCGGGTTTCATGGTTCATTATCATTATTTAATATTACAATCAAGAGAGTAATTTCAAAATTCAAGACAAATTAAGATTTTTGACAAATTAAAAGATATTAAGGTTTCCCCTATGAATAAACTTATGGCGGAATTGCCAGTCACTAATCTGCAACCCATGGAATTATTATCTTGGGTGGGAAGTTCTTGGTTTTATGTGTGTTTAACTTTGGCAATAACAATAACGTAAGGACTTTGAATAAGAAACGCAAAACGATTAAAAAGTGGGGAGGTATATGCTGTGGTGGTTGCTGGTCAGGTTGTCGAAAAAGGGGTAGTGACTGAGATAAGAAAGGTTCTTCCAAGGACAATGCATTTTGTTGTGTGAATCCAGAGAAATGGACCTCTAGTGATACCATTGAACTTAAACCAATCCCGAAAAACGTTAGAATCCAAGAGAAACCCCATGGGAGCGGAAGACTCGAAACTCGCAAAATGACCAATAGTACGGGGACAATTTCGACCAAACTAACACAACAATTACTTGGAGAGAATAAAAATGAAGAATCTCCATGGGCCAAATACTATAGACCGGACTCAGAGCTGGCACGTAAATACCTGGAAGAGAAGGCCGTGATGTCTACGCAACAGAGGAACGCAGGAGACGCTCCGCGAGAAGTCGCCTCGCCATCCGCGCCAACCCTCTATCCACGGGTGTCGATGATGTATATTAATTAAGCTGCAGCCGTGAAGAAGTTGTGTATTCCTTATAAAGGAATTGTGAAATTTTGTGAAAATTATTAATGCAAAATGTGTAAAAAGTGCTAAATTTTCGTATTCGCTCTGGAGAAGTACAGAAAGAAACCGATGAACTCCGAACCTATGAAGCTAGTACATTAACTGCACCCCTTAGAAGGAAAATATATTTTGTGAACTGACAAGCATGCCTTAACTTTCTATATATATGTGACATTAAGCTTAACCATACTTAGTATTACTTTGATGATGAATTACGATTATCTTCAGTTGTGATTATTTCATCGTGGTCATTATTGTCATACTTTATTCATTATTGTTTTCATGATTGTAATGCGATATAATCCAAATTTGTTTTTGTATATGAATGATGTTTCAAGCTGGATGTGGAAACGTGTCACTTGATACTATCTCTTAACATAGGTGTTCTGACTGGTATGTCACTAGGAAGTTCATCTGACCAAGGGGAGATCAAGGACGCTTTCCTAATCCGGGCGCCAGACATGAGAAATTTCCCTTCGGGATATTTCTTTTGTTTGGGGGACGTATGTAAACAGATAGCCATGCTATGACCTTGAATTGCTAGTATTACATATTGGTCACTATGATACTTATGTATACCTTGATACTGCGCAATTAATTGTGGTAATGATAACTAACAGAACGAACTCTGTGACTATTGTAGCACTGCGTAGTATTCCTAAATGATGTTATGAAACCAGGTGCATTATACGGGCATAATAATATCCAAATTGAGAGTTTATAAAAAAGTGTCATATTTGGTGATTCTGTGTCTGCATCGATAGCTCTGGTACTCTATACTGAGTCATGTATTGCATATTCTATATAACCTTTGCTACCTTTTAAACCATGTACTCATGTATACTTTATATTGGATATTTTAATATTGTACGCAAGTGATGCGTCATATTAAGGCGGGATAACCAAATACTGCATCCCAATAATCGTTGACATAAATGAGGTTAATTAATTCTGACACAGTAAAATACAAACTGAAAATATATAAACAAGTTATCAACAAATTGTCATATGTGGCGATCCTGTGTCTGTAATGAAGGCCCTCATACTGCAAGTTAGTCTTGTAATGCTTGTTCCATCTATTTAACCTTTGTAACCTTAAAGCCATGTATGAATGGATGTATTATGAGTAAGCGATGCATCATACCCAGGTGGGGGACTCAGAGACTCGGATTCTGAGGCTCAAACCCCGCATCACAATATTCTTTCTGACAGTTTTGACAGTTTTGTTACTTTATTTAGAAATAAAATTTAACTCTGGAATTTTAACACTAAATGTTCACTCATGATCATCGAAGATGGGCCGGACTGGTCAGAACTGTCAATCATAAGTAAAATGTTATATATACTCATGTAAAATGATGTTAAACGGATTCTGGATTCTTTGATTTGGGCTGCTTCAATTTACTATACGATCACGCTGATTAATAAACAACTTGGTAACAAACAATTGGACTTGCTGATCATTCTGAGGAAAGGCTTACAGTATTTGTAGTCAAATATAAAATCTAGACGTTTATTGATTTTAAACTTAAAAGTTTATCTTCATAATTGGTGGATAAAATAAATAAATACATGTATGACAAAAATTTGTTTTTATTCTGCTGTTTGAACAATTAACATGCTTAATAGCCTATCCCCCCTTCACTTCTACCGCGACCAACGCATTTCATTTATTCATTTATTTTCGGGGTTATTTTTGGATAATAAGCAACTGAGTATATATTTAAACAAATTTCGATATAGCATTCAAGTTTTTGGAGACGTCTTTAACTGTTTATATTATATATTAAGCACAAACGATAACATCTTAGTAGAACTAAACAAAACACAGAACACATATTGAATTTTGTTTGAAAAAACACCAACAACACAAAATCAGTTTTATACATTTAATCATAAACGTTACGAGATAAAAAACAAAACAAAACAATTTCAAAATGATCAGTGATTTTAAGGTTTAGGTTTGTTAACAGTTCTTCGGCGAGCATAATAAAAATATTACAATTGATATTTGATGAATGAAGCAACAATGGACTTTGAAATCGTTGAATTGCAATACAATCTGGAATACATGCAGTGGCGTCGGAAGCAAATTGAAAGTGAGGGGCTAGACTTATCAAAATTCTTGACAAGAATAAAAAAGGTCTTCGGTTATGGTTATGTATAACTTTGAAAAAAGCCCCCCCCCCCACCACCACAGACCCCCCCCCGGTTCCGACGCACATGACATGTACCATTTCAGCATCACAAATTCCTGAAAAAAAACATTATTTGACTTAGATTAAATATTTAATGTTGAATTTCTTTACAAAAAGACGCATGATTAAAACAAAAGGTACTTGTGCGAAAATCATTAAGCATACACACTATTTCAAATCATTGCAAAGAAATGAAAACAAACTGTACTATATAAAAACTTTATCTCCTTAATATCTTACTGAGTTACCAATGTGAGAGAGAGAGAGAGAGAGAGAGAGAGAGAGAGAGAGAGAGAGAGAGAGTTTTTCACCCATTTTAAAGATTCCTATAAGAATTTTATAAAATATTTTGGATCCGCGCCTAACCTAGTAATATCATCAATAGTGAAACGGACTATACTAAGAAAGGAAAACATTCCGAACACATTCGCAGGGGTGATAGATAAAACATTCAAAGGCTTAGAAATATAGAATGTTTCACAGCAATGGAGGAATGTGCTGCTAACGATGAGCTTATGATCATCCATGTAATAAATAAGAGAGAAAAAAGAAAAAGAAATAGAAAATAGACGAATAGAACACTTATCTACACATATCTAAATTTTACATAATTTTGATTTTATTTTCTAAATTTATAAGATTTCTTTGTGTAGTATGTTATATTTTGAGTACCAGTTAGAAACGTTTAAACATTTTCATTGCATGTTTAATTTTATTGTCTGATAACAGGGTTTTATTAGTGCAAAAAGGTCAGAATATTAAAGGTTGATGGATTTGGGAACTTTTTATTCTTTATAATAAGTATTATTTTATTTATTTTATGAAAAAAAGTGAAAGTTTGTATTTGCTGCAAAAATTCATCCCGATAAAAAAAAGAAGAGAAAACAGCGATTTATCTGTAAGTTGCACTTTAAAAATATCATGTTAAATGTAGCGACATCGAATTTGTCGGAGCGGATCAAAGATCTTATTTTAATCAGATTGTCCCATAATCGGCGTTATAAATATATAGACCCCCAATTTTTGTTTTGAATTTTGGTAAAGCTTTGAGTGTTGATTTAAAAAAAAATACATTAGAAAAAAAAACACTTTTGAATGCAGGATCAACCTTCTTAATCAAGGAGGCCGATTTTCGTTTTCATTGCGCATGTTTTTGCCTATTCTGGTAAAATACAGTGTAATTTTACTTTTTATGATTTTTTTTTTGATATCATTTATATAATTGAACAAATTTAACAAAAAAAATACAGATAAATATATTTAGATTTTTAAAGGAAAATTTTATCTTTTGAATAATTTGCCATTGTACGGTAGGTGAGCGTTGCCATTGTGCTTTTATGACGTTATGATAAAATGAAGCTTTGTGGGAGTACGTTATAAGAAATAACATAAAAGAAAAAGTAAAAATTGTACGCCGTTGAAATTTTATACACAGAATAATGCTATCCTCGGGGGTATTTTTCTTAACTTTTTGATGAATTCAAATACCAATCTACATTAATGTTATAATACTCCAAATATATAGCAAAATTTGGAGCATTTTAATATTTTGAGATGGCCCCCATTAAAAACCAGACGGTAGAATTTAGTATTTTTTTCATACTAGATGATATCCCGCGCAAGTACGGGAATTAAAACTTTACACATAAATGACACAATGCTTAAATGTAGAACCATATATTGGTTTTTTTCCGTATATACTTTGTCCGAATTTTTCTTAATTGTTTTCATACCCTTTTCAGCCTTTAAAATTGAAAAAAGAAAAGAAAAACAAATTGCATAGCTGGATATTTAGCTGAGGGATGAAAAATCTAAACTGCCTTAATTCTTTTTGTTGCAGTTGAGTGGAAAATGATAACAATGATTTTTTTAAACCAGTGAGTGGGTACGGTATTTAGGACGTCTTATCTCTAAATTGTGTTCTTTCGGTCAAATTTCACTACAATTTTTATCACTGTCTCAAATAAGAATTTCAGATAAAAGACTGATTTGAAAAAAAAAAATTGGGAATGGTGGATACCCCCCCCCCAAATTTAACTTCATATATCAAATAGACTTAGAACACAATCTGTTACTTGTTAACAAATTAATGTCTAAGGTTTACTACTAATCTGTCGTTGTATAAAAATGTATGAAATTTAAAAAACGATAGTTTATGCATATTAACTAAAGTATCTGCCCGATGGTTAACTCGTCCTACACTTCCGGCATGGTGTAAATTAGTCAAACCGCGTGCCTTTGCACCCCGTTGTGGAAAATAAATTCTTTTGATCAAAACTAAAATCGCATCAAATTGTTTCATTTTATTTATTAACATTTTTGTATTAACCAAAGATGTCCTATCCAAGGTACGTATGACGTACGTATATCTGCCCGCGATACACAATGAAATCCTCCTACTCGCCAATTAGTCAAACCGCGTTCTTTGTTACCCCGTTCTGGAAAATTCTATTCCATTCGCCAGAGGCCACGCTTCGCTAGCTTTTATTTTTCAAAACTAAAACCGCACATTCAAGAAACGAATTGCCTTATTTCATTTATTCAGCATTTGTCAAATCTTAACTTCTATGTATAATCCACGTAAGTTCCTTATAAATATACTAGCGGAAAAAAGAAACTGTTCATTATACAATTTAGTATAATTTTTCTATATCTATTGTTTGTATTTATAAAATTTAAACAATCGATAATGGTATTGGTTTTGACAATATCGGATGGTAACCGTCCGGGTGCACGGACTTTTCATGGTTAGTGAGCACCTGTTGTTTATTGAAGAATTTGTACGCACGCGAGTTTTACGGGCCAATACTGTTTTGGAATTAGAACTGTAAAGGATTTGTTTAAACTTTTTTTGTTAAGGAAATCACTTTAGTTTCAACAAAATTTACCCCTATGTCATGCCACGACTCAACGAAAACCAACGTAATTGTGCTGTTGGGATGCTGCAAGCTGGAATGGCACAAAATACTGTAGCAAGACACTTTGGAGTTCATCGGAACACTTTCCAGTCATTATGGAGACGATTTCAACAATCTGGCAACACCCAGGATCGAACGCGCTCTGGACGACCTCGTGTGACGTCACGTCAACAGGACAACCACATTAGACTTGTGCATCTGAGAAATCGTTTCCTGACAGCAAGTTTGACTGCCCATAGCATTCCAGGGCTTCGACCAATTAGTCCAATAACTGTGCGTAATCGTCTGCGCGAGCAAAACATCAGACCAAGACGTCCAGCGGTGCGCCCAGTACTGCTTCAACGTCATCGTATCGCCAGACTAGCGTGGTGAACACGACATTTGCGATTCAGAATACAGGACTGGGCCAATATTCTGTTCACTGATAAATCCAGATTTTAGTTGGATAGCAGTGACGGCCGTAGTAGGGTGTATCGTCGCGTTGGGGAGCGTTACCAGGACACTTGTGTTGTGCAACGTCGACAACTTGGTGGAGGTAGCGTTATGGTGTGGGGTGGAATATCAGCACGTTGAAGGACCCCTCTACAAATTGTTAATGGAAATCTCACTGGCGTACGCTATCGAGATGAAATTACTCAGCGTCATGTGATACCCTTCATACAGAGTAATCAAAATCACATCACTCTGCAGCAAGACAACGCAAGGCTACACGTTGCACGTGTAGTCAGGGACTTGTTTGTTCAGCAGAATGTCGATGTCTTGCCTTGGCCAGCTGTTTCCCCCGATTTGTCGCCGATCGAGCACGTCTGGGAGGAAATGGAAAGACGTTTACGCCGTTTACCAAATCAGCCAGTGACATTGGCTGATTTAGGCCAGGCTTTTACCAACATCTGGAACAACATCCCTCAAGCATTTCTGAACACTTTAGTGGCATCAATGAGGCGTCGCTGTCAAGCATGCGTGAACGCAAATGGTGGTCACAAGCGTTATTAATTTTGTTAATTCAATTTTAAATAACAGTGACTTTCGAGTGTGCTGAAATTGACGTTATTCGACGTTGACATTAATGTGTTATAAGATGTTGTTACGAATACATGTGTTAACAGTATTACAAAAAATAAAATTTATTCATTGTATTTTTTAAATGTTTTTTCATATATTAAATAATGCACAGTTTCTTTTTACCGCTAGTATATATTCAATGTTTTGCGTAATCATTCAATATTTATTTCATTGCAAGGATATATTTAATGCTACCTCCAATTGACTTGGATCCGCCAAAGCGTGTCCACCACCTTACTCTCATTTTTGCTTTTTCGAGCTGGTTTATCGAAAATGAAAGTAGGTTTTTAATTTATTTCTCAATAATTATTTATCAGGTTAAATTCAATTATAGCTTACGGACATCATATGATGGCACACGTGTTGAAATACCAAAGGTATAAGCAGTTACTCTGGTGCAGGCGTTTCGTAGTTTATTGGCGAAATATTGGAAAATGATATTACTAATCACATAAAACAATTTGAGTAAAATCTCTAGTGTAGTATTTTTTAATCTGCTTCGAAATGCGGAAAATGACAATTTCTTTTATATTCCTATCGTAAATGTACATGTATTTTGTTATGGCCCCTTAAAAGAACCAGAAGGTCGATTTTCTTGAAACTTCGCAAATATACTAGAGTTGATGTAAATTAGTTATGAAGAGTTTTGCTATTGTAGTTTTTCCGCAAAAAAAACCCCTCAAGATCGGCCTCCTTAAACTCGTACTGATAAAGAATTTCCAGTTCCTCCTTTATTTCCATGACCTACATGTATACATAACTGGATCATTTACTTCTATAATAATTACAAGTTACATATACTAAACTATTGGGCAAAGATTTTGTATATTCGAAGCAGTATACAAATTAAAGTGCACAGATTACCGAAATCCGAGCTCATTTTAGTTTTCATGAAATATCATTATAACATACTTAGTAGACACATTGAGTCTTTATTTAGGCTTAACCGATAAGCGTATTAATACATATTTATATTGATTTTGTAATATTAAAGCTATACACGCTATAATTTGCTTCAATTTTGAATAACGGGGAAAATGTATGTGTTTGATTACTTATAAAAGTTACCTTTATGCTGTTAATTATAATGCTCAATTCAATCACGTAACAAAAATATCAAATATTAAACAATAACAAATATTTATTTTCCTGCCAAGAAAGTAATGCCTCCTCATGAATATCAATCTATCACGTGATATCGACAGCTAAAGAACACGGTCCACAATATGCCACATTTGGCTATCATACAAAGCTGGCCATGGTGGAGGGTCAACACCTTTATAATTGTAAAAGTTTTACGAAGGAATGGATATAATTCTTTTCAATAAAGCATAAATTTTTCCTATATACGAGTACAAAAAAAAGAAAAAAAAAGAAAACAAAAACACACAAGCGTGTGGGCATGTATATACTTTGTTAAGACAATGACGTAGGCCTGTGTGTTTTCCCTAAGAGCTATTTTTAGTTCGTGTAAGTGTTATCCTATTTAAACATGCAAAAATAAGGGTATCGTGAATGGCAAACATATAACACTAATAATACATGTACATATTTCAAATTAACACGTGTTAAGCATATTCAAAATTTATACGGATATGTTATTAGGCAAACAATAACGGCCACCTGATTTCCCCCGGACATGCGCAATGAGGTCGGTTTTGCTCTTCCGTCATCAATATTCATGAAAAGGCTTTACTTTCCTGGCAGGAAAATAAAATTAAAAAAATCTATATCTTTGTAACGAGATGGAATTCACCATTGTAATTTACTGAACAAAGGTAACTTTAATAAGTAGACAAACACGTTCGTTTTCACTGTCATTCAAAATTGACGCAAATTGTAGCGTATATTGCTTTAAACCCAAACTAAGATTAAAAATCCCGCAACAATTTATACACTCAGCTTGATTAAGGGATCTCTAATAATAAAGTATTCCGCCGCTCAGCAACTTTACATTGCGAACTCGAAGTACAAAGAAAAAGACAACCACGTGATGTTTAACCCCGCGTGGTGACTAATTAAGTTAGGATGAAACTTCAATTGCGCTTGCGTAAATTGGAATTCTGGGAAGGAATTAGACAGTTCGTGTTAGAGAAATTCGAAGAAGTTATGGAACTGGTCAGTTTCTAGGTCAAACTGCGCATCGATGTATTGGAAGACTGTCAATGGGAATCGTCTGCAGTCACAGTCCGGAGTCCGCGTATATCTTCCCGACTTTCTTAGTGAGATTGGAAAGTAAATATATTGGTAGTGGTTTGAGCCGAGACCATTAAATTCTGAGATCTATGTTTGCAAAGTTACAACTCTGAGTATGAAGTGTGCAGTCATACATTGTTGTACACCGCTACACGCTTATCTTCTCACCTACATGTACAGCCATAAACAATAGGGGTGCAAACTTAATGTGCACCCGCATATCTATTATTGTTCTGGAAATTATTTATCTTGTGTTTTAATAGATTGTGTATTCACTTTTGACCTAAAATAAAAATTCCTCTGGCTGACTTTTTTTTTAGCTTTTTAAAAAGCTAACCTTGTGTAAACTTACAACAGAGAACGGAGAACGATTGGTCAACATCCGGTACACCGTTTACCGTAGCTAAAGCCTTGCAATTGCTTACGCAACGAGACCGGCTAAGAACCTTATTAGTGATGTAATCATCTCAATATGCGAAATTGTGGGTGTCTTTGATTATTTTGTATGTTATGCTCAATTGATTTTAGTAATGATTGGTATGCACACATCACAAAATATATAATTACTGATCTAGGTCTTTGTAAATAATTTGATCTTGGTAATCGTTGTTAACAATGGAATAACCCGACACCCCTTTTTAGCGAATTCTCCCATGTGTATATAAGTGATAGACGCTGAATCCTGTGCAAGCAGCAGAAGGTAACCGATGTACTGGATTCAGTGGCCAAAATAGAGCCGAAGCTGTTCAGTTGTGTGGTACATGTATTGTTCAGTTTTGTGGTTGTAAGTAACTGTACTGACAGTTTGTCATGGAAGGTGTTAAGTGCCAGCGTAAGTGTCCCGAATAGAGCCGACATGTCCTGCATATCAATGTAGCACCAGAAGTTTAGGTTTTCCTCCTTCCTTGCTAATTATTATTCATTCATTGATTCATTCTTGAGTTATACCCAAGGAAGAGACATTTTGATAATAAAAATAAATCCAATCAGTGATTGAGAAAAATTGATAACATTTCTTTTTGTTTTGACTAGCAAAGAAGCACAGAACTCATTTAAACATTACACCTACTTTCAAAAGTGTCTTATTTCTTATCTTTAGAAGTGGAAAGCACTTGCTCATCTACAAATAATGTTTGTCAATGGTTCTGCAGCTATATTTTTGGTACAAATTTTATTTGAAAATGTATATTATTTGAAATATTGTATTTTTATGGCAGAAATATCTATACACTGATTTCATTAAATTATATTTTTCTTGTAAACTGTTTAATTTGTGCTAATAAACATTCTTTATATACAAAACTTTTCTCATCCTCGCCATATATGTATTTCCTGATGTACAGCCTTCGGAGAGAAGTATAAACAAGTATTCCTTTTAAAGGAATGATCGGCAATAATGATATATTGATAGCTAGAAGCAATCAACATGATCAGTTTGATGTAAAATAACAAAAAAGTACTGTATTTTTACAAAATATAGAATATTTTGAATCCGTACACCATAATTTCATTATTATAAACCGTCAACAAATTTAATTTTGAAATAAATTTGGGAAAAGCCGTTCGTAAATTCCTTGTCTAATTTTATATTTTTAACGTAATTATTAAATGTTAATGTATCTTCTTCTTCTTCAGAATACTGAGTAGGGCTCTTCAAAGAGCATTAACACGTATACAAAGAAAGAGTTGTATTAAAATAATTTAATGCGACTGAAAAACATTGAATGCCATCATAACTTGCTATTGAGGTCGCATTATAACGTAACCTGTTTATAAATCAAGCCGTCTTCCTAGCTACTATTATGCAACATCAATAGATCGAGGTCAGTTCATGGAGCATCTTCTTATGATTGAGGTCAGTTCATCGAGGTCAACTGCATTACTGAATGAATCTTTCGATCGAAATTCTTACGCGTGAGACAAAATGTGCATTCTTGAATTTACAGGTCGAACTGTATTTTATGTATGTTTGCATCTCTTAAGGTAAATGAATTGAAATAAAACCGAGTAAAATGTTATATAAATACTAAACCAAACTTCAAGTTTTTATAAGAACTACTTATGCAAGCGGAATGTGTGCGCACGTGGAAGCATTTGCCGGATGCCTCATATGGACACAACAGTGATCGGCCGAAGCCGATCACAACAAGAGGCCCATGGGCCACATCGCTCACTTGAGGAACAATAGGTATGATAAAATCAGCTTAACGGAGTCATAATAAAAACTATCTGGACAATGTAGTATAATACATGTACCGGTAGATCCTGTATAAATAAAAATCTATTTTTTCCACTGGATATCCTTATGTTTATTATCATTAGTCCCTTTTCTTACAGGATGATTTTATAGTAATATCACATGTTGAGCATTGCAGCTCTCAGAAAGATCCTAAAAAATTGTTTATAAATGGGATATAAACCTACATCAAACTCTGAACCCCTTGTGAGACCCAATCGTCCAGGAATCATCCAGAAGCCAAAATCTAAACAATATTAAATAATCACCTGGCTGATTAGTTTCTGAGAAGATTTGTAAAGATTTACTCTTCATATTTCTATGTAAAAATTCCACCCCCATTGTGGCCCCACTCTACCCCCAGGAATCATGATTTTTACAACTTTGAATCTACTCTACCTGAGGATGCCTCCAAACAAGTTTCAGCTTTCCTAACTTATTAGTTTCTGAGAAGACGATTTTTAAAAGATTTACTCTATATATTTCTATATAGAAATTCGATCCCCAATTGTGGCCCCACTCTACCCCTGGGGGAAATGATTTTCACAACTTTAAATATACACTAGGATGCTTCAACACAAGTTTCAGCTTTCCTGGCCAAATGGTTCTTGAGAAGAAGATTTTTAAAGATTTACTCTATATATTCCTATGTTAAAAATCGACCCTCCGTTGTAGCCCCATCCTAACCCCGGGGGTTATGATTTTAACAACTTTGAATCTTCACTACCTGAGGATGCTTGCACATAAGTTTCAGCTTTCCTGGCAAAATGGTTCTTGAGAAGAAGATTTTTAAAGATTTACTCTATATATTCCTATGTTAAAAATCGACCCTCCCCATTGTGGCCATACCCTACCCCCCAGGGGATCATGATTTTCACAACTTTGAATCTACACTACCCGAGAATGCTTCCACCTAAGTTTCAGCTTTTCTGGCCAAATGGTTTTTGAGAAGAACATTTTTAAAGATGTACTCTATATATTCCTATGTAGATGTCAACCCCCAATTATGGTCCCACCCTACCCCCGGAGGTCATGATTTTCACAACTTTGAATCTACATTACCTGAGGATGCTTCCACATAAGTTTCAGCTTTCCTGGCCTAACGGTTTATGAGAAGAAGATTTTTAAAGATGTAATCTATATATTCCTATGTAAAAAGTCAAACCCCCATTGTGGCCCCATCCTAACCTTGGGGGTCATGATTTTCATAACTTAGAATCTACACTACCTGAGGATGCTTTTACATCAGTTTCAGCTTTCCTGGCCAAATGGTTCTTGAGAAGAAGATTTTTAAAGATTTACTCTATATATTCCTATGTAAAAAGTCGACCCACCATGGTGGCCACACCCTACCCCCAGGGGTCATGATTTTCATGACTTTGAATCTACACTACCTGAGGATGCTTCCACATAAGTTTCAGCTTTCCTGGCCAAATGGTTCTTGAGAAGAAGATTTTTAAAGATTTACTCTTTATATTCCTATGTAAAAAGTCGACCCCCCATTTTGGCCCTACCCTCCCCCAGGGGATCATGATTTTCACAACTTTGAATCTACTCTACCTGAGGATGCTTCCACATAAGTTTCAGCTTTCCTGGCCTAACAGTTCTTGAGAAGAAGATTTTTAAAGATTTACTCTATATATTCCTATGTAAAAAGTCGACCCCCCATTGTGGCCCTACCCTACCCCCCAACGGTCATGATTTTCACAACTTTGAATCTACACTACCTGAGGATGCTTCCACATAAGTTTCAGCTTTTCTGGCCAAATGGTTTTTGAGAAGAACATTTTTAAAGATGTACTCTATATATTCCTATGTAAATGTCAACCCCCAATTATGGTCCCACCCTACCCCCGGAGGTCAAGATTTTCACAACTTTGAATCTACACTACCTGAGGATGCTTCCACATAAGTTTCAGCTTTCCTGGCCAAATGGTTCTTGAGAAGAAGATTTTTAAAGATTTACTCTATATATTCCTATGTAAAAAGTCGACCCCCCATTTTGGCCCTACCCTACCCCAGGGGATCATGATTTTCACAACTTTGAATCTACTCTACCTGAGGATGCTTCCACATATGTTTCAGCTTTCCTGGCCTAACAGTACTTGAGAAGAAGATTTTTAAAGATTTACTCTATATATTCCTATGTAAAAAGTCGACCCACCATTGTGGCCCCACCCTACCCCCGGGGGTCATGATTTTCACAACTTTGAATCTACACTACCTGAGGATGCTTCCGTACAAGTTTCAGCTTTCCTGGCCAAATGGTTCTTGAGAAGAAGATTTTTAAAGATTTACTCTATATATTCCTATGTAAAAAGACGACCCCCCATTTTGGCCCCACCTTACCCCAGGGGGTCATGATTTTCACAACTTTGAATCTACTCTACCTGAGGATGCTTCCACATAAGTTTCAGCTTTCCTGGCCTAACGGTTCTTGAGAAGAAGATTTTTAAAGATTTACTCTATATATTCCTATGTAAAAAGTCGACCCACCATTGTGGCCCCACCCTACCCCCGGGGGTCATGATTTTCACAACTTTGAATCTACACTACCTGAGGATGCTTCCGTACAAGTTTCAGCTTTCCTGGCCAAATGGTTCTTGAGAAGAAGATTTTTAAAGATTTACTCTATATATTCCTATGTAAAAAGACGACCTCCCATTTTGGCCCCACCTTACCCCAGGGGGTCATGATTTTCACAACTTTGAATCTACTCTACCTGAGGATGCTTCCACATAAGTTTCAGCTTTCCTGGCCTAACGGTTCTTGAGAAGAAGATTTTTAAAGATTTACTCTATATATTCCTATGTAAAAAGTCGACCCACCATTGTGGCCCCACCCTACCCCCGGGGGTCATGATTTTCACAACTTTGAATCTACACTACCTGAGGATGCTTCCGTACAAGTTTCAGCTTTCCTGGCCAAATGGTTCTTGAGAAGAAGATTTTTGAAAAATTCTCGAAAATTTTCATTAATTTCTAATTATCTCCCCTTGTAAGAGGGCTTGGTCCTTAATTTTCACAACTTTGAATCCCCTTAGGCTAAGGATGCTATGTGCCAAGTTTGGTTGAAATTGACCCAGTGGTTCTTGAGAAGATGTTGAAAATGTGAAAAGTTTACAGACGGACAGACAGACGGACAGACGGACAGACAGACGACAGACAAAATGTGATCAGAATAGCTCACTTGAGCTTTCAGCTCAGGTGAGCTAAAAAATCACTACACTGCATTTTTTTACTCTTTTTGTGGCAAGTGTTATAAATCAAAACCATCTAAACCATTCAGAGTAAAACAAAATTTCTTAGTAGAGCATCAAAAAATATATTTGTTTATTGATTGTAAAGAAATAAATCATATTGTAAAGTTTAAATTTACAGTCTTAGTACATGTACATATTTCAGCGAAAGAAACTTTTTTCCTGAATATGCCTGTAATCTCTCACATGCATCAACCGAAATTGAAAGGCTCAACCAGATAATATAATAATATGACATAGCGAATTTGTTCGTAGTAGGTGAGACTTTTAGGAGTTCGTTGTTTTCCTTTCATCGACCATTATGTATTACTCTTCGATTCTGAATCGTTTGTGATGTGAGAATATTCACTAAAGTTCCTTTGAAAAGAAAACAATGTTAAGTCAGTAAAAAAATGCCGACACTGCTTTTATCTTTATTAAGATTCTTTTCTTCAAGAAATCGAAGATGTAGATAAATTTTGCAACTACATGTAATTATACACATGGCAATTAAATAATGATTTAAGAAAGTAATTGCTTATAACAGAAAACCCCAGCAATTTGGATAGGACGCCATAATATGGCATATAAGAAAATTCTTATCTGGGAAGAAAAAAATATCCAACAAAAATTTGATTGATTGTAGTTACCGAGGAAATGGAAAAACAGAACTTATTCAAACTAAACATACAATGTACGATTGGTAAACTTTTCCGTAAGCGACGATAATATTGTGCGCTGAATTATTATTATATAGCTAATAACGTAAAGTTTTTAAGATAAATAATTAACTAAAGTAAATTTCAACTATAAATGATATTGATTATAAGTTAGTGTATACTTCTTTGATATTCAAAGTAGATAAAAATCATAATATTTGGATCTCTAGCTATTATACAGCTATGTAACCAAACAACAATATAAAAGGTACTCACTAAATCGATTGTAATCCCGCTCGGTCAATAATCCTCTTGCCCACAATGTGTTCATGTATCCTGACCATGTCTTGATGTTGTCTAAAGTCAGCTGGGGCGATCTTGATGTGTGACATACATGTATATGTATTGTAATTGCCAGAATCATTAGCGTTACCTAGATAAGAAAAATAACTCCATCATTTAACATGAAAAATAACCTGCATCAATTTGAAAGTATTTTGATATAGAATATCCAATGTATATCGACTGTCTTTTAACTTCATACGAAATAGCTTTGGTAAGAATGTGTGCTGAATATAGATAAATATATTTTTTAACAAATTATAATATAGTATTATGCATATAAACAACATTTGGGTTGTAGGACAGAATCATACTTTATACCACAAAAATGAATTAATAAGACGTTATTTTAAAAATCCATGAAATTCAGTATGGATTGAATTGAATTATTCAGTGATATGAATACTTGATTTGAAATCAAAATAATCAATGAACATTTCAATTCATTCATTTTATAATATAGATTTTTAAAACTTATTGTTTTTATTGATTTAATAAACGATCCCAACAATGATATACCGATACCATTATAAATTGATTTAAATGAATAAAATCACCGTTTTGAAATCACTACAGTATAAGAATATATATTACTTTGCAAAACACTAAGCAAAACTGATACATCTTGTATGCATAGAATAATATTGCATAAAGTATTTGTAAAAACCAGAAATTAATCAGAAATAATGAAATCGATAACTCAATTTACAATACACTTAGGTAACCTACCTTGAACATGTTTATAGAGTAACGTGTGGTTAATAACAATCAAAGTGATAGCTTTCATATACTTATATACTTATAAAAAAAAACCGAAGGAGGAGGTGTCTAATAGGTGATATAACCCCACCCCTTTTACCCTTAAGTTTAGGTCTTTGTTTTACTTGACAATCGATATTTTATATAAAGCTCATTTTGCCATCGTTTTTCTGTACATATATTCATAACGTCATATTCTATTGATCCTATGTTTTAAACGCAGCTTTGTTTAGCGATGCAATGAGAAAGAAGAGAAAACCCTATCACTTACTAAATAAGATATGGTAAATGTTGAAATTAAAGTTCTAAAAATTTTCCACACATTCAAAATGAAATTTTACAGGTCCGTTTGACATAAGTAACACTGTTAAATGGTTGTCAAAGAAGTATTCATCGAAGCTTTTGCTCTTGTACGGCAACTAAATTCAGAAATTCCATAAATTCATAAATTTAGACGAAACAGAAAATGAACCACGCAGCAACAACATATTAGGTCAAGTAAATTAACTGCATGTAGCTTAACAAACCATCCCCCATCTTCAAACTTTTTTTGCGTTACATTAAACACGCTGATAAATGTAAAATGATTCTTACTTATTTAGTTATTGTATGAAATAAAAGATTACCCGAATATCAATTTGAACTGTCATTTACTCCAATAAATGGACAAACCTATAAATACCGATATAACCTTTAACGATCATTAACAAGAAAGGTAGTTTTTAAAAATGAAAAAAATCTATTGGTTTAATGCGACCTCTAAGGTCTTAGCGATAGAGCTAAATGTATTCTTTTTCATTTTGTACTTTAACTAATACTAAGATTAACGTTAATTTGAAATTGATCACCATTTTACACGAATTGCGTTAGGTGGGAATCAGATATTCTGATCCTTAAAATAGATGTAAGATTCTTATATGCATTTACTGTCATTATATAAAAAAATTACCACATATTTTGACATTGTCAACTCCTTTTCCCAATCCTTGCTAACCAAAAATATCCGAATTTATATGTAATTGATAAATAATAATTTCGACATTCTACTTCTTGTGTATCTGAAGCGAATGTGTTCCGTTGATTAAAAAATAGAATAAAATATTGAAAAACATTGATTGCAAACAAACTGAAATAAGCAACTCACTAGATAAGTAAAAAAACCTTTGCGTCTTGATGAATAAACGTCATTCAATGAAAGTCATTCAAAAGTTAACTTCAGACTTCATTTTGTAAAAACCCCTGACTTTCTAAGTGTTTATTTTTTCTCTCAGGAATGTAATATCCTTGCAATGTATGTAAATAAAAAAAAATCACTAGAAGTCAAAATCATGCGTGATGATGTTAAATGCAGTGAAAATGATTTGTTCCCTAAGATTGGGTCTTGTATGTTTGCGGTCAGACAACTGTGCATTTCCTAAGAAATCTAAAATCATTTTTGTTTATGAAAATCATTAATTTGAAATTGTTTGTGACAAATATGTTTTTGAGACAATTCTTTCAAAAACAGGATGAAAAGTACATCACATACAAACATAACTTATGCCTCTATCAATGATTACCGGGTTAATCTACTTAAAGTATTGATTTTTCCTTTTTTTATTATGTATTAATTGATAATGTGTTTCCTCATTTTTGATCTGTTATCATAAAGAACTATATATTATTCAATTGAGGCCAAATTTCTCCAAGGTTTTTATATCATCAACTTCTTTTTCTATCCACTAAAGTAAAAGTACTTAAAAGAAATGGCTTCCTTGAGCTATTTGCATCTCCTATAACGTACGCATTGGTCATTTACAAATCGACCAAGGAATTGAAAACACTTCTAATTCATTTAGACCGAGTTGAAAATATCAATGAAATCATTCATGGCCTTCCCAAATACCAACTTGTGGGTGATGAAATACGTAGTTGATTGTTATTTAATCGACCGATGCCTAAAGCTTTATGCTGTTTATTAATCGTAAGCTGCTTGTAATAAAAACTGCGATTATGTCAAACATCTGACGAATGTGTTCATACCTCAAATAGTAACATACTATCTGACGATTTCTAATCGAAAGTAACACTTGTACATAAAGAACTTCCCTTCTGTAATTCTATAGTTCCTTATTCACCATGTATTGTGCTAGATGACAACGTAGTCATCCCAAATCGTGATCAAACGGCAAAAAACAACAGAGACTGTTCATTGTTTTGTAATGGCATCCAGAGTAAGTATTAGAATACCTTTCCCAAGCGATCCCGTTACAAGTGTATCGGAAGTGATAATTGCAGTTAACAGGGACATCGTTTGCGTGTAGATTTGCCTTATGGAATTGTAAATATATGCATCTTTAGGATTGCTTCTCGTTCAATAGGTTGATAAATGGGTGCAGTTTTACGTAAAATGTCTTCTAATTATTATTTCATGGTACAATTCAACTAATCCCGATTTTCGTAAAAAGAAGAAAAAATGTAGATTTTTGTGATGCGTATTCGTTTCTTATAGAATAAATGGTAATCTTATTTATTTCATTTTGAGTGAAAGAAATGTAACATAATTAAACATGTGTAATTGTGTATTCTTCGTTGTCTGTCGTTGGCGTTGTCGTAATATATGTTGTACTTTAAAATATTAAACACTGCTTTCCCTCCAAATAACAATCTCTTAAGAAAACTAATGTGTCGTCAAGGGCAGACCATTCAAATGAAGAGGTATTAACATTTTCAACTTCTTAGGATCTTCTTCTTTAAAGAGGAGACAATTTAAAATTATTCAGAATTTGTTGGTATTTTTCGAAAATCTTTGTCTCAAAAACAATTTTGCCTGAGGTCTTAAGGGGGAACAGGGCGTTGCAGTGTAAAATTATTTGTCAATGAATTTTTTTTTTGCTTTTTTAAACACATTAACATTAAGATGTCCTCTACAGCATATATCATTTTAATGACTACTTTCTTACCTTGCAAGGGAGATATTTTGATATTTTTGTCCCCCTTCTCTGGCATTATGAATTTTTTTGACAATTTCAATTTTCTGCAATAATTATTTTATTGATGGAATTTATTTGCAAAGTATATTCATTAAGTTTAAAACGGAAACAAATTTCATAATTATTTACATCATTGACTTTTTTATAAAGCAATATCATAATGTTATCAAAAAATTGCTAAAATCAGCACTACAAGTTTTGTAGTTTTTGATTCTAAAGGATGACTGCACTTAAGAACATGCGATATTTGCGAGAAAATAAACTTTTAAAAGAAGAATTTTTCTTTCAATTGCAGAAATGGTCAACATATAAACTGCAACTTAACGTAATTGCGTTAAATAAAAAGTATGTGGTTACCAAGTACGAATTTGTTTTCATAGGCGGGGGTCATCACGATTTCTTGAATCGCCATACGATAATGAGGACGCCCACTTTTATACGGACTTCATACATAGTCAGCGCATGTTTGTCTATTGTTCTCCGTTTAACAGTAGCTGTATATCTGCATTATCAAAGTTATGTCAAAGGGAGATTAATAGACAAACATGCGCTCAAGGTTTAAATGAGAAAAAATTGCTTCTTCTTACTTTCGCTTTCCCTGTTGTAACTAAGGGTTGGTGCGTGTTGAATATTATAATTCACCACGTGATTTCTCACCTCAGGTAATTTTGTGAATACAAAATTCTATCACGTGACGTGTAAAGTAGCATATTATGTGCTAACTTGGACAATGTTTTCGAACACGTTAAGTTGTCAAGCATTGATTTAAAGTCTTCTGTACTTACACGGGCGTGATCTAATTGTTGAAACCATAGTAAATAGTGTACTTGTACCATATAAAATAGAGAGGGTTATGGTGAAAGAGTGATCACATCAATTTTTAAACATGGCATTGTTATTCATGTTAGTCTAATTTTAGTACCATTCTGATAATGTCAGCTCCACCTCTCATGCATATTAATATCAATCTTATGTTTTATCAAGGGCAGATAAGCGAAAATTCTCCTTTTTTCGAAAGTTGTAAGGAGAAAAACATAGAATAAGCTTGTTGTACCACAGTCTAAAATCTTAATAATTGTTGGAAACTGACTAGACTCTTTAAAAAGTTTAACAAAAGTGATATTAGGTTAAGAAATAAACGCAACAGATGCGACCGAAAAGGGCCGAAAACCCGGCGTTAAGTGCAGTCATCCTTTTAATAAAATGTGATGGCACATAAAAACTTCTCAATTAATTTAAAAAAAAATAATTCATCTTTCAACATTAACGTCTGCTTTATAACTTATAAAATTTTCATGGCCACTTTCTTGGTATTTAAGGGAGATACTACAATAGGAATCACCCCTACCCCTTATTCTGGAATTATGACTTTTTGTGACAATTTCTGTTTTGAACCATCAAAAAAGTAATACATTCTTTAGATATATTAATTAACACGAACAGAATAACAATCAGAATATATATATGATTATCTTGACTGCTTATGATTTTGTACATTTACATTTATAAAATTGAAAATGTAAAATCTTTTACCAACTCATGTTGTGAAAATGATTACTTTAGAGCCGTAAAGTACGGGGAAAAGATCTATCAAATCATGTTTGGCGTCATAATGTATAAATGACATCATAGCATCATACAGTCAAATCAATTATGACGTCATACTAGAGTTAGCACACCAAAGCATCATTGCAATTAGAGTCACGTGATACGTGTCCTGTTCCCCCTTAATTAAGTAAAAAATCGACCCCCAGCTGGTGGGTGTCGAATTTTTACTTATAATTGTATAGAAAAAAATCTTTCAAAAACTTTATCAAAAAATCATTTGGTCAGAAAAGCTGTAATTTGTATCAAAGCCTTCCCTGGTAGATTAAACACAAGTTTGTTTGAATCATGATCACCGTGGGTAGGGTTGGAAAAAATGTGTGGTCGAATACTAACATATATTGATGATGTTTTATCCATTAAAAACTGTTACTTTCACTCTTATGTTAACTCAATATATCCCAGTGAACATGAAATAAAAAATACCATAGATTTTACTAGAAAAAGACGTGATGGGTAACCTAACAACAACACTATATGATAAACGTGAGGATTTTATAATTTTTCCATCGTCCACTTCCCTTACTTGTAGCAATATACCAACATCACCTACATATGGGGTTTATGTTTCTCAGCATATTCGTTATGCAGTAGCATACTCTACATAGGAACAATTTATTAAACGAAGCAAGCTACTTACAAACAAGTTGTTGGAACAGGAATATCACGAACCTCGATTAAAATCATTTTTACGCAAGTTCTATGGTCGATACAATGACCTTGTCTGAAAATACAATGTTTCATAAGGACACATGCTAGCATGACTGGCGTTTTTCATACTTGTTAGATCATTATTTATACACCGGACTGACTATGTTTCTTTTTCTTTTTTCGTGATCCTGACAATGAGCACACGGCGTGTGCGAACGGTCGACAGGGGATGCTTACTCCTCCTAGGCACCTGATCCCACCTCTTAACTTTTAAGAGATCCATGTTGCTCTGCTTTAAATTCGTTTTTCGCTTTATGGATTTTTAAGATGGTTGACAGTATTTTATTGTCATTTTTCATAGTAATATATAGAGAAAAATGTACTCAAAACCATTTGCACAGAAAATATGTAACTTGTGTGGAAGCATCCGCAGCTAGAGTACATACAAGATTGTTTAAATTATGATACCCAGTGGTAGGGTTGGGCCACAATGTTGGGTCGCAAATTTAAAGAGGAATATATGGAGAAAAAAAATAAAAAAGCGTCTTCTCAAAAACTATTCGGCCAGAAGAGCTAAAACGTATGATAAAACATCCTCGGGTAGTGTAGATTCAAGTTTGTTTAAATAATGATACCAAGTGGTAGGGTGGGGACTTAACGGGGGGGGGGGGGGTTACACTGGAATAAATAGAGTAAAAACTTTTAACTTGTGTAGAAGCATCCTCAGATAACGTAGATTTAAGTCATTACCAGGGGTTGGGTAGGACCATAATGTTTAGCTTTAGAATGTGTGGAGTAAAATTTGATCAACACACCAAGTTGTCTAATTATTTTGTATTTTGATACTTTAAAGAGGTCTACTAAAATCTTTTCTGATTAATTATGAATATTGTTATGTGACCCTTAAGCAGGGATGGGTCAATTACATTCGAAAGTAATTATTTAAATTACAACATCTTGCTTTAAACCTTCAATTATTTTACAATTGCAGGGATTTTCAAATGTCATTGATTAAATTACAACTACTTGGAAATGTTAATAATTAAATTACAAATTACATTTGAGAAAATAATTTCCAATCAGCAGAGGAGTCTCACTCCTCCACGGCACCTGATCCTATCTCTATTTTTTAAGAGGTCCGTGTTCGCTCTGCTCCTGTTTTGTAATTTTCCTGTGGACTTTTGAATTTGAACACTGTTCGTTATCAGCACATGTCATTTATTTCTCTACAGGGGCTGATGTGGCAGGAATAGATAGATATTCTCTCGCAAGCTTACTCATTAATGGAAATCTCAAAGAATTTCCTATCCAAAACATACGAGGATTTTCAGACATTTCACAACATGGTTTATCTACATACTCCTCAACCTTAATTTTCCCAGTTTCCCAGAAGCAAGTCTCTTTCTTGATGGAGTTGAAGGCATGAAACTGAAAAGGTAATCAGATCTCACTTTTAACTGGGATGAGAAACAGTTTTATCATTTGATTCAGAATTAATGATTGCAAAGAGGAAAATTTGTGCAGCTTTGGCTTTCAACAGTTCAATATATTCTGTAACATATTCAGTTTCACACCATCCTTACTTAAATCTTGGAATTACAACTGAAGCTATAACGAAACAGTCCTCATTTTCATAGACAGTCTAGAATTTATAGACTTCTTTAGGGTTGTGAGCATTTTTGAATTGTAATCAACACTGATTAAGTTCAACTGAAGCTTAAAGATTACGTTTACTCAGAATGAAAAAAAAATCCACTGATAATGTAAAACCATATATTATGTAATATAGACCTTTCAATCTAGTGTTATTTTCACTTTCCAAAAAGTAGGTAAATTATCTACTTTTGGAGTTAATGGCAATTAAATATTTTTTTTGAAAATTTAAGAAAAAACTCTAAAAGTTTTACACTGTGATTGAGATTTTCTTAATTGTAAAAATAATACAAATGACTAAACTCTTTTAAAAGTGAAATACAGTTTATGAATGGCAGTGGCATTAAGTTTTCATTAACAATTTTTAAAAATATTCCAGTCCGAATTTCCTCTATTAGTTTTCAAATCCCTATCCATTTTTGATTCAATTTAACAAAACATTGAGTAATGATAATACTAAAACATTTATATTATTAAACTGATTATATTGACCTTAATTTGCTGGCATAAGATTTATATGAGGTCAATGATCAAAATTTTGAGATATGGTGTCTTTTATAGTTTTTAAGCATTTTTCAAAATTTCTGTAGTGTGTGCGATACGATTATCTAAATGAAAAAGTGAGATAAAACCGACAGAAATATGCAAATTTATGTTGACTAACAAATAAAATCATGACTTTTAATATTGAAGTACTGTCAAAAATATTTCAGTATAAAAACAAATTTTGAAAAATTTAGTCCGAATTTCCTCTGTTTTGCTAAAAGTCAAATTTTGTTTGAGCCTAAATCCATAATACAGTAAAATAAAAATCGAATGTTATGTGTATAATAGTTCATTTAAATGGTACTTTATGTTTTTAGAACAAATTTTACTCATGACATTGGACTTTGTAATAATCCGAATCTTAGAACTCAAACCCTGAGTAAACACCATCCTTAAGCCCACAAATAACTTGAATTACCAAACTTGTAGTGACAGGTTGTTCACCTTGAACAAAAATAGTTTTTTTCAAATGGCTCTAGAATGACAACTTTATTTTACATTCAATTTTGTTTAGTTAGTCTTCAGGGACGTTCAAAATGGATCTAGACATATGAAGTTGTGAGTTCCAACGTGTGACGTTGGCAGCTTGCAGACGGTTGTACTCTTCTAAACTTTCCGATGAATTCACCGTATTCACTTTCTTACAAAATTTAAAATTTGTGATGCTTTTAACGCAACTTGTTTCAAAAGATTATTACACTCTTTTAGCCCATTTATTACAACCAGCTGAAGAGTATGAGGGAAGCATCTAACATGCTTCGGTAAACAAACATCAACTGAACTTTCAGTCATGCTATCATCGGTTTCTGAACAATCATCATCACTATCATTGTTGTCATTTCCAGAACAAACGTTGAACTCGAAGCTTTGACCATGTTTGTTGCATTATCACTTACAACAGCAGTAGTTTTATTGGCAATATCAAAACACGCCAAAGCCTCCTCCTACGCATTTCTGATGTTTTCTAAAGTATGGTTTCTTTTTAAACGTTACTACCTATATACCCCCTTATTTGGCGGCTAGACCATATATGTGAAAAAATGACAATAACAAACCATGTGGTCAAGTAAAAACTGTCAGCCATTTTCAACTGATGTATCATGTTGTTGCTGGCCCCTGTTGATTTTTCATAACATAAAGCAAGTTGGTGGACAAATGATTTCTGCTGGGCATTTGATATTTTCTTTAAGCAATTTCCACTAGATTTTCAAATTCTTCACTTTCGACAATAGATAGTGGAAGCAGATTTCCAGCAATGAATTCCAACAGCGTATCAGTAAGCTGAAGTTGACGAGGATCAGAATTTGAATACTTCACCTTCTTTGTTACAAATTCAGATATCCTTTCTTGATCTTCAGATAAATATATCTCCCTTTTTCTCTAAATTTAGAATAAATAACTCAAAATTATTACTAAAATTACTAAATATGAACTAGAGGTACTGTGAGCAAGCTCACAATTAATACCCCCCCCCCCCGCTACGAAAAAATCATAACTCAAGTATTTTTCTAACTATTTAACCGTCCATGTTCTATCAATAACAACTGCTCCATTTTTTAAAATTGTTAATGGTAACATGAGTGCATAAACAAATTTCTATTCCTTAAATTCAATTTTCAACTGAACTGTTTACACGGTGCCGGATAATTATGCCAGTTCCAAGGTGGCATTTTTGCACCCGCTTAAGACGCAGTTTCTGAAAAATCCATATATACGAAATGATAGACCATTGTCTAGAGAGTATATAACCACTTTTGTTTTTGGTGTGTTTCACCTGACCGGTGAGATATTTACCTTTAAAACTTAATATCCCATAGGAAAATAATAATTCCCATAGAAGAAATGATTCTCCTACAGGAAATATTGACAATCCTATAGGATTTTCTAAAAATCCTATAGGAATAATATTTCCTATAGGAAATGGTATTTCCTGTAGGAATTTGATTAAGACAGGTAGTTTTCCTATAGGAAATTTTAAAGATTTCCTATCGGATTTTATCAAATCTCGAATTTCTTGAATTCCGATAGGAAATTCCAAACTTCCTATAGGAATATTGTTTTTCCTATGAGAAAACTTATTATCCTGTAGGAATTTATTTTTGAGAGGTAAATATCTGTCAGGTGAAATACAATGATAACAATGGTGGTTGTAAACTCTTTAAGTAATGGTCGGGGCTTGCCATATTCAGAGTGGCGGGCGGGGATATAAAAATTAATTTTATGTGGCCTGACACAAGCAAGCTTTGTGTCAAATTTTACCTTCTAATCATTTTCATTAATACAAGATATGACACAGACAGGAATTAAGCATCTTTTAAACGATGACCTTGAACTTGCCCAAATGACCTTGGGTCAAGGTCATAACACACCTTTAGGTCATAAGCAATCTTTGTGTGAATTTAGAACTTCTAATGTGTCTACATAAAAATATATAAACCGGACACTAATTTTGCACTTTTCTGTCAGTGACCTTGCCCCTGCTCAAATGACCTTGTGACAAGGTCATGCCACACCCTCAGGTCATAAGAAATTTTTGTGTTTAGTAAGAACTTCCAATGTTTCTCCATAAGAAAGATATGGGCCGGGTACAAATTTTGCACTTTTCCTGCCAGTGATCTTTACCTTGCGGAATGACCTTGGGCAAAGGTCATGACACACCCCTTATGTCATAAGCAATCTTTTTGTGAAGTAAAAACCAGTGTTTCTTTATAAAAAATAATATAAACTGGACACGACTTTTGCACAAACAGACGGACGGACAGGCGGACGGACAAGATGATTCCTATATACCCTCTTCACTTTGTTTGCGGGGGGTATAATAATAGTGAAAAATTCGATATATTTTTTGTTCTTTATTTAGAGATCTCTTTTATCAAGGAAAGGTTGATTTTTTATAAAGAAATTTTTATGCATTTATCTATATCTACCGTTTAAAGAGAAGTAATGGAATTTGCTGGAGAAAAAAGTGAATGATATGTACGTACATACATACCTTCTTGTGTGTTACAAAATTTGAGGTACTTTAAATAAACAGTGGATGCATACCAAAATCTTCAAATATTGGTACCTGCCATAGCAGCAGTTTATGTTCAATTACTATAAACAATTATACTGAGTAAATAAAATTGTGAAATAATTATCAAAGTTCACTGAACAGTTTTAGATCTACCTGTACATGAGCCGAGGGCACTAATTAGGTAATGGAAAAAATAACGAGATAGCGTTGAACACTATCGAGTTATCACCTTCCTTAAAAATTTCCCCCAATAGCCTAACCAAACATCCCTTTTATTCATGGACCAGTGAACATGGGAAACAGGTGTTCATGTCATATTTAACTTTTCCGTTGTGCTGAGCAGACATGGATTCAGACGAAGAATTTTTTTAACCCAAAGTAGATTTAGAGAGTTTCAGTTCAGACACAGATAACGTTTTTTAGTGATGTATCAAAATAATGATGATTTCCTAAAGAAATCTGAAAGAATTCTTATGGAGTTCCAATCAGAAAAAATTCCTGATATTGTTAAAACCGATCAAAAAGGGTTATCAACGATCTCATATTTTGAACGTCAAAGCATTTTCAAATCAAGATTTGCAAGACAAACGGAATCAAAATTTTGATGGGCTGTTAATTTATTCAACTCGTGGTTGGAAAATAGAAAATCTAAAAGTTATGTGTGTGATTCCAAATCTTTCAAAATTAAAAAAGGAGACGTTTCTGTTGAAATTCTATTCTGGATGATATGTGTAGTGATTACAATATTCTAGTTGTGTCATAATTCTTTTGTGTTTTAGAAAAACATGTTTCAACATTTGTTTTTTTAGCTCACCTGAGCTGAAAGCTCAAGTGAGCTTTTCTGATCAAAACTTGTCCGTTGTCTGTCGTCGTTGGCGTTGTCGTTGTTGTAAACTTTTCACATTTTCATCTTCTTCTCCAGAACCACTGGGCATATTTCAACCAAACTTGGCACAAAGCATCACTGGGTGAAGGAGATTCAAGTTTGTTCAAATGAAGGGCCACACCCTCTTTAAAGGGGAGATAATTTAGAATTATTGAAAAAACTATTAGGGGAGAAAAGCTGTAACTTGTATGGAAGCATTCTCAGGTAGTGTAAATTCAAGTTTGTTCAAATCATGGTCCCCGGGGGTAAGGTGGGGCCACAATGGGGGATGAATTTTTACATAGAAATATTTAAATTGAAAATCTTTAAAAATCTTCTTCTCAAAAACTATTAGACCAGAAAAGCTCAAATTGGAGTGGAAGCATCCTTAGATAGTTTAGATTCAAGTTTGTTCAAATCATGGTCCCCGGGGGTAGGGTGGTGCCACAATGGGGGATGAAGTTTTACATAGGAATATATAGAGAAAATCTTCTTCTCAATAACTATTATGCCAGAAAAGCTCAAATTGGAGTGGAAGCATTCTCAGATAGTTTAGATTCAAGTTTGTTTAAATCATGATCCCCGGGGGTAGGGTGGGGCCACAATGGGGATATGAATTTTTTACCTAGGAATGTATAGAGAAAATCTTTAAAAGTCTTCTTCCAAAAAACTATAAGGCCAGAAAAGCTCAAACTTGTGTGGAGGCATCCTCAGATAGTGTAGATTCAAGTTTGTTTAAATCATGGTCCCCCGGGGTAGGGCGGGGCCACAATGAGGGGGATGAACTTTTATAAAAGGAATATATAGAGAAAATCTTTAAAAGTCTTCTTCTCAAATTTTATAGACCAGAGAATTAAAGTTTGTTTAAATCATGGTCCCTGGGGGTAGGGCGGGGCCACAATGTGGGGATGAATTTTTACATAGGAATATTTAAATTGAAAATTTTTAAAAATCTTCTTCTCAAAAACTATTAGACCAGAAAAGCTCAAATTGGAGTGGAAGCATCCTTAGATAGTTTAGATTCAAGTTTGTTCAAATCATGGTCCCCGGGGGTAGGGTGGTGCCACAATTGGGGGTGAATTTTTACATAGGAATATATAGAGAAAATCTTTAAAAGTCTTCTTCTCAAATTTTATAGACCAGAAAATTAAAGTTTGTTTAAATCATGGTCCCCGGGGGTAGGGCGGGGCCACAATGTGGGGATGAATTTTTACATAGGAATATATAGAGAAAATCTTTAAAAATATTCTGGGAAAGTTTTCAGTCCAAAAAGCAGTAACTTGCGTGAAAGCACGGGTTGTGCAGATTAAAGTTTAATCAAACCATGATTTCCTAGAGAAAAGTGGGGCTACAAAGTGGGGGGGGGGGGGGTTATATAGGAATAGAGAAAAATCTTCTTACAGGTACAACAACAAAAGGGGCTTGGTATTTACCATAAAAATATGTGGATAAAAATCGGCAGATATTTTAAATTTATTGAGCAAGATCTACTGTACTTAGTTGTCAAGATATTTTGATTTTGATACTGTAATGCAAATTTGATCGGAGTTAAGGCTATTGTTGCTCAGATGAGCGATGTGGCCCCTATTTATATTTATATTTTATGCATGTTGGATATTTGAATATCCAACTGATGGGCAGTTGGATATTTGAATATCTAACTGTAGGACAGTTGGATATTCATATACATGTATCCAACAACTACTGATTGAATAATTAAAATATACGTTGATTAAATACAACATCATTAAAGTTTTTTAAAACGTGTTAATGGACAACATGTGACCAGATAAATGGCAAACAAAGACTTAAAACCCATATAAGCAGCCTTCTTATTGATATATACGAGGCTTGTACATCAGTTTGTAATTGAAAGTAATTGAACAGTTGTTGGAATTACATGCCTTTTTCGAAGTAATTAATTAAATTACCATTACATGTAATTGAAAAATGAGCCAATTACACATTACTTTCAATTACATTAAAAATTGTAATTAATAACACTCCATATTTTTACAAATTACCATTACCCCACCCCTGCCCCTAATCCTCTTGTTTAAATTGGATCTAAATAAAAGATTTGAGAAATAGTAAAAGACACCGCCATGAACGCAAATAGATGACATATGGCATATCAGGTTAACATAAAAAGGGGTAAAAATTTAACAAGTAGGATAGTAATCTGTCTGTCACGCAGCGATTGTGTACTGAGTTAATCTCACGAAGCATAATTTGAATTAAGTAATCGAACCCAATCCAGGAATATTTATTCTCCTTAAAAGATATGTACATGTAATCATACATGTGTTTTAACAAACAATTGATTCAATCAAAGAAGAAAAAGTAAAAAAAAAAATAACAAAATAAAACAAAAAACAAGCAAAATGAATACAGTTTAACGATCTGGAAAAAAGGTAACAGTTTGATTATAAATTGCTATACTGTACCAGGATCTAAACTATTTACTAAAAGCAGCACACAGTGTATCTTAAAATTCACTCTATATAGAAAACAGCTCGCAAATTTATTTCAAACTGTTGTCCGTTTCTCTCCAACAAAACAAAAATCTGTCTCGGCCATTTTTCCCGCCTAGGTTAAAAAACAGATCGTAAGAATATGTATTGAAATTTAAGATCCCGCGACGTAATACGGCTTAGGAGATTAGTATTGAGATGAAATCAAAAATCTTTGTGTTTCACGACATGTATTTGCACAGCTAAAGCGGTATCAAATTTTTCAGAGTTCGTGTCTGACGGATTTCATTATTTGATTTTTGAATTTCTGAAAGGTACGTCTAATTAATTAAAATAATTTATTCCAAATAGATATATTACTTTTCTGTGAATATATCAATTTAAGTTATGTCTCATTTTGATTAAAAACCTAAGAATAACAAATCTTATCATGAAAAATACCGAAATCTTTGATAATTTGTACATGCACATGTATTGACGTACAAAGGTATCGGTTAATTTTAAAATTCATATGAACTAGGTACTGAAAACGTGACCCAATTCTAATACTTTACTCGATATTCAGCTTGCATAATTTGTCGTAAATAGCTCTCGAATCGTAACAAAATATCAAATGTTTTAGAATTTTATCAGTTAAAAAATCACCTGATAGTGTATAGGTATTTATTTCCTAAGTGATTTAAAAAAAATAAATAAATATATATTGTATAAAATAATGAATACCGATATGTTCCATATACATTTATTTAAAAAGGATATTCATTAGAGTTCCTAAATGTGCCTTCTTTGAATGATTTACTCTAAAATTTACTATAAAATCAATATTGATAACATCGCACTTCTTTTTCAATAAAAAGGGGTTAGGGAACAAGAATCGTTCTATTCCTTTTCGTAATTTTAGACTAGTAAAACAAAGATTGATGCATATGTCAACCTGCAAGAATTGTACAATATGGGGCTTCCAGCATTTTGTCTGCTCGTATCAGGTCGTTAGTTATTTTTTTAGTCACATAATTAATTTATGAAGAAAAGAAAATTTTAAAGTTTTATATTTTTTCATGACTTGCACGTCACGAGATATTTAATTGTATTTTTCTGAATCTGATGACAACCCTCAAATGTCATTGTTCGTAAGGAATATTGTACGTATAAACAGTAAAAGTTTTATTTGTAACATACAATAGTGCCCCCGCCGCGACTTGCAGACTGAATGCCAATTCCATTACCCCCTTAATATATAATAAGACCATAAACCGTCTTTCCTTTACGGCAGAAAAGAGCCTAATATCTGGCACAACAATATCAACAAAACGATCACCAGTGTGTTAAAAAACTAGATATCTTAGACTATTAAAAGTTTAGTAAAATAATACGAATCCTACCTGTAAAATCAAATTTGTTATATAGACCTTTAGATGGATAAAACGTAGCTATGGGTCTGTAGCTCTACGAAAATTTTCGCGGGAAATTTAAAAAAAAATAATGATTTTTTTCTCGTAGAGCTGGATCTGCAACTAGATAAAACGGTAAATACTAAGTTCTAAAAAAAGATTTGACATGCGAATTTAATTTCACTAAATATAAAATTTTTATACTAGTATATGAAAGCAGTGCTTGATATCGTGTTATCAAGGGTTAAAGCTCTCAGGCCGTGCACCACGTTGAGTCTACTTCGTTTACATGTAAAGTGGACATGGCATAAAATGCATTTTTGTGGCGACTGAAGTAAGAAAAATCTATGTATAAAAAAGTTTACAATTATTATCAACCCCAACAGCAAATAATACACGATATACATGGAGTTACCTGTAGTCGTGACCATATCATGTCAACCTGGAAAACGTGAATGTTGTCCAGGACCTACTTAAAACGTTCAATTACTGTATCTTCAAAATCTATACAAAAATCTATGGAAGAATGTTTGAAGTTTGTCCCATATAAAACCCAGCCAACATCCAAAGAGAGAAAAAGTTCTGTGGGATATTTCTATGTCATGTCATAATGCAAGAAAAATCCTCTGATTACCGGTATTACAAAATTGGAATATTTCTACCATATCTGATAGTACGTCCGAGCAAATATTTCCCATTACAAAGAAGAACTTCCGCTTTACACATATCATTAGAGACTCATTTTACATATGTATATACGTCCTCGTTGATATGATGTGAGAATTTTATCTGCCACCAAAAGCTCTTTTATGACAGGGTTATGTCATTATTCATACATGGATTTATTTACTTCATATAACGCAATATCCCTTAACCACTATGGGCTGTACTTTGTCCACTACAGGATTTACTTTGGACGAATTTTTTTCATATGCAGGCTCAAAAATAGAACAAACTTAGCCGACTAAACGCTGTAATGTGAAACAAACTTTGTCAACTACAGACTCCAAGTTGGAACAAACTTAGTCAAGTAAACGCTACAAGTTAAAAAAACCTTTGTCATCTAAACGTTGTACATGTAAGTTGGAGCAAACTTTGACAACTAAACACTATAAGTTGGAACAAACTTTATCAAACACTACAAGTTAAAAAGACCTTATCAACTAAACGCTGTAAGTTGGAACAAACTTGGACAACTAAACACTATAAGTTGGAAAAAACTTTGTCATCTACAGGCTCAAAGTTGGAGCAAACTTTGCCAACTATAGGCTCTAAGTTGGAACAAACTTTCTCAACTACAAGCTCTAAGGTGGATCGAACTTAGTCAACTAAACGCTACAAGTTTAAAAAAAAAACTTTAAATAAACGCTGTAAGTTAGAAAAAACTTTGACAACAAAACTTTATAATTGAAACACACATTGTCATCTAAACGCTACAAGTTAAAAAAAAATGTGTCTACTAGTCGCTGGAAGTTGGAACAAACTTTGATAGCTAAACACTATAAAATGTAAACATGCCAACAACAGAAAAGTATCTGTTTTAAATGTAAAGCAAACTTTCATTTGTTATAGAGCTCGACAAAAATTATGGTTTGAATCAATGAAGGAGACATAAAATTATACATAAACTTCTCTCAATGTAATTTCCCCTTTGGGTTATTTTGTTTCAATCACTACTACCCGTCAGGCTTAACTTTAGGGTGGACAAACATAACTGTCAACTTCACTCTCAACGCTTGACCAAACTTTGTAAAGTACAGGACCTAAGATGGAACAAACAAAAAGGGAGAGGGCTTAATAAGTTATGGAACTTGTGCCCAATCCCATTGTATAAAAATATACAATAAAATATGTTCAAACCAACCAACAAACTTGTTTTTACGTTTGAACAAAATTTTTAAACTACTGTTTTTACGTTGGAAAAAATGTCTAATAAAGACTCTACGTTGGAGCAAACCTTGTACACTCAGACTCTATAGGTAGGAGTTTTTGTCAAGTATAGGCTTTACGCACGACCAATCATTGTTACATGTACATACAATTCCTAATCAAAGTACATGTACTTCGATTGGCCGAGACCTTAGCTGGCTGATTGCATAGTTATAACACAAACTGTATTCCGTTTCTAAATAAATTAAATACCTTCTCGAATATATTTCTATTTTGTACTCTGAACCTCCAGGGGTCAAAATTTTGACAGGAAGTTACGGTTATAAAAATCCTCGGCTCAGGCGAGCTATAAACAAAACCTCAAAAACAAACTTAAAAACACCTAGGTTTTTTTGTATACAATACTAAAAGACAACTACAAAATAATGACTAATACAGCCACGTTTTTAAAACCATTCCGTGTCAGTGTCATTTGGGCTTACGACACTTTTCATACCGTGTAAAATTTGCTGCTGTGAGACAATAATTATTTGTCTTCAGGAACACAGTTCTGGAAAAGAAAGATAACACGTTCTCTGTAACGTGAGCTAAACAGTGGTGAATGACGGTGTTGCACTTTTTGGAAATGAAGGTGTACACCAAGCAAAGTTTAACAATTGTTTAATATCACTACAATAGCGATCGAGATGGCTCAATTTGCGCCAGAGAAGGTGTTATCTAGGAAACTTTTCTACTTACTCGGAATTAAGCTTTGCACTCTGATGTGTGCTGATTAAGAGATTTGAGTGTCTGAGTGATTAATTTTAATTCTGATTTTAAATTCATCCAAAATAGACCTAGTATAAGCCGCTTATGAATTTTGAGCTATGAATTTTTTAAATGATGCTTCATAACAATAGATTGGTTATGTAAGATGTATCAGCGTTTAATTTACTTGATAAAATTGAAATAAAAAGGTTTTTAACTGTCTTTTTCAATGAAATATAAAAAATTATTAAGTTATAGATCTGTAAGTTTTTTTTCCATGTATGCCTTACGGAATCTATCGGTAATGTCCATAATCTCCCTAAAAACGGTGTTTGATGGGTTCTTGAAAAATATTTGTTTTCTTTCTTCATATGTTTATAAAAGACAGACAGACAGACAGACATACAGACAGTCAGACAGAACAACATTTCTCACAGACTCTTACACACAGCCAGTTGGTTTCTTGAAGTTGATGATTCATATATATATATATATATATATATATATATATATATATATATATATATATATATATATATATATATATCAGGAAAATTAAGATAACTACAGGTTACCTCATTATAAAATTAATTATATATTAAATACAGGAAAGAAACAATTCCATGATGACCATATCTTTTAAAAGTCTTCATTAGTAAACAGTTTTATTTCAATAATATAGTAAGTGTGTAAATAGGACATTAAGATTGCAAAACATAACGTTATGTCTTTTCTCGACTTTTGAAAATATCTTTCTTTAATAATACAATAAGCAAATTAACTAAATAATCCATTTTTCGATTACCTAATAGTACACTCTGGATATCGAGTGTTATTCCCTTGTCGAGTTTATTAAAGAGACAGTACGGCGCATCTTATTAAAAAACCGACTTGAAAAATTTTCCGATCGGGTTCGGTATTTTTGTTCTACTCATAAATGTATAAACTTTCAGAAAATTACAAATTTCTCCGTGAAATAAATCTAATTATTTCATTAAAATTAATAATTAGGTATAACCTATACATATATACATCGCCACGTGTTACGGGGTTCCACTTTCTATACCATTACGCATGCGTATTTACTATAAACAATCCAGCATGGCGAGTAAGAGACCGGGTAGGCCTGCTTAATTGACTGAATTGGCAAAGAAAATAAGGTAATAATTGTCAAAGTTTTTAAAATAATCACAGTTATTATTTTGTAAGCATGTATTTTGCGTGTTTATCATAGGAGTTGCTACAACCTAAATTCATTTTTGTAAGTGAGGCCCCTTGAGGGATAATTTGACATATTTATGTCTGTTAATTTTAAAATGGATTGAAATTGGTAAACCATTAATAAATTATCGAGAAAGTGATGATGTTTTCCGTATAGAGAGTCCCTTTTACCTCGTATACCATGATGACCGTAGTCGGGCAAAGATATTGTAGTTTTCAGCACGTGTCAATTACTGTCAATCAAAATCCACGTGGTACAAATAAATGATATAAGATTATTTCGGTTTGTACGACCCTTAAATTTCCGGAAGCTCATAATTACATTAATTAGGTATGTAAAAGGGATTTTTATTTACTTCAACTGTCACAATCAACGTTATTTCGTATTTCCTAACGATACAATGGGTAAATCTGAAGTTATTCACACATGTGTTTTCAGCTGTACTGTCGCTTTAAATATATAGTCTGACAAGCTTGTTAAAAGACCCAAGATAATTGGAAATTGATAGAATAAATAACTCTGTACCGGATAAATATTGACAGTGCCAATATGAAAGGCCTTGACTAGAGAGTATATTATCACCTTTGTTTTTAGTGTGTCTCATCTGAAACAATGAGATATTTACCTTTAAAACTTAAAATCCCATAAGAAATTTTTCCATAGGAGAAATAATTTTCCTACAGGAAATATTGAAAATCCTTTTAGAGTTTCTTAATATCCTACAGGAATTATATTTACTATGGGAAAAAAGTTTTTCCTACAGGAATTTAAGTCAGATAGATAGTTTTCCTGTGGGATATTAAGATTTGCTATCGGATTTTAAAATTCCAATGGATTTTTGTGAAATCCTATCGGAATTTAAATCCCTAGGGAAAGATCTCTTATCCGGTAGGAAATTCGTTTAACCTATATTTACCGAAGTAGAGAAAAAGATTTTCTAAGATTTTAAAATACATTTATTTTCATTATATGGCCATAATTGTCTCGCCTTGGGCATCAAACCTTGACCGGGCCTAGGGGCCTTGCATTTCACAATTGAGGTAGAAGACATTATGAACATTATAACAATGCATTTAGTTTTTCTCAATTATATATGAGGGTAGAGAAAAAGATGTTCTAAGATTCTTTTGTACTTTTTTTCTTTATTGATCTAGGGGCCTTAACCCCTGACCCAAGAGCCATTAATTTCACAATTTTGGTAGAAGGATTTATGGTGTTATTGGTCAGAACAACCCTAAATTCCAGCAAAGATCAATCACAAAGATTAAACTTTAAACTTAGCAATTTATTTACAGTAATATATATTATATAAACTAGACTTTGACCCGTGCGTGCACGGGTTGCCATACATGTATTGCATATCGGACATTTACGAACATTCACAATGTAAGGTATTTTTGAAATAAACAATGAATGTGAATATAATTCTGGTATTCTTTTTGTTTTGGTTTTTTATTTGAAAAACTGTTGCTTAACGGCGTAGCGGAGAATGGGTTTAACCCCCAGTTAACTATAAATCAAGTCATGAGTTCGAGTCACGCCGGAGCATACATTAAGGGATCTCTAAACACTGCAGCACACTAATAAGTTCTACTGGTTAGACCTGAGTCTCAGATAGATCAGGGGGTGTTTACCGTATTGTTGACAGACCTGGGTCAGACGTCATTACATGTAATTACATAACAAAGCTATAAGCCTACAATAATGCTATTACATGTAATTTCACTACACCCTCCTTAGTTAGAATAATTTAACTGTGTCTCGGGACAGGCACTCACCACAGTTAGAATGCCTCCCAAATACCCGTATCGTAGCAGAAAATTTCAGAATCGCTCCGAAACGATTTTTGAGAAAAAAATAAAGTTGCATTGAAAATAACAATGTAATTAATCTATATAATGGAAGAATTCAACACTAATAATCCTAACATTAGAGTGTCTGTCACAATCTGCGGAATATATCTCACAAATCACAATGTCCCAGTAAGTAGGTCAGTGTTCACAGTTCAATGTCTTCGTACAAAAGTCCAATGAGAGTATCTTCTTTTTATGGGCATTGTTTACAGGTTATTTATACTAAAATATAAATCTTGCAAATTCTAGAATATGTACATGAAGTTACATGAATTACCTGGACACTCAAGAATGTACTAGAAAGAATAACTGACCACTTAAGAATAGTCTAGAATATTCTATTAGTTTGTACAAACTACTATATATAACAATGGACATCATAACCATGAATTCATTTTACATGTGTATCTCAAATTATAGATATTCGAGTAGAGAAGAAGATTTTCTTCTAATATTTAATACATTTTCACTATCAGACAATATTGGCCACACCCAAGGGTTGAACCTCTGCCCCAGGGGTCATGAATATTTAAATTTATGTAGAAGGCTTCATGATCATTATAATCTTCCATATAATCAGTATACCCCCCCCCCCCTTCCTATGAATTGATGTTTGCAGACTTCCGATATAAATAAAAGCGGGGTTAACAGTCAAAGGGGTTAAGACCCCAAAATGAAGTTTTAAAAATGCAAATTTGAGACTCCCTCACGGGTCTATCTAAAGGCTATGGTGCTTGGATGACCGTCAAGGCCCCTGGGCCTCTTGGTTTTTTGTTTGTATTTTGTTTGTTTTCTTTTTTTTACATTGATATAAAACCATAACATTTATTTTTAAGATACATGTATTTACATTTTTCCTTTTGATAGCTGTAATCCTAATGGGAAAGGACCACAGATGACAAGAAATGTCTAAAAAGAAGGCATTTAGTAATGGGAGCAGTATTCGGGCAAACAATGTAACCAACCTAAGACCAAGATATCCCGCCAGAAAGGTACTCTTTACATTGACTTTCGAAAGGATGGTACTATTTATTTCTTGCATCAAAGCAAGTATAAAATGATTTCAAGTGAAATATGCACCGATTGCGTAGACACAGCGTTAGAATCAGACAAATCGGTTGATTTCAATGAGCCATGGCGAAGTGGCCAACAATGAAAAAGTCAGGCATACGTCACATTGCTGTTTGACACAACTGTAAAGTCCAGGGTTTTGTTACATTGGCTCTATCTAGCTTTTCAGTACTGCTTAATATAGTGTCTGTAGAAAAAAAATATACGACGGTACAATGCACATGTAATCAATAGCAATTTTAAATTTATAATAAATGCCACTTTTGGAATTGCGCGGATCTAAAAGGGGGTGGGGGGGGGTCGGGAGCTCCCCTGGAAAATTTAAATTTCGTAAATTTACATAGAAAAATTACCAAAAATGTGCTTCAGACCTCCCCCTCCCCCTGGCAAACATCTATAATATATACATGTATATCCATCACAACCCACACCCCACGGGAAAAATTTTCCGAAACCGTGCATGCACGTAGTTATATTTTTAAAGCATGCATTTAGCACTGTCGAGCATAAAGAAAAAAACATGTGAGACATCTGATTATAATAACTATATCTTAGAAAGATGGCCACTGTTGATACATTAATTCACAGAGTCAACACATTCAATCAGACTGGTTCAAGTACCTGACATGTGGAGAATTCTGACAATGTATTCGCTGAAAGCATTTCATTCTCAATTTGTCTCTAATCTGCAAACATAGGGCCCTGGATAAAGACATTTACACAGCTCCGGACAGTTTGTATAAACAATGTATCCATTACCGGATAATGGAGGGACTAATATCCCTCAATATTACAACAAGGGCTTTAAGCATTAGCTCAAAGGCAATCAATATGAGGTCCACACGTAAGTTTTATTGAGTTTATACACGCGGTTGTTTTGTGTTTTAATCTAAAAGAGTTTGAAAATGATGAGACATTGTTCAGTTAACTGGGTAAGTTATCTATTTCCATATATTTTTAATCAGAAAAATTTCTACATATAATTATGTTTTAGAGTGTCATGGGGTAAAAAAAAAAACCTTTAGTAAGTTGTTGTAAACCGTTTTTGTCAATGTGACTATCTAAATATTGCACATCGTATTGAAATGAAAATTTATATACCTATATTGGAGGCATTGTCTGTAAAAAAAAAAAAAACCCAACTTTGAACGAGCGTGATTATACGTGAGTATATTCATATATCTGTCTGTCCCAAAACTCATCCGTCCTTCTGACTGGCTGAATCTTATGCATTACATTTTGTACAGGTGTATTCATTTTAAAAGTAGATGTCTAAATTGTGGTTCACGAAACCATAACTGCATTACGCAGTATTTTCTTATTCTTCATAAAAATTATTAGCCGGGCGGTCATAAATTATTGATAAATCCATGGCTCGAATTAAATTCCCTCAGACACCAAGGATGTGGCATTGAAAGGAAAAAGACATTAAAATAGAAATCGATCGAATAAATGGTCTATATTTAATTGAGTAATCAATGTTTATGCCGAGATGTATTCGCACTTATATCCAGAAGATTGAAATCAATGAATAGCATATTGTGTGAAATTTAAAGTAAATGGAATATTTGATTTTGGGGACCTATTGGAACGTTTAATATTTAATCTTCTTGGCTGTTTAGTTATTTAAAAGAAACATAATGGGTAGACGGAGCCCTGGTTGTTTTCTATTGTTGTATGCGATGTGCCTTGCATTTTGATGTATTCATTACCTGGGGTTTCTAGTGTTAAATGAACCGAATTTAATACTATAAACCTCGATAAGTTATCCAAATATAAAGAGTTGCCGTGGGAAAAATTCTGCAAATGCTGCATATTCCAGAAACCAAATACAATTGTACAACTGATCACAGGAAATGTTTTGCGTATAAATAATATATATTCATTTGTTTTAAAATGTCTGCAATTCAAGAGATTTAAAGCTCTCAGCTTTGTGAAGAACAATGAACTCGATATGGCTCCTTGATCCCTTTTACTTAATCGATAGAAAACACAATGACATTGAATTTAAACTTTCACCTGTACGCGAAATTAACGAGATTTTGCACGCACTGGGAAGAGAGGGAAAGGCTTGGATGCAAAATATTCGGGTTAAAATATATTAGAATTTAATTATTTTATTATCAAATCTCTCGGGATGTAATAAGAGGATTTACTCCCCTTTATTGAGACGGGCAACTAAGAAATGATTGAGGTAGGAGTTTAATTTTTTGTTGACTCAAGGATTGCTTATCAGCACTTATTGTGAAGAAACTAATAGCTGTCAAATCCGGAATTCTGTCCAAGTAAGACTTATTGTGTCTAAGATGTCAATCTATTGCCCAAAGTTAGCTAGCGGTACAAGCATGCGGTAACAAATTCATGCACATGCACTTCAGTCTGTTTACATGTTGCATCAAATTAACGGATATGACGAGTTGATGTGTTAGAAGTCAAGCTGTGCATTTCAGTAGATTTCTTTGATGAAAGACGCAAAGTCGATATACATCTGCAGTTCAAAATGGACATCTAAGGATTTTGACTTTATTCTCGACGTTTGATATGGACCAAGTTCTAACGTATCACATCCCTTTCAAACAAACGGTAGAAAAAAACGTGCACTTACACACTTTTTTGATAAGTGAAAGTTTTTAAAAAGAACCTTTCGTAAAATTTGTTAGGAATTAAGCATGCAAATTTAAATATACCAGGTCTTCGAACGTTTCCTTCGCACAATACAAACGTCAGCAGTTAATCATTTCTATAGTAGTCGTAATGATAAACTTTATTACCTACTCATTCAGATTTTAAAAGAAGTTTGCTTTACAGTAAGCCGCTCTCCTATCAAACCCCCTGCCTTATCTAGAGAGCTTTTGTACCTTTATTTGTCCTTCCGAGCGACTTCTTAATTCATGGTGCGGGAAAAACTTACTGTTTTATGGAAAGAGCAGGATCTTGACTACACTTATCGACAGTATTCACTCTCGGATTGTAATTCTTTGTATGCAGGTAGGGCCTGATTTGCAGATTTTATACATGAAACATGTTTTTAGCATGGCAAAACGTGTGTTAATCTTAAAGTATAGTTTCTCCCTGTTATAGAATTTATATAAAAGCATGTAAATCAAGTATGCTCTGAAAATCAGTTGTCGTTAAAAATTCTTGCAATAAATACTCGTATAATGAATATTCTTTAATTTGGAGTCATAAATACAAACATTTTCAAATATATCATCGAAGACGAGAATTTTTATGAAGATTATTTTTTCATTTGTACGTTCCTCTAAATAAGATAATGGAAAAGTTTACACATAAATATAAGTATAGTACGTTCTTTTTAACCTTCTGCTGACTCGACCAGTTTTAAGAACCGAATAAAAGCATAGAAGAAGTTTTGCCATCGTAATAAGATTAATCCACGCGTCCTTTGATGAAAAATCTCTTTCTGAAGTAGATTAAAGAATTATACCCTACCCAGGCGAGAGGGGTCCATAAGATTGAATACGTGTGGATAGAATGGCGGTTGGAAGTTCTCAATACTGGGAATGCCAATTGTGAATTGGTATTCCGTCTTATAATTCAAGTTTTACTAAATAGAAAGGCCCTAAAACGTATATCCGAACATTCATTCAACTTTGGTATCGACATATCGATTGAATTATTTACAGGAGAATGTATTTGAAAAGGAAAGCAATCGCTAAAGAGTATTCAATTTTTGTAAGGTCTGTCCGTATTCTACTCGTAAAGTAAACACGAACTTTTTTATTCAAGAATTCTTATAAAGGTAAACATTGAATATATTCAAACAGCATCATCCTACACATGCAAATGGCGGTATTGATCGCAAAATTTGTATACCCAGAGCACTCTCACAAAGAAAAAAATGTTTATTGAGATAACTTTAATTATTGATTTTTAGGTGTTGTGTTGCATCAGATGATTGTTGCACAAACAAGAATTTAAGATGCCGCGAGACACGCAGTGTAGTCTAATATCAAGCATTATTTGAACTTCCCTTCAACGAATTTTATATGACTGTCTTAATGATAAAACTGAGTAGAGTCCGGTTAGTGTTCAACTAAATGGAACTAAGGTGCTTAATGGATCGATATTTACTCACAGGAAAACATTACTCAATATGATTTTCGTTCCTTGTCAGGTGTAGATGACTAATTATGGTAATATGTGAAAGTTTCAATCGGGTTACTTTAGAAGCTGTGTAGACAAAATTTAATTCAATTAAATGATTTTCATTTAATATCAACCAGTTTTCCTTTACTTGTTGTTGATAAGACATTCTTGACTACGGTGTTAGGTGTATTAGGTGTAGAATATATATGCCGTTATTTACATGTAGATCTTCAGCGAAATGGAATGAAATGTGACTAATTATCTATGCAATACTTGTAGGAGTTCGGAGATGCATTCCTCTTCAGTCCAGTGAACGTTATAGCAACGAACGGGAACCACGCGTTTGAGCACGTTCGCGCAGCTCCGACAAAAAGCCCTCTGAAAGCCCAGATGGAGGTTGATAGTGATCTTCAGTGTCCAATCTGCTTGGAACTGTTTTCCTATCCCATTATCCTACCCTGTTCCCATGTGTTGTGTAGATCTCCGTGTGCAGAGCACCTGTTTGATTTTAACTTCATACGGTGCCCGGTGTGTCGGGATAATTGCTACGTAAGTGGAGGAATAGGTAGTTTACCAAGGGTCATCGCTTTGGAAAACATCATTGAACGTTACAAAGCGGACAGAAGCTTGCGTGAAAATACCAATGATCGAACCAAAAGCGCGGACTCTTCTTTCCTAGATGCGTCTCTTTCTAGTCAATCAGATGTGGAGAAGGATTCTTCGATCCTTTGCAACCTGTGTAATTCTGTATCAAAGAAAAAAGCCAAAAAATCTTGCCTTGATTGCAACGTATCCTACTGCTCCAATTGCCTACTACTAACCCACCAGAAGAAGGATCCATTTAACACTCACGAGCTGGTGTCGCCACGAGATGATGTTAGTCATTCAGTCACTGGACTATGCTCTAAGCATTCCGACCAGTTGTCTCTGTTTTGCAAAGATTGCGGCGTCCCCACCTGCACCCTGTGTAAAGATTCTAGTCTCCATAAAGACCACTTCATGATTACCATCGAAAGCGCCTATACTGACATAAAGGTTCGTGCTAGTGCATGAGAGTAAGTCATCTTTGTGGAAGTCAAACCACATTTGATTTCTTCAGTTAATTTCATGATTTATCTAATTGTAGGCTTCGATTCACAAAAATCTTCAAAAGTTAGGCGTCAGTCAAGAGAAAGTCACATCATCCTTACAGCACCAGAGAGATAATCTAAAAGAAATGCAAGTAAGTAACGAACATAGAATATTCTTGCAACAGAAAAAAATGTTTTAGACATTTTTACGGAATGACATGATAAATCTTATATTTTGATTTAATTAGCAAAAGATAGATAGAAAACGGAGCGAAATCAATGCGCAATGTGACCAGCTTTTGGCTGAGATTGAGAACAAGAGAAGCTTCTTTCTGGCGGACCTTGAGTATGAAGAACGCATCCGACAGAACGAGCAGGAGGAGTTAATCAAAGTAATGGAGCGGATCCTTGGCTCCTCACAGGCGTTATTTAGTTACACGTCGGAGGTGCTGAACGAAGATGTCAGTGAATTTCTGGAGGTACATGTAATTCCCCTATTTCTGAAAATTTAATTTAAAGACAGAAGGCTTCCCTTAATGTACGAAAGCCTTTTCGGGTAACGTGTACAATAAAATGAAATGAGATCGAAGACTAACATGTTTTGTTTAAAAAGCATTTTTATATTTTTCTTTCTTATCTTTGGATCAATATTCATTGTTTCATTTCTAAATATCGAATAAACGTATTAATGACATAAATTGTCGGTGTATTATTTTCAGTTAAAAATTTGGTGATATCTTTCTAAGTAACGTAACCATCGAATATTAAGGTTTACAAACAAGTTCATTTGCTGGAATTTACAAGTCATAAAATAAAGCCCGTAATTTAGCTTTCTTTAGTAAATGATGAAATAAACTAAAAACCAATAAAATTACAACTCAAAGGAGTTGTGTATCATTTTAAATTCGGTGTTGTGTGATTTTACTGCATATCAAGTACATTCATTTATGACTCACCAAAGAGTGGGTCGCCAGCAGGCCGACATCATCCAAAATTAAAAAGAAACAAACATGAATGAGAGGGCTATAAAATCTTTAATGTCAACTGTTTCTAGTTTACAAGTGTTTGATGGACAAATATATTGTGGTTACTTGATTGTGTGCCTTGTAAAACATTGTAAATATGATTTATCAAAATATGTAGACGATGCGACTTGTTCACTAAAATTGTTTTCCTTTCTTCCAGGTGGCGAATACTTTAAGCGAAAAGTAAGTGTCGTATTAATAGTAATCCAAAGGGTATATAGTGTTAAATTACAGTGTAAAGGGATTATCATATTGCTGACTTTTGACAGTTTTGGCATGAAAATATCTCTGACATCTTTTTTTCTCTTTCACAGATTAATAAAAGCTACCGCCGATTGTGAGACGGCTCAATTTCAGCCCTCTGATTGTGACGTACTGCCGGGAAAGCTTGTAGATTTCAGGAAGGAAAAAAACATTATCAGAGAAATGAATTATTTACTTGGTACACACTTATTAATGTCTGCTTTTACAAAAAACTGCTAATCTCCAAAATAAAAAAAATACCAAAAATTCGATAGTATTTTCAAATCTTTTTTGATAACTCCTTCTTTAGCCCCCGAAACACCGAGTATTGACGTCACACGCTGTTCCCGGAGCGAAGACACGGTCGTTTTAGTGCTGTCCCCTCCTAGAAATCTTCATGACGTCATAGATCAGTACGAAATTCACTATTGTTCAGAAGAACAGAAAAGTCTTGAAATCGAGGTACATACATGTGTATAATATAGAATGTATGTATATCATTACAAAAATGAATAACTACATTACACCAATATGTATATAACAAGGTTTGTTTAAAAACTAAATTTTTTACAGTCAGTCGTCTAAATAGAATCATTTGTTGATTGACTCGTAAATTAATTTTTTCAGGATACAATGATAGTTAAAAATGTTCCAGAGGACAGACTCCTCGGGAAAATTGTGCCAAACTGTTCTGGAGTGGTCGTGGTGTTAGTGGAGAACCTGTGCAAGTCTACAACTTACTATTTCTGTGTGAGTGCCAGCAACCAATCGGGGAGAAGCGCGAACTCTGAAGTAGTTCAATGTACCACACTTCTACCGGGAGAAAGTGTTATACCAGGTGTGTTACAGAAGTTTGATATATATATATATATATATATATATATATATATATATATATATATATATATATATATGTATACACATGACAATTTTATATCGCATCCTATATTAGCCCGAGGTTGCTGTTTATCAGGCTCGAGGGCTGATATACAGCGACCGAGGACTAATATAGGATGCGATATAAAAATTGCCATGTTATGATTTTTATATCATATACTTAAAGAAAATATTAAAGAAACAATAAAAAACATCATGTGATGAATAATTACATGAATAATTACTGTAAACAAATCGCTCCGTGTCTATATATTCCATCTCTAATAAACTCCCCTGAAAAGCAATGCAGAGCTCGGAAAAACACCTTGAATGTATTTAATTAAGAAATAAACAGCAATTTAAAAAGTTCAGCGGGATATGAAGTTGGTTGGTCACGTGATCAAATCCATAATTTCTCGATTGGCGTTACGTTAGAATATGATAATATCAACATAATAAATAATTATTTGTTTCACGACTGCGAATTGTTCATTCAGTTAAAAGCAGCCATTTATTCTGGTGTTTTATGTTTTAAAAATCAGTTGTTTTTAACCCTTGTTTTGATGTTGACGTTATACATTGACCAGTTGTACACAGACCAGTCATTGTATCAGATTAAAAAAATTCTATTCTTTTATACAAATAGTATATTGTATTGGTAATTGTTGTATAATTTTAAGTGTAAAATACGAGATATTTTATGTAAGGGAGGTTCATTAAACATTTCGACTGGGCTTTTAAAATTGAAGTTTCTAAAGATGCAACTGCAAAATATTTTAGAAAGGTTGTAATCGTGAAGTCTATATTGTTAGATTTCAAATATATTAAGCTATATTATTTTTCATTTTTTTCTGTAAAATGTTTGATGTGTATAATCTGATAACATTGACAACTTTTTTGATATATTTAAGAGAATTCTTCTGTGGTTGCCAATAACCATAGTAAAATAATAACAGTAATATCCCCTTTTGTATTAAAATACGCACAAAACTTTACACAGAATATTAATCTTAGAAAATTTTACCTATTCTAGAATCAGTTAAGGCTTTGAAATTCAAAGAGACACAATAGGGGGGTCGAGTTTTTAAATAAAAAAAGAAAGAGAGAAATATTTTAAAATCTTTTTCTCAAAAACCGTTAGGCAAGAAACGCTGTAACTTGTGTGGAAGCATACTCATGCAGGTAGAGTTAGTTCAAATAATGTTCCCAGGGATAGGCTGGGACCACAATATAAGGGGTAATTTTTTTTTACATTGGAATATATAGAGAACACTCTTTTAAAATCTTCGACTCAAAAAGCAATGGTCCAGAAAAGCTATAACTTTTGTGAAAGATTCTTCATGTATGGTACAGTGTAGATTCAAGTGTGTTTAAAGAATAATACACGGGGATAGGATTGGGCCTACTATAAATTTGGGGGAAAGGGGTCGAATTTTTACATATGAATAAAAGCAGAAAAATCTTTAAAAATCTTCATAAAAATCAATTGGCCAGTAAGGCTGTCACTTGTGTGGGAAAATCCTCAGGTTGTGTAAATTTAAGTTAACTTTGTTCAGATCATGATCCCCGGGGGTATGGTGGAGCCACAATAAGGGGTGTGAGGTGTGGGTCAAGTTTTTACATAGGAAAATGCAGAGAAAACTCTTTAAAATTCTTCTTATTAACCAGCAATACGCCAGCAAAGTTGCAACTTTAGTGAAAGCATCCTCAGATAGTGTAGATTCAAAACTGTGATCTTTGGGGGTAGGATGGGGCTACATTTGGGGGTTCAATTTTACTTAGGTAATATTTATTTAATTATTCTCAAACATTCAAGTGTTATAATATATGGTATCACTTTTATGCAAGCATGTTGGTATGTTGTTGATTTTTAATTGTTAAGACTGTGGCCCTTAGGCAATTCTTGGGCCTCACAAGGGGTTCAAAGGTTTGTAGCATTCTATACATATGAACAATTCTTTAAGATTTTCTTGAAAACTGATACAATGATTAGTATGTGGTATGACTATGAAATCATCCCGTTAAATAAAGGGGATCAAAGTTTAACATAAGAATATGTGTAGACAAATTTGAAAATCTTTTTATACAGGATCTATTCTACATCATTTTCCATATATTTTGTATATGACTCCGTAAAGATCATTTTATTATCATGGCTACTGTTGCTCATGTCGAAGAGCTATGTTGCCGATGAGCCTTTTAATCTATATTTTTTCCCATGAGGTATTATTTTCAAGGTTTATATCTCACATATCAGGTTAGACAAATAAAAAGATCTAAATTGTTATAATTTCTTTAGCAATATCCTGTCATGACACATGGGGTGTTTAGGTTACAGTACCACAGACGAGTGCAAAAAAGCAAACTTGGCATTCTGTTATGTTAAAAACCATGTATATATAGAAAGTACAAGAGGAGTTAAAGAGTGCAACTTGATACAAAAAGTTTTATTACTAATCCGTGTTTCAAGGATTCATATAAAATAACATTGCTTGAATCAATTTTCAGCACCTGTCATTGTGGAAAGCCTCTGTCGACCTTTTGCGACTTCAGTACAGATCTACAGCTCAAGTCCACAAGATGTCGCTACTGAGCAACATATATCCCATTTCTTGCTGTATCGTCCCCGCGGTCAGAGTCGGGCCTGGAAGACGGTGTCATTGTATGGAAGACAAGACCACCGAGTGTTTGGTTTGATAGCCAGTACAGACTATGAATTTGTCATCCTTGGTTGCAACCAGAGAGGTGAATGCCAAGTGTCAAACAGAGTTGTCATTTACACTGAACAGTCTTAATTTATTTTTAAGCAAACTTCATATTTTTATTTAGTATGTTATTTATTTGGTATCAGAGTTTATTTATAGGTAACCGTCAAATTGAGATAGTTCGCAAGCCAAGAGTATTTATAGACTGGTTTTATTTTTCTCATCTAAGCACTGCGTATACTGTGATATAGAACCTTTTGTTATTTTGTGAAGTCAGTATTCAACAATGATACGAGTTTATTGTGCTGTTTTATTTATTGTTGATAAGTTAGCGGAAATTTTAAATTTGCTAGTTCTAGTATCTATTTTTATTGAGTTGGTTTCACATTGTGTTTATTTTGTTAAAGCCATGAACAAGTTCTTTTCCAGACGATGCTTTTAAAGGCCTTATATGCTAGTCAGATTCTGGTGTATGTCTCCAAAAGTTGACATACAGTGTGCGTTAATATATTATAGATGATATAAATAAACAAAGTAAATGAATTTTCAATGACAGAAATATAATGACCCAACTTTACTTTATTTTAGAGATGTTCCGTCAATTATTGTAATTGTTGATAAGTTTCTTGTTCCCCAGTACACAAATAGATGAGTATTACTGCCTTAATAAAGACAGTATAAACCTCAATTTAATTTTAAAAAGATTACCATCTCCTTTAGTAAATCTATGTTTTAGTTTTTATGAAATTTGTAATGACAGTCAAAAGATAAATGCTCAACATTAGTACGTAGTTTTTGCCACATCACTTTAAGTTCACACAGTTAACTTGCTTTACATCTTAGACTCTGAACTCGTTCATGGAAGTGTGATTCACAATATTGAATTTCGCCACGTCTGCTGCTGGAAGATTAAATTTTAAAGCGATTTCAAACTTTGTTTATTTTCTTAAGTTATAATGAGGGACGATAGAGCTCTTTCAATAGACGTACTCTATGCAAATGATTAAAACCGAATAAATGCGATTCAATAACACTATCAATATTAAATTTTGCTAGCTAGGAGTGTCAAAAATAATAGAGAGAGAGAGAGAGATGATTTTTTTTCTAAAGTAATTTTGTGCAATGATTGTATACATTGTATACATTAGATTATATAATTTACATTTTCAACTGTCTTTGTCTGTGATAACTTTACGAATCAATTTTGAACCCTAAAACCCAATAAATTCATAAAACATGAGTGACACAAAATGGGCGTGTCTTATAGCTCAACCAAAAACGGTATTGGCTGCGCCGCGTAGTAATACAGAGCATGTGCTACATAAAAATATAGTGGTTTTAAAACAATGTTGTTTTAAAGTGTACAAATTGGAAATAATATTAATATAAGTAATAAGGAATCATTCTTTGAATATTATGAAGTGATAATTTCGGTCGGAGCGTGGTCAAATCTATTATATTTACATTTTCAACTGTCTTTGTATATAATGATAAAATTACGAATCAGTTTTGAAGCCTATATCCCAATAATTTCATAAAAGATGAGCGACAAAATATGGGCGTGTCTAATAGCATAACCGAGAAACGGATTTGGCTGCGCCGCGTAGTACTGTGATACATAGCATGTGCTACATGAAAAAATAGTGGTTTTAAAATGTTGGTTTAAAGTGTACAAATTGGAAAAATATAAATATAAGTAATAAGGAATCATTCTTTGAGTATTATGAGGTGATAATTTCGGTCGGAGCGTGGTCAAATCTATCATAAAGCTCTTCGGGCTTTATTGGATTTGAACACGCCCAAACCAAAATTATTAATTATAATAAAGAATGATTCCTTATTCCTTAAATAAAACCCTTCGGGCTGTATTGGATTTGACCACGCCCTGACCGAAATTATCATCTCATAATACTCAAAGAATGATTCCTTTTTCCTTAAATATATATGTTATATAAAGATAATTTAAAGAAAAAAATGATTAAAGTCCCGGAGGTCTAGATACTTGGGGGTGGGGGTATGGAGGGGGGTGGGAGTGATGATCACAGTTGTGTCCATATGAGGCATCCGGCAAATTTTACTCTTTGCGCACGCATTTTGGAACACAGTACACGCAAAAATGAACAACAACAAAATCTGGTTCAACATATCAAGCATCGTATCATATCAATGTGAATAAGTGTTAATTCCCGCGCTTGCGCTAAAAAATATCATCTAGTTCTTTGTAAAATTGCCCCGTTCCCCAAATATTAATATGGTTTAACTTTCAAATTCTGAAAGTTGTGTTCATTAGATTGATTCCTAATTTAATTTCACAAATAAAGAGCATTTATTTGCTTTAAAAACCTATCCTTGAGGGTCATTAAATTGACCCCAACCCTAACCCTTAATTCGGTATACATGTAATACAGATCCACATGACTTTCAAAAATTATACTGTCAACATTGTATTGCATTAAAATATGACAAAGGGATTTTTAATATTGAAATGTCCGATCCGTATTTCATACTGCATTATTATCGGACTCGTAGCGATTTAGACAAAGCTACGTGTCATGAACATATCTCTTAGTAAGTATATAGTACATATCTATTACGTCAACATTTTGATATGGTCGTGAATTATCGACTGGGTCTTATATCAAAATCATGAACTGAATATAAAATATTTCACACAAGATTAAGATATACGAATTTCACCATCACGAATGAGCATATAGATTATCCAATATATTAAAAAATGAAGTCAACACGAACACAAATTAATAGTGTTAAAACAGAACAGAAAAAACCATGCAGACCTTTTAGTGGAGTAACAAAGATAGAAAAAAGTCTAATTTTTCTTTACAAGAACGAAAAGGAAAAGCGAACAATACTGTATTTTTGGTTCGCTGACTACATTTTATAAATAGAAAATGATATAAATATAATCAGTTTGATACATTGATTTTGATTTGTTCCATCATTATGAAGTTCTTCCTAAACATTCAGAATATTTGTATCTCTGCTAGTACTGATCTGTTGTATACTGCACTAAGCTAATTGTCCTAAAATATGATTCACAAAATATGAGGAAGGGAATCTCAGTTGCAGGAATCATGTTTGTTCCAGTGGAGAAAACTTGTACATGTATATAGTTTTTGGTAGAATTGATCTTTGTATATAACAGGCGTGGGAAATAAACAGTTTGAGACCTATTACGCAGAACAATATGCTGATAAGATAATGTTTTAAAATGGCATACTTAATTGAAAATATTTTTTAATTTTAATAAATAAATATTTGTATATTTTGTACATATTTACATGTGCATACAAATATCTTTCGTGTTTTTCAATTTCATAATAATGAAAAAAAAATGCATTACAAACAATAGCTTTTACATTTCAATGTAAACAAAAATTATTAAAATTTCTAGCATATTTCAAAATTAGGGATTGCTGGGTCTAAGTAATACATTGCATATTAAAATTTTATACATTCAATACTAATTATTGCATGACATATCCTGCATGTTTAAAGCTCTGTTCTGTGTCCCATCGGTTAAACGTAAAAAAACTGATAATTAATATATTTTTATTAACATTTGGAGTCCTATTACTCCCAGAGAGGTCACACGAAGATATGAACAGATGAAAAATGTCATCTATTTTATCAGATATAAACTATTTTTATGTGCCTGGACCATTTTTTTTTTTTATAAAATCTTGATTAATTTGAAGTGACAATTAATACTTACTATATATATATTTCAAGTTATTTAACATAATTGTTCTTCCTCTTGTTATTTTTAATTTTAATGGTATATATTTCTAATTTGTGTGTGATTGTTTTGAAATATACATATAAAATTACATTTAAACCTTCAAATTTTTTTTCATTTTTTGAAGAAAAGCGCTTGCAGAGAGACATAATAGGTAAACACTTTTGTTTTATATCAATATATGCAACCTTAATGTACAAAAACAAAACACTTTTAAAAATGTTTAAAATTGATAAATAATTCGCGAATTTTTACAAATTATTTCAGTTTGTAAATTTTTGGTCATATTTCAGCCATTGATCTTTAACCTTTAATTATTTTAAATTTTGACCATAGAAATTTCTACGACCGGGTAAAAAATATTACTTGATATTACATCTTACCCAATAAGTACAAATTAGCCGTGAGGTAAGGTGGTACATTAAAATCAAAGTTTTGATGGTATTGTCACTCCACTATTTTTTAGTCCCCAACCGGTTTCACCGGAGGGGACTAAAGCTTTCCTCTGCGTCTGTCTGTTCCACTGTCCCGCCCGTCTGTCTGTCTGTCCCACTTCCGTTTCTACATTTTTTTTTTCGTTATGCGTGTGAGGAATAATATGAAACTTGCTTAACAGCTTCAAAATGTCAAACAACAAAACAAGTTTACACTTTTGTAGCGTCTGGTCGACATGTTTTTGAGAAAATAATTTTTTTACATTCCATTTGTTTTAATGATTGCATGGGTTCATTATCGGGTTCGGTGTGTACTGGATAAATGGGGTCAGTATGTGGTCAGTAATAATATCGTGCATTACTTGTATCATTACTTTTATCATTTCTTACGAACAAATAAGTTCTGTAAAATTGTGTAAATTGTTGTTTTTTAGCTCACCGAGACGAAGTCATGGGGAGCTTATGCTATACCCTCGGCGTCGGTGTCGGCGTCGGTGTCGGCGTCCGGACCTGGTTAAAGTTTTTGTTGCAGGTTCGGTATCTAACTTATTACTTGTACTATCTTCACCAAACTTGCATGGATGATGCATCTGGACCTACTTATTGACTTGAAAGACTTGGATGCTGAATCTGGGCCATGAATTTCAGATGCTGGAGGAGGTTAAGGTTTTTTGAGCAGGTTAAAGTTTTTGGTGCAGGTGCTCTTTGATACCAATTTCTAAGTTACTACTGGCCATAACTTTACCAAACTTGCATGGATGGTGCGTCTTATGATACTAAATATCATATGTTACAATATTGTGATGTTTAATGTGATATGATATTGAATCATATAATACTATATTGTATTCTATGCATATTATGTGTTATGATATTGTATTATGTGATCAAATACAATAATGTATACCATGATACAATGTCATATCATATGTTACAATATCATATTGCATCAGTATTTATTACAATATTATATGATATGTATGGTAAGTATCATAGGGTGCTATATTATATTTTATATTATTGTATCGATAAACATTTTATCTTATAAACATTGTATCATATGAAATGAACATATGATTATCATACAATTTTTTAATATTTGACATACAATATTGTGTCAAAACAGTTTCCATGAATATCCAAGATCATTAACTATGATTTTCATATGATATGATAAATGTGGTCTCATAAAGGTGATGCCTCATAAAGGTGATGCCTCGTCTCGGTGAGCTTTGTAATCTGTGATTACCTATGTTTGAATTAAAGTTTGGGTTTTATATTGTCATCATTAGTTCATGATCAAGCTTTTGAATTTAAATATGAACTTTTGCTGGTAGTTTAGCGAACATAAAGCATTTAACATCCATTGCTCATTAAGAATTGTAAATGTACAGTGTAACCACAATCAATATGGAACCAACTTTTGTAATCAGTGGAACTATTAGTGAGAGGGTGGGTATGCACATAATGCATATCCACCTGTAAGCCCTATAATGTCAACTGGTCATGCTATACAGCAGACAGGCATGTTGCTATGTGGGGTCCCGCCAGGTTTCTACCCATCATACAATAGTGCTTCTGTTTCAATCCACAGTTTCATACGCTGTGCCATATGCGGATCCATACCAAACTCCTATGGCATGGCGGTGCCTCAGTTTCCCTATTGCCTATATCCAATGATGAGTTATTGTTAGAATTGTCCATCATGCGGTCCACCATTGCAGTATCCTTCACACATGTTGCCCCGGTATGGTGTTGTCCCAGCACAACCGACGTCACAACAGCCAACGCAAGATGGTGCATCTAGCCAGATACAGTATGGGCTACATCAGCAGGTCAATGTGGATCAACTACAGGATGGTAGTTTACCACCTGTAGCTGCAGTCAACATTGAACCTGATATAGAGGATACACAATACGGAGGCAGTATGGCTCAGCAACACGGTAGTGATACACTGCCAATAGCAAAAGCAGAGACTGAATCCATACCGTGTAATGTTAAAGGGTGTCAGCAGTTGCAGAGTCCATTACAGAGACATTCCCTAATTCTGAAACTGTCCAGGCAATAGACGGTTCAATATCGTAAAATGTCCAGGGTTCTGCTCAGAATTATGTAGCATCAGCACTTGGCACAAATAATGTCACAGCTCAGGCATCAAGAGGTTTTAAACCATGCAATGTCAAGAGTTCTGTGCATGACTTTGCCACTTCCAGTCACAGAACTCATGCACATTCAAAATATAACATGTCACCATAATGTATTGATGTGCATGACTCAAACCATGAGACCCTGCAACAGCCGCATCAGATCAGCATGCACCATTACTGCAACAGGTGCAAGATCCACCCATTGTGAAACTTCATGAAAACCGTGAGTCACCACTGCATCAATGAAGTTCTGATGACCTGAACGCAGTATGATGGATGATGGAGAGAGAAAAGAGATGTATGATGGCTCCTCCGTCAGAGCCACTACAATAGAACAGAGCAGAGCCATGATGATGATGTACTTCAGCGTCTGTCCACAATGAAGAGCCACATTGGATCTCTAAGGACAGACATGAAGACAATCTTCAGGAGAATGAAGGTTCTTGAGCCTGATCTGTTTCCACCGGGTCATCCAGATGCATTATGAATAATAATTTGTGATGCTATTCTTAACCAATACCACTTGACCCACCTTCCTCGGATATTCAGTGATGTGAGACCGATTCGCTCAATGGAAGAGTTTGAATTATGCATACTACAGTCCAGAGCTATAGAATCTCTGGATAGGATTGTTGTTGGACATCTAGATGCACCATCTTGCGTTGGCTGTTGTGCCATCGGTTGTGCTGGGACAACACCATACTGGGGCAACATGTGTTGAGGATACTGCAATGGTGGACCGCATGATGGACAATTCATACCATAACTCATCATTGGATATAGGTAATAGGGATACTGAGGCACCCCTATGCCGTAATGCCAGTTTGTTCACAGCTGTGGATTACGTCAACCAGTAACATCAGATTCCTCATGAAACTATTCTTCATCCAGATATAGTCGCGTGCATTAGGAGACAAGGTGACCATCAGAACTGTTAAAAACCTCCAGAAGGTGCTGATCTCAGCTTTGCACCTGTGCAGCGTGAAGAGTTTCGCATGCATGTGCGTGTTACAGGTGATAGTTATTCCGTTTCTAATGTGAAAAGTTCGTGGATACAGGTGTCGACTATAGATTCATCTACGGAAGATGAACTTATTTGTATAGATCCAAGTTATGGCTCTGATGTAAATTATTCAACAGAACCAGTCTGTGATTATATGCCACAGAGATGCCAAGGAATCTATACAACATGAAGCCTAGCTTCGATAGTCATTTTCACCTTAACCGTACTTGTGATCATAAATGGAGAAGGTCATCTGGGAAGTCGGTGGATGATGTACTTCGACATACAGAATCAGGAATTGGCCGTCCTCGACTGGATGTGAAGGTCACGGGTGGTGTTATTGTCTATAGTGAACCTGCTTCCCATCCAGAGACAGTTTCGGTTAGTCCTTTGGGAATTGTTGTGGGTGTACATCCTAAACACGTCCAGTCTCTACCACGTACCCGTTCAAATCTACCTGTCCTTGTGTTGTCTTCGTCCTATGTACCATGCATGTTCCGTGCTCAACTTAAGATGGGCTTATTGCCTTACATGTTTACATAACATCGGTTACACGACAATTTCCTCTGTTCTTAAAATCTCTTATTAAGTATTAATTTTACCATTTTAAGGGGGAACAGGAAACGTATCACGTGACTATCATTGCAAAGATACTTTGATGTGCTAACTCTATTATGGCGTCATAACTGATTTCATTGTATGATGCTATGATGTCATTTATCCATTATGACGTCATACAGGATTTGATAGATCTTTTTCCCGTACTCAACAGCTCTAAAGTAGTCATTTTCACAACATGAGTTGGGCGAAATTTAACATTTTAATTTTGTAAATGTAAATGTATAAAATCATAAGCGGTTAATATAATCAGATATATATTCTGATAATGATCCGTTCATGTTAATTGATAAATTTAAATAATGCATTACGTTTTTGATAGATTAAAACAGAAATTGTCACAAAAGGTCATAATTCCAGAATAAGGGGTATGGGTGATTCCTATTGTAGTATCTCTCTTGAATGACAAGAAAAATTTTATAAGTAATAAAGCACATGCTAAGGTTGATTTATGAAATTTTGTTCAAAAATTCATTGACATTTTTTTTGTGCCATCACATTTTGTTCAAATTTAGAATCAAGAACTTCAAAATTTGAAGTGCTGATTTGAGCAATATTTTGATAAAATTATGATATTGCTATGTAAAAAAGCTAATGTTGTAAATGATTTTGAAATTTGTTTCCATTCTTAAAATTAATGAATATAATTTGCAAATAAATTCCATTAAAAGAATAATTATTGCAAAAAATTGAAATTGTTAAAAAAATTCATAATGACAGAAAAGAGGGATAATTCCTATCAAAATATCTCCCTTGCAAGGTAAGAAAGTAGTCATGAAAATAATGCATGTTGTAGTGGACATCTAAATGTAAACGTGCTAAGAAAAGCAAAAAAATTTATTAACAAATAATTTTTCAATGAAACGTCCTGTTCCCCTTAGATAGTTGTATGCTTCGAAGCTTTCATAAAATAATACAAATCGGCAAGGGACGTGTATTGCTTATGCAATACTCTCAGAATGCTTGTTATATTTGGCACTAATGCTATCAAAACATATACATGTAAATGCCATAATAAAAGTGTAGATATGTGAACAATATGTAAATATGTCTTTAATTAATTTAAACAGACTAAGTACATGCTAATCATTTAAGCTGAAAAGAACACGTGGTATTACATGTAAGGCATAAATTTTGTAAGAGAATGTATATCGGCAATTGTTCTATGTCGATGACAGCTTTGTCTTTGCAAATTATCTATTCTTGTTTCGTCTTGAACCCCTTTATTTGTGTTATTAGGTCATGCCATTGATAAGAGTTTTGCTCATCTCTACATCCCCTGGTGGGGGACGTATGGCTGGCTTCCATTCGTCAGTAGGCTGCACAGAAACCCGAAGTCGCTGTAAAAAAAGTTGGGGAATTGTGTACTTTATTGGACTTCTGTTTTCAGTTTTACTGAATACTGTAATAAATTTTGATTATCAATTTATGAGCCAAAAATAACAATAACAAAAAACAATAGAGCCAATTTAATACAATTATTTTAAAATCTGATAAACTATTAGGCTTTAATTCAGTATAGCCTAATCTGATACGTCTTATCTGATACGTCTGATTGTGTGAGCTGAACAATCAACATTACACCGGGGATTAATTTTAACATTTATCTATTAAATTTAAACTTGAAATTTGAAAAGTTAAACTACGCATTAAATATTTATTGGATAAATTCAATTTCATAGTACTTGAGATCTATTTTGCTCGAATAAAAAGATAAGTTTGGGTCACTAATTCTGCCTTTGAGGTACAGTTATATATGCTCTGCGCATGCCAACGTGAATTATCACATTAAAACATAGACCTTCAGCTATTACTGTTTTAGTGCATACCTCTATAAGTGGTGTGGAGGTACTAGCTGTCTTCGAGATAGATGATATCATTCCAGCTGGTATCAGAAATAGCGACAGCATGGCGATAATCCACCCGATACCAACAGCGTGTGCTGGGTATGTGTAACTACCATATTCTACATCCGAGTACCGACTCAAGCTGACCAGCCAAATTATCTGTTGAGAAAGAGATGTAATCTAATAAGAAATAATCGTCCTTTACAAAGATCACAATTACAACAAGAGGCCCAAGGGGCCACATCGCTCACCCGAGCAACAATGCCTTTATATGGGTGTTCAAAGAATATTGTGCCATATGGCCCCTCGGTAGAATAACAAAAAAGAATACCGTAAAGTATCCAAATTTTACACTTATTTTTGCATACACTCAATCTTTGACATTGTACCTTTAAGAAATACCATTTTTACAGAAAACAAGATCCTTTGCAAGATATAAGACTAAATGTTTGGTAGGGGTACACTGTTTACTTACAATTCCCTTTATTTTAGTTCTGCCCCCTCCCCCCCCCCCCCACTTTATATACGCGATCAAAATATATGAGAGCATAAAGGTACATTTTCTTCTTCAACTTCTTACTAGTTATTGTATTTTATTAAAAAATTCCTATATGTGAAAGAAGAAAATTGTACATCAATGCGCTCAAATTTAAAACATTTAAAAATTTAATTGGTCTTCCGCATTATAAACGAGTGTTGTTTACCTGGCGTGAACTCGTGTAATGTTTTATAACCTTACTCACTTGATCGATGAATACACTCGAATGAAAAATGGTGTGATGTTATATGTTAAAGTGCTATTATAATCATTGCATAGGCGTCGGAACGGGGTGCGTGGGGGCCACCCCCCCTTATTTTGCAAAGTCAGACATAGCCATACTCAAAAACCTTTTTTTTTTTTTGCTTGTCAAGATTTCTGATAAGGTCTACTCTCCCCCCAACCATTTTCAAGTTGCTTCCGACAACACTGCAATGTATTGACAGGCGTATCACTCTATTTTACTAAGGCCCACCCATAATTTTCATCTTTATTCAAAATTAACAAATGCATACAAACCAATATGATTTTCCGCTGTAATATTTTCTTAAGAGCGATAATACATTTATCCCCGTAACAGTAATGTACGATGGCCGATATGGGCCGGACAAAAAGTAACCACGAGTTGTGTTTGATTTGCCGGCAATTCTTTAATGCCGGCAGAAAGTAACCACGAGTTGTGTTTGATTTGCAGGCAATTCTTAGATGCCGGCAAATCTTAAATGTGGGCAAATCTTATATTTAATATTTAATTAAAATACCAGAAGATATTTAGGTCACAAAAGTCAAGTTATCCTAATTGGTCGAAGGGGGAATATCGCGCCGACATTGTTGAGGGCCTTTCCGAAACTACGGCATTGACTTTGTGCAAAAAACGACTGCATTCTAACATCCAGATATGTCTTAAACTTATTAGAACCCTTCACTCATAATGAAGCATTTGGTCATTTGCTAATACGTCGTAAATAATTAAGAGTATTTCGGCGGTACTTATAGCACACGTAATTTCAAATTTGTAATAATGCCCGCCTCGACAGGAGTTCACCTTATGCATAAATCAATTAATCTATTTGAACGTTATTTGAGTTTAATTTGGGTCTAATGATTAGATCACGTGTATTTTTGTGTTTACTGTATGCAACCATAGGAGGTGTTGTGAATAATTTTATGCATACTTCGTCATGTTGTATGTTATCCGAGTATTTTATATATCGTTTTTTTAAAACCCTTTTATACATGGGTTAAATTTGGTCACCAAAACATTAGGTGCAGCCTTTTTAGTGTTTTTTTTAGAAGATCCATCCTTTATGCAGAAAGAGTTTCTTGCATAAAAGTTCAATTTCTGATTGCTTGTAACCTCTTTTTTTGAGATGAGTTTTGAAATATTCAAAAATACTTTGTAATACAGCTTGATCACTAGTATTTCTCTTGTGTCGGGTACATTCTCCTTTAGTTAGACCCTTGATAACTGATAAGCGACGAGCACTGCCATGTTTTTTGTCAAACCCTTTTGTCAATTAAGATAACATGACTTTTTTATTTACCTCTATATCCTCAAGTATTTAAATTGAACTACAAGTAAGATTTGCACACATTTAAGATTTGCCGGCATCTAAGAATCGCCGGCAAATCAAACACAACTCGTGGTTACTTTTTGCCGGCATTTCAGGAATTGCCGGCAAATCAAACACAACTCGTGGTTACTTTTTGTCCGGCCCATATCGGCCATTGTAGTAATGTGACATAACTATGGAAACTGTTTTAAAGGGATCGTTTATATTTAATTGTGTCTGAAAACCATCAAAGTCGGTGTAGATTTTATATATTTCATCGTATAAGGTAGGGGCACAAGAAAGTAGTTACAGCATATCTTCTTTTTAATTTTTCTGTACAAGTATTTAACGTTTAGCGAGAAATTTCTAGTGATCAATCAAAATTTCAGCGTCAACCGTAAAACTATAAGCACGATACAGAGCTCACGATTCTGCTAGGTTTTAGTCAATTTTTTTGTTCACAAGAGTTTATTACATTCAACTTAAGATTGCAAACAAAAAATTGTGAGCAAAGCTCTGCATCTATACTACTATATTAAAATAATAGACTCGAATTTTTGGGTTTTAATACCGGGAAAACGGAAGAGTACTGTGTAAGCCTTCCTCCTGAGTAATCACCAAGTCCATTGTTGGTTACCAAGTAGTTTATTAACAAGCGTGATCGTATAGTAGATATTACAACCATTAAAAGCAGCTCAAATCAAAGAATCTACTTAACATAATTTTACGTGAGTATATATAACATTTTACTTATGATGGACAGTTCTGACTAGTTCGGCCCATCTACGGTGATAATGAGTGAACATTTAGTGTTCAAATTCCAGAGTTATACTTTATTTCTAAATAAAGTAACAAAACTGTCAAAACTGTCTATCAAAGAGTATAGATGCAGGATTTGAGTCTCCAGTCCTGAGTCTCGGAGTCCCCCATCTGGGTATGAAGCATCACTTACTCATAATACATTCATTCATACATGGCTAAAAGGTTACAATGGTTAAATAGAATAAGCAATACATGACTCAATATAGAGTACCAAAACTATTGATGCAGACACAGAATCGCCAAATATGACAATTTGTTTATAAACTCTCAATTTGGATATTATTATGCCCGTATTATGCACCTGGTTTCATAACATCACTTAGGAATACTACGCATTGCTACAATAGTCACAGAGTTCATTCTATTAGTTATCATTAGCACAATTCATGGCGCAGTATCTAGGTATACATAAGTATCATAGCAACCAATATGTAATGATAATAATTCAAGGTCATAGCATGGCTATCTGTTTACAACTGTATTTTGTTTTATATATTTTAAACATCATTGATACTTGAAGAATACTAATTTGTTTTTATTTTTTCTCAATAAAGCTTCGCTAATTAATAATCAACGAAAATTCCTTTTAAAAATCCGAAAATCATCTGGAATTTTTGGATTTTACAATCTTGCGCATGCGCATTACATTCACGCTAAATCACGGGGGACTCTTTAGTTCATGTTTCCACAATATCACATTTGCATGGATAAACTCAGAAACGGTAATATAAATACGTGTAAATTTTCATTAAAAGTTTGCTACATGTATATATTCTGTTCATCAAAGAAAATACGGGAGATAACTCTAACTCAGTGCATTTGATATGAAAAGTCCCGAGAGTTCCGAATGTCTACATGGTGTGTAAATTTGAAGCGAGTAAAAAAAGTTGGTGAAAAAGTGTTGAATTCTTCATTTATATGAATTAAATTTTTAGATGAAACGTATTTACAGCCTGAAAATGGTTTGTTATGAATAATAATTTGACTGTAATTTTCAATAAAGTTTCATTAATTTTCTCAAAATCGGACCGATTCTGCAGTTTTTTGCTACATTACGGGTATATGGGAGGCATTTTAACTGTATTGAAGGCCTGTCTCGAGACACAGTTAGATTATTCTATTAGAATTATATTAGATTATTCCGATATCATATGCAATGTCAACCCGTGCACGCACGGGTCAAAGTCTAGTCTTGTTTATAATTCTAAGCTTGACACTCAAATATGGTAAGTATATAGAAAATTGCAAACAATTAAAACAGAAGAAACGTGCATTAAAACAAAGAAAGATCATATATATACTGTAACGGTGAAAGATTGGGCATTCGGTAACATCAAAGAAATGCATCTGAGGAGACTAAAATGGACTCTCCCAGAATACTGTTTACCCCTTTGATAGGTGGAATGACCCAATGTTATATATAAGGACGCGCTGAGAAGTCTTGAAGCCTGAATTGAGCAGACGTGTTAGAAAGAAGAATGAAAGAAGAAAGCACGGATAGAAGTAAGTAAGACCATTATTAGGGGAAGTCAAGAGGAATTGTGGTGGAGTATCAGGAGAAGAGTGAAATAACCTGCTACTCCACGAACACAATAGGAACTCTGACAAGATACATGGTGCAGGGTGCCCGGCTTTAGAATAACACACAGACGCTCACACACCTCGCCGTTTATTAATCCTATATTAATTATTTTGTTGTAAATCCAATCATTTATACTCAGGCAGAGTAAAGGAAAATTAATTATATATAGTTACCTGTTCCCTTGAAAAGAACCTCGTAGATAACACGTTACAATACCTATATATTTCTAGCAGCGAAAAAAATCTCCGTTTAGACTGAAAATGCTGAGCATCTTAACAAAACACGTTGCATTAATCAACCATAACGTACATGTAGAGATCGTACCGAATTACCAATAAAATGTATAATATTTTTAATATGTTGTTAGTGCATCAGATTTTGCTCATTTTGCGCAGGTAAACAATCAGCTGACTGATTTACCGAAGTCTATATTTGATTTGATACGTAAAAATTCCAAAATACAGGCGATAGTTCCCCTCAAGTAACGAAAATGAAACGAGAATCAAAACAAGCTAAAACCACCGTCAAATGTTAAAATGTCAACGCATTGAAATATTAACTTCACAAAATCGGCACAAATCTATGTTGTATGTTTCAAATATTCTCTTCGCACGTAAAGTGTTGCAAAACCAGCAAATTCATCTTTGTTGATTTAACCCGTGTGTCATGCGTTCAACATGGCTGCTTCAAACAAAGAACCTCGTTTCCGAGATATGGTATACCGAACCCGAAGTTATAAACTGATTGACCGCTATTATTTCTTTATTATTAGTTACGTAAATTACTCAAATTTAAAACTGAATTAGCCATTTTTTGGGCAATTTATATTTTCCTTTCCATAAGGATTATTTTTGCTAAATTACGTTGAATTTGACTCAGTAGTTCTTGAGAAGAAGATTTTTAAAAATGCACCCCCTTTTTTTACAGTTTCGAGTTTTTTTCCGTTTTGAATAAAGATCAGTCTTTCATTTCTGCAATTTATATTCACCTTCTTATATGGATGTTTTGTGCCAAATTTGGTTGAATTTGGCCAAGTGCTTTTAGAGAAAAAGTTCAAAATGTAAAAAGTTTACTGACAGACTGACAGACGGACGACGGACAACGGGTGATCAGGAAAGCTCACTTGAGCTGAAAGCTCAAGTGAGCTAAAAAAGAAAATTCTGAAAACGTTTATCGCAATTTTCAATGAAAATGTCTTTTGTTGGCCCAATTTTGGCTCACCTGAGCTGTAAGCTCAAATGATCTCTTTTTTTTCGCCTTCTGTCTGTTTACCCGTCTGTACACAGGGGCAATTTTATCGAAAATTGGCTTAAAGCATCCTTATTCAAAGGGGAATAATGTTTGTTAAACGAAGTGCCACACCCTCTTTCAACGCGAGATAATTTAGAAATATTGGAAATGAGGTGGCATTTAAAAAAAATCTTCCCAAAAGCTGTTTTCACAGAAAAGCTGAAACCTGTGTGGAATGTTCCTTAGATAGAGTAGATTCAAGTGGGGTAAGGTGGGGCAACAATAAGGGGGATTTATTGAATTTTTACATAGGAATTTTTAAAAATAAATTTAAAAACAATTTATTTTCAAAATCTGAAACAACAAAATGTGCTCGATGTGTAATAAAAGAATACGAGGGTTGTCCCAAAATTACCTAGAACACAAAATTTTAAATCTGTGTACTGTATTTTTATAATATAACTTTGTTTTGTTCAATTGAACTTTGTCAAACAAGACTTAAAACTACAAGTTTTGCCAGGCGGCGAAATGTGCAACGTCAAAATTTTCCAGTCTTTACGTCGTTGCTAACCCATTCAAATCGTATACGATAATATTCACGTTTTATTTTAGAAAATGTCTTGGAAAATAATATGTTTTTTGAAAATGTACCCTGAGTGCACATTCAATATACATTTACAGATTTGTTTTTAATATATTACCTAAAAATAGAACAAACGATCTGCCGACTCAAAACATGCCCTTTGTATTACTTGTTGTCTATGTTTGTCTTCCCGAAATGTGCTAGACTTCTAATCCAAAATGCATTTCTAAGCAATTTTGTTTATTTCATATACTTTAAAATAGGCTAAGGATTTGTTTCAAGGTCTTTACAAAATTTTATTAGTTGCCAGAGAGCTGTCTCCGTTGCAGACATTGTCATTATTTCTAAGAGTTCACACTTCAACTTGTCACAAAACGGACTATAAAATCTTCAAATATTCCGTATAGCTAAAGTATTTATTAGGTAAATAATAGAATAAATATCAAATTTTATTTAAAACTTTGTGTACAAAATGTACTTTTTCTCACGATTTTCATTTTTATGTCGATTTTAACTTTTCGTTTTTGACTTTGTACCGCATGTCGAATTTATTATCTAGTATGCTTTCATTTTACTAATTAAATCTCATGCAATGTTTGATATCAAAACGTAATTTTGATACAAATTACTTGCACCCTCTGTGGCACAAGTTTTATCCTCCTGTGTATTTGATTGACTGAATAAAGCCACAGTTACTTGTCTTCGCATGTGGTGAAAAGACTGAAGATTTAATCTACTAAAATATCATTTTTACCACAAAGCTGATTGAATCAGTTTTGGCAATTGTTGCTCAGGTGAGCGATGTGGCCATGGGTCTCTTGTTTAAGCTTTATATATACTCACTACTGTAAACGTGCGGTTAGACGATACAATTTTCCATCAGTTTTCCCATCATGTTTTCTCCTCCGGTTCGCTTTCGACAAAAATCGTACCGTGTGACCACTTAAGTCGAAAGTCGAAAGCGAAGTCGATTGAAAATCTTATGGAAAATCGTGTCGTCTGACCGCACCTTAAGGCCTCATAAAGTTAGTACTTAATAATGCAACCAACCTGTCTCGTAAATCAAAGTCTCAATAATTTAATTTCAATGTTTAGTTATATTTAAAATGTTACATTTTTAAATGTGACATCAAAGTAGCGACGTCAACGTCGATGCATTATGAATCAGTTACGTATATAAGCATGCACATTTTTATATGAAACTGTAACAGTTGAATGACTCACTTGTAGCATTTAGAATAATTAATGTTTACCTATAGTAGAATAAAAAATTAAAAATAACAGAAAAAAGGCTCACCAGGATAACTATCGGAGTAACGAAGCGCCACATAACCTGCCACAATGCACTTGGTCTGTGTCCTATCATCATTTCCAAATCTTCGTAAATTCGCTTCACTCCTGGAATTTTTATTTAGCAATGGCAGTTTCTTAAATGTGATTGAGGTAGTCATATTTCACATGTAATAGATTGTAAGTTTACTAACTTGAAACTCGGTAGTGTATAATTTTGAAAAGTTTATAAAATAATAAAGATTTACCCTAGGAAAATGCTAAAACATATATTATAATTAACTTTATGACCTCTTAAAATCAAAATATACGTGAAAAGTACATGTCTAAACATATCTTCCGAGTATATTTATATTTTTACAAATCTTTTCTTAAAAAGTTACATTAGGAACCACTTTCATTAAAAATGCCAAAAATAATAATAATAATATATAAAGTCTTCTGAATTTATTTTATGTCAATTTCATAATAATTTTAAAAAACGTTCTTATGTTCTATACAAGTAGATTAAAAAAAGCTCATTACCTGACTATATTAAGTCTTCTGAATTTATTTTATGTCAATTTCATAATAATTTCCATTTTGTTTTTATGTACTATACAAGTAAATTTAAAAAGAATTTGTTTAATTCGCTCAAATACATGGACTACCTTAAAATAAAATAGTAAAAAATAAATAGAAATTCTAGTATTTTAAAAGAATGGGGCTGGGTGGGCAATAAATGACTTATCAGAATAACCTTAAATTTTTAGATATGATATTTTATATATAAACTGTCATTTGATTAAAAAAATCTACATACATGTAATCTTGTCTTTAAAATTTAAATACTTTTCTGTATTTTAATACCAAACTCTTCTTCTGAAGACATTAATATAGCATAAAAATGACCACGACAACGAAACCCTCTTAATTAAATATTTAAATGAAAGAAAAGATAAACGACTAATTACCATAAAACCAAGCTAATGCCACTACTTCCAAGAGGGTTAACAGCATGATGGACACACTTGCGCAGTACCAGTCAATTAACGTTAATACATAGATACCTCCCTACAAAATAGAAGCATTTATCAGAGACAGTATAAACATTCGTGTATCTTAAAATCTTAAAATGATTAAATTCTTTGATATGATAACAAAAGAAAAACAATTAATAACATAACAGTTACCAATCACTCTAACAAATTAAATGCCTTACTCTGAATACAACGCACTCTGGAAAATTACGCACTTTGAATTTTTCAAAAATGTATTGCCTAATACGATTTAATACGATTTTTGAATACTGTTCTGTCTTTCATAGCTAACAAGATATCTAAATATAAAATGTGTTGAAGATCTCAAAACAAAACAGAGACAATTAATGCATTGGTTTCATATTTGAAAAACTATTAGATACAATATTGATATTTCAAAAACACAAATATTGTGAAATTTGCAGATATGCTATAATTGTTATAATTCATATCTACTGATTTATCGACATTACTTTATTAATAACTATCTTGGCCCGAGATAGTTGGATATTGTTAATGGACTGTGCTGTTAAGAAAAATAAATGGAAAAAAATGTATTGCCTTCAATTTGGAATCAAGTCAACGCACTTTAAAAAAAATAAATATTGGACAATAATAACAAATGCAAATTTAAAATAACTAGATACGATATCGTTACGAATAGGTCTTCCGTGCGATTTAAAAACGGATACCGTGAAATAACGATACAACTTAAGAATTACCCCCCCCCCCCACACACACTATTAGATAATGAATAAAAATCCCTAATTACGGCAGAAATGGTTGAAATGGTTGACGCAATGTTTTTTTCAACTTTGCATCTATAATGCATTACAAAAATCTTTATAGTTTTCAAGTTATTTGTTATATACTTTACGGGTCTCTTGGCCCCTTTAAAGGGGTCAGTCCACTTTTTTATGTCAAACAAAAGGTTTTGTAAATATTACTCTTTTTTCTTCTACATGTCTATACAAACCTTTTTCGAGAAAAAAGAGATAATCTTAGAAAACTATGCAAAATCACAACGCTTTTTTATCCCATTTTTCGAGCCTTACCGAACTTCGGCGCTTTTTGTGCTTGAAAATTGTATATGCCTTGATGCATATATACAATCTTTTTTCTATCATTCCTGAAATTTGGAACTCAATATCTTTATAGTTTATGAGAACAATTGACAAGCCGGCCCTCTGAAAACCGTTAAATTGTTAATATCTAAAAAAAACCGGAAGTGACGTCATCATTACCAAAATAAATTGCAATTAGGTTTAGATCAATATCTATCAGATCTAATAATTTCATGTAAATTGGCCGAGTAGTTTTAGAGATAGCGTGTAAACAAAATTTGGAAAAAAGAAAGAATAGGGAAAAAACAATAAGGTCTTCCTTTAATTTCCGGAAGCTCATAATTACATCAATTAGGTATGTGAAAGGGAATTTTATGTACAAGCAACATTATTCCTTATATCCTAACGATACAATGGGAAAATCCGAAGTTAAACACATATGTGTATTCAGCTGTACTGTCTCTTTAATGTTAAATGCAATTAATTGTATATTTTGGAAGAAAAGTGAGGGATAATTAATTTAAATGATATACCAGTAATTGGACTATTCTTAATTGCCACTTTCTCGAACTCAATGACAAGATCATTTTCATCAGTGTTTGGAAAATATATATACACTTAACTATCCTATATCTTATCAAGAACAAGTCCGAAAATTCAAAGTGCGTTGACTTGGTCCAAAATTATTATATAGATGTTCTTTCATTAGCGTTACCATATGTGTACAACTTAAACGTTACATGGCACAAGAAGAATAACTATTGCTTGCATCGAATAAATACTTTCATACAGTGGAGTAAGTGGACTGTAGGTACTATTATATTGTATAAAGGTCACATACACTGAAGGCTTGAAACACCCTTTTTATTTTAATCTGATATTGACACATAGAATCTGCTTTTTTGTTACTTTCGATAATAGTAATGTAACGGTGTTGATTCTTGTTTCTTAGATAATAGAATAATTGCATTTTTCGATTGTCAGAATCAGAAAGGAGATAATTGTTTTTTTTCAACGGATAACAAAGTATGTAATACACACAAAAATGTGGTTTTTCGTTCCTCAATTTGTCCCTATGTACAACATTGGCCGATTTGTTACACTACCGATTGAATCGTCCTCTTTAATTGTTCGTATGTATCAGGTTGCCCGGAAGCATAAGAATGGTACTGTAACACTATGTTTTAAAATTATAATCTTTTTCACGTAAAAGGTATTGATGCGCTACAATAATTTTTGCTCAAATTTTTTTATATAAATTTTTTAAATGAAGTAGTATAAATAAATATATAAGACAAATTTATTCTTTTCTGGCATATAACATCGAGTACAACTAGCTCGTAAGAATTTTCAAAACTATATGAATGTAATTCATTCGGCACACACCAATTAAAGTTACCAGGTTTTTTTCTTCTGGACCAACTGATGCTTACAAGATATATCTTCATTAGATGTTTATGAGGCAACCGATAAACATGTACATGCGCTAGGTATTAATGTTAACAAATCGATGGTATTTATAAGTATAGAAAAAATTGTATTTTTGTATTTATTCTTATAATGATATTCCACTTCGTTAACTTTAATCCAATTACGCAAACCCTAGCAACAAGAGAAGAGTCACTAGCCTTCACTATTTGTGTTATAAATGCAATTTAAACATGTGGTTATAAATGTTTATTCAGAAATCAAGTTTACTGACCTGAGTAATACATGGGATTCCGAGTAGAAATCCAAGCAAACACACAATGCCCGTTAAGGCGGTTTTCCATTTGTGTAAAGCTTTGGGGAAATTGTCCAGAAGGGCACCTGTCAGGGTTTGAACGTGAACCATCTAAACAATAATCAAAGACTTCATGGTATTTCTATATTTTCAATGAAGATATAATAAAGGTAAATTTCTGTAGATTTCATCAAAAAAAGTTTTGTTACTTAACAAACTAAAATCCAAGTAGGTATTCTAACAATCATAAATGTTCATTAACTATTTGTACGCCATTTCTTTCGCTTTCAAAAAAATGAAAATAATTTTTATTTTACCTGGCTGTCAAGACCCACAGTAAAAAGCATGAGGAAAAATAGAACTGCCCATAGCTGGGAAAGAGGAAGCTTAGAAACTGCCTCTGGGTACACAACGAAGGCAATCCCTGGTCCTGAAAGCGAAGGCGACGGAACTCACAGTGAGTAGGTGAATACTTGATAAAGGGGTATAATTAAGGAATGTTATTTTATATACATGTAACTATTTATCAAGGTTCGAAATTTTTGCAAAATTCATTCTAATAGTATTAAAAAGTTTTGAATTGTTTTATCATTATAATTTTTGGGGTTATACGTGTTACCAAACAAGTAACCAAAATTTGACGGGGAGTAGGGTATAACTGCATAATACATGTAGTTAAAATAAAATGAAAAGTGCATTAAGATACATTTAAAAGCTGTTTAAGCGAGTTAATGAAGCATGTGACCGTAACATTACAATGATTGGTGTCAATTATTCGCCATTAAAACTTAATTTGTATTTTACTAGACGCAAGTCAAATAAATTATATACACTCTCTTGTGGAAATACTTATTCCCTCAAAAATTTTTCATCTTGCCACTGTCTACGACATTATCAATGGGGACACCGGCTTCTTCCGCCATAAATCCTAGCGTCACAAAAACGACGCACCCGGCAAAGACGCTTGTGATTACATCAACAATCGGTAAAATCATTGCGTCTCTGTAATGCAATTATTCTATCATAATAATAGACCAATCTACACATTACAAAAATTATGTTTTTTGGCCGCCATCTTTTGGTGACAATCCATAAATTTCCCACAGAAGCCTTTGTAGTGTAGAGGTTTGTATCCATGTCAATTGACATTAAACATTCGTTTCCGTTGTGTATTTTGATTGTCCCAGGAGGGGGATCACACACATGGCAGGAATAAATAGAATTTAAAGAGATTTCATCACAGGACGCTCAAATATTTGGTTGCTTAACAAAGGAAAAAATTTTGTTTTTCCCTTTTGACCTTTTAGTTGACCTTGCAAAGGGAAACACCTTTTATGTAGATTGGACTATAGAAAAGGTAATTACAGTGTACTTCTGAGTTACAAATGTCTATAGATAATTTTGAATATGAATTTACTGGGTGGGTGTTAATACAAAATTTACAAAAGTTGTTATATTGTAAATTTTGTATTAATTTTACATCTACCCAGTACATTCAAAATTTACAATTATACTTTATCTTTATATATATATCTATATATGGGATCGAACTTGCAGTTGATTTATCTAAAGAAAGTGTTTAAATTTAAAGACATAAATTTTTTAATGTGTTTGATATTCTATATATCAATCATTTTAGATCTTTAAATAATCAAACGAATTATTTAAATATCAGTGGACCCCGAAAAAATTTAGTTAGAAAAGAAATATGAACATAAAAATTAATATTGATGATTACGTGTATATTTATGTCTAGCGAGAATCGTTTCAACTGAGTAAATTCATTTTGATGAATATAATATATCGAATGTAAAATGGTTTAAGAAAAAAGTTTTAAATGTTCTTTAGTAAATTCCCGTTGATGAATAAAATAAATTGAACGTGAAAAGGTTTTGAAAGGAAAGTTTTAAAGGAGTTTCATCCAACAATTTACCTGAATACGTTGTTGTTAAATGAATTATAGCTTGCTAGTGTGGTAATAGCTCCCCCACCCAACCCTGCTGAGTAAAACATCTGGATAGCGGCGTCACACCATACCTACAACAGGTAACAGAACAAGGGTCACATATCTGTAAATCAGTAAGTCAATATATGTACTTGTAGCAGTAGCCAGCCTATTTCTAACAGTTTATTTTAAAGACCAAAGTTATCCAACAATATTTCATACAATCGAATTCTCCTATAAAGTTTTAAAACCTTAAACAAATTATAGGCACAAATAAAATATTTCTGTTAGATTATACTAAAAATAGAAAGCGCATGCACCATTAACCTACAAACAGAGAGAACCCATTTCGTTTCGCCCCCAATAACTCTGGTTTCTATGCATCGTTTACGCTTACAAACATAAGATGTTTTCTTGAATTGTACATTTAATTCCCCAGACTCATTCGAAAGCTAATTTACTTTTTTGTAAACGACAAAAAGACAATAAAAACCTACCTTAAAACCGATGCTTATCTTTATAATGGGCGAAAATACCCTTTTTAATATTAATGAAATACACTTAGAAGAGTTTGTTGTTAATGCGCATTTGTACATTATTTTTCTCAATAGAAATATCGCTTTGATAAAGCAGCTTTAACAAAACTAAAAATACAACTTTTGAATTACAGATGTAATTTATTCTATATCCTTTTGAGAAATAAATGTCACCGATTACATTGAGTTTCAGCAAATCCTCCCAGCGTGGTATTAGAAATACTTTCAGGCCCTTGATTGCTCCATCGATATTAAATGCCAGACCTCGAATTAATAAGACCAATAGGAAAAGATACGGAACGGTGGCTGCAACGTACACTACCTAAATCACAATGCGGCAGGGTTAAAAAATGGTAATGTAGGTCATACAGTTGCCATGAAGGTAAATTGATTAAAATTAAATTATGAATTATTCATATTCATTTTTTTAAATTTTACTTTGGCAATTTGTAACAAAATCTTTAGATAGAGGTAAATTAACATGAGTATGTTAGTGTAATAGATGTGTAGATGAATATATTTATCAACTTGGTAAATGAGAAAACATCAAGTCTGGAACAAAGGTCTTAGATTCCTATGCTTAACTGCTGGTATACCTCAAATTTTCCTTTTTTATTATTAGATTGCCCATTGTCAGCCATTTTTTGGGGTGTATTTTTTCATCAGTTTCTTAAAAATGTTAATCCGCAAAATATACAGTTGCAGCAGTTTTTCTAATTCTACATTTATCAACTATGATTATTTATACCGTACTTGAATTTTGAATATTTTGAAATTTAAGTATTTTTCAAAATTACATGACATTATTCCAAGCATTGAAGCAAATTTGATACTTTTCTGAAAGACTTAGTATATTCAGATTACATGCTATGTATAATACTACATTCAATATAATTTCGTACTTTTCCTGAAGTCTTAATTCCTTTGAATAAGCATAAAAATACGGCAAACCATGCAGCCAACAGACAGAGTAGAAGTTGCCACCGGATGTGTCCGGGACTGTCAATACCGTCAGATTTGTCTAAGACATTTCTCCTGCAAAATTGTCCATGTATTATTTTCTACGCAACAACACTATAGATACATATATACTTGCATTCTTGTTAATATGTGCTACGTTGAATTTCTACAAAAAAGGATGCCATTGTGTTATGATTATGAGTTTTATTCCATATTAGACTGGAAATATTTATTAAATCCAATCTCTTTATACAAAAGGGATTGGTCATAATTGCTACTTTTAATTACGTACTTGCACAGATCCATAATTTAATCCTCCCTCCTCCCCCAAAGATTCGTGCATGGCACATGACTTACTCCCAAAATTCCTCTGCAGAAGTATGTAGAAGAGTTATGGCCTCGAGACTAACATTTCTCTTCTCTGTATAGTTATTTATGAACAGCGCTGGTGTGTAGTTCATTCCTCGTATGATGCAAGCATCAGTATTCCAATCCTTGTCGCATCGAGTCCATGGAAGATCGGAGGAAAAAGACATTCCGAAATAATACAATGTCCATGCCAGAATTACGTTGTAATAGATACTTACTATACCCGTCAATACTATCATCCCGTACCCGATTCCTGAGAGAGAATAAGCACTATTTTAACAACATTAGCAATGCAATACATAGAGTTCGTTCTTTACAACAACCAGTGCAGCAGCGAGACGGCATCACTTATTAAGGCTAACTCCGAATCCTTCATGACTCCTCTTTTTATCATTGCAATAATGGGTCTTCCTCATTGATTAAGTTTCGTTCCACCATAATGATTGCATATAGGTCTCTCTCAATAATTTTTAAATGCAGCAAAATATCATTTGAAAATAAATATTGCATTAGGCCTGGGTAGATGTCTTGTCTCATACAATAAGTAAAAAGGGAGGGCATCGGAACCTAAAATGATGCCATCTGGTCATCGAGAAAAATGTATTATGTACGAACCAAAAGATCTTAAGTCTTTTACCATTTATATAAACTTGCAAAAGTTTCCAAGTTAAATGACGTAAAATACGTTGTATATTGCAGTTGTTACCTTTGAACAATGGACAACAAATCCAAACTCTGCCAGGTCCGAGGTTCGAATACTGTGAAACCGTCATTTCAAGGAACATCATCGGCATTGCGAACAGAAACATGAATATGAAATATGGGAACAAGAAGGCACCTAGACAATAAATGAAAAAATCATAACAAACACTGAATTTGCATTCTTCTTTTCCTAAATTTATACACGTAATGAAAGTTATTAACTTCCAAAACTACATGACAATTACGGAAACATATTTTGAATTAGTTTACAATACTGAAAGATGATAGGAAATCAGATGGCACAAACGCCCACTGGTTTGATTGCGACTGATGTCATGTAAACAAAGACACTATTTAAAGATTTGAACTCATCCCAATCTGATTTTTTTAAAATAAAAAACCCAGATTTGTTGATATTTTTATATTGTTTAGTCTCTTATCCATTCTAAAATAGGCATTTTACCTAACTGCCTTATCTTCCCATCTTTTTTTATTCCCCTGCTAGGGTAATAGTATGGGGGTTTTGGTGTACCGAACAGTTAAGTAGCTAGATAACAAATGAAAACGAGAAGAAGAATTCTTGAGATTTTTTCTCTATTTATGAACATAAATTGTTGTAAGGGTCCCCCAATTACGCTGGTCCTTATATTTTCAGTTTGTCCGCATTCGTGTTATTTGTATCTTTTACTGGCATATTACTTTTACTTGCTTGCACTTCGGATCATATTATGCAGCACTGATTAAGAACTTCGTAGTTTCATCGAAATTCACATTTTTCTGCATAAATGTTCAATGCCTTTCTAATTGAAGAATTTGTTGCAGATAGATGTAATTAAGACTTTTAAATTTGTTTACCTTACATGTGTGTTGCATAACCATTACATGAATGCAAGTGAAAAATGAAATCCTCGTATACAAAATGAAAGTAACAGTTCGTCTTGTTATATATATATGCATATTGCTAATACAATGCTATTATGGATATGCATTAAAAAATTTACATGATTGTTAAATGTAGACTAAGTCCAATCCGATTAAAACAAAATGAAATTTTGAATTTACGAGTAATGCTTTGGTAACACAACTTCTAAACATTTATTACAAACCTCCACCATTTCTGAAACAAATGTACGGAAATCTCCAGATGTTTCCTAAGCCAACAAGGCATCCAACAGAAGAAAACAGGAATTCCCACCAATTTTTCCAGTTTCCCCGCTGCATATCTCCTGAATTTGGCGACATCTTGCTCAGGTGAGGTAGAAATGTCGAGCGCAAGCTGACATCTATGTGAAGGTAACTAAACTATTCGCTGAATATAATGAGTCCCGCATGAATGAGTAAACATGAATATTGTGTCTGCCAAGGCAACATAATGGGGTCTGTCGCTGATATCACATATACCTATAACAAGGCTATTTAATTCATTTTTTAGAGGGTGGATATGTATATAAAATTGTCACTTGTATTTTTTTCTTTATTATCAAAACCTAGCCAGTGGAACCATGTGCCTACTGATTGCAATCCAGCAGACCTGGCAACGCGTGAATTTCATGCTAGTGACTTACCATGCAGCATGTGGATTCATGGACCTACCTTCTTATACCAGGACCAAGCGTGTGAAGGAGGTGTTGAGAACAAATTAGAAGGATTTTCTCTTGTTGATGCTGAAGAGGACAGAGAGGTGAAGAAAGAGAACATTACGTGTCGAAAACCAAGTTCTGAATGGGAAAAGTTTTCAAGATTTTTCACATGGAAGAATTTGTTAAGAGCAGTTGTTAACATAAAGAGCCTCGCAAGAAAACACAAGAAACTCCCGCGGAACATATCGGTTCCTGAAGCGGAGACCGTCATCATTAAGGGAGTACAGAGCACTTCCTTTTCAGACGAGATCTAAGCCATCATGGAGGGGAGAAGCCCACCTCGGAACAGCTCCTTATTGCCTTTGAAACCAATTCTAGATGAGCAGGGATTGTAACGGGTAGGAGGACGGATTCAGAAGATAAGAGATGGAAGACAGAACGAGTACACAAAGATGCTCACTTGTCACCCTGTTATCATTCCTAAGGGACACCAGATTGCCCTACTCCTTGTCAGACACTACCATGCCTCCATACACCATCAAGGACGGCACCTCACTGAAGGCGCAATCAGGTCAGCAGGATATTGGATCGTAGGGGGAAAGTGGCTCATATCCTCTGTCATCAAGGACTGTGTTACGTGCAAGAAGCTAAGAGGGCAGACTGGATGGTGTCAAATGGCTGATCTGCCATGTGATAGAATGGAACCAGGTCCCCCCTTTACCTTTGTGGGAATAGACACGTTCGGTCCCTGGCCTATAGTTTTCCGTAAAACAAGAGGCGGCCAGAGCAACCAGAACCGTTGGGCAATTTTATTTACCTGCCTAGTATCCCGAGCGGTACATATTGAGCTTGTGGAGCAACTCAGTAGTTTCTCGTTCATAAATGCTTTAAGGAGATTCGTTGCAGTCCGAGGACCAGTGAAACAATATCGCTCTGACAGGGGCACCAACTTTGTGGGGGCAGCAAGTGAGTTGAGCATTGATGCACACTTTGTGGAAACTGGATCAGTTGGGCAATGTCTTGCTAAGAATGGAGCTTCTTGGTTGTTTAACCCTCCCCATGCATCCCACTTCGGCGGTGTCTGGGAGAGGATGATTGGTGCTTGTAGAAAGATATTGGATGGCATCTTACTCCAGAACAAGTATGAACTCACACATGAAGTATTATCAACATTTATGTTAGAGGTGTGTGCCATCTTAAATGCACGCCCATTGGTACCTGTCTCTTCAGACCCTGATGAACCTGCAGTTCTCTCTCCGTCAGTTTTGCTTACCCATAAACCTTCATCGTTGGACCCACAACTTCCAAAGTTTGAACTTAAGGATGCACTGAAAGCCCAGTGGAAGTTTGTTCAGCATCTGGCGGACAGCTTTTGGAGGCAATGGAGTTCTGAATACCTACATAATCTACAGAAGCGACAGAAGTGGGAATCATTTAATGTTGGCGATGTAATCCTCATGAAGGAGAGTGATTCACCCCGAAACCGATGGCCACTTGGTGTTATTGAAGAAACATTCCGGAGTGATGATGGTCTGGTTCGCAAGGTGAAAGTGGTTGTGATTCGCGACGGTAAAAGGACATTTTATGTGAGACCCATCGCCCAATTGGTGCATCTGATTGAAGTCAAGTGACATAAGATCATGCTTTGACAGTTTGTAATTGTGTTTGATAAATGCTTGTGTTTACTTCTTATCGCAAAATCAAGTAAGAATCCTACTTACATGTGTTCATATCGTGTGATAATAAGACAGGTTGTCTTGCTATTGTTACCAGTCATTCATATTCATTTTTGAACTTGTATTTGTTTTATGGACATTTACTTGACAGCTATTCTACTAGTAGTAGTTACTACCCTTTTGTTTACTAAGACTAAATGTTGAGAAAAATTAGTGATTTCCTATGTAAATCAGGAGGGGAGTGTAGTGTTTCATGCCGGAAATAATCCGGATCTACGTTTCTAAAACTAGTCTTGTTAGTTCTACTTCCACACGTGTTTTCAGTAGAAAACTCTCACTCTCAGCCATCGGACACTATAGAAGTAAGTTTTTGTGTTATAATTATGTATGCATTGAGAAAACATATATTGCTGTACTATGTTTCAGTTTCTCTTGCATTAATATTTGCTAATGGCTGATACTTTGATTATTATCATGTTCGTGGTTAAGGTTGGCCTATTGTAAAACATAGATTGGTCTATTCTTAAATATAAGTCACACAATAATAGCGTTAAACAAGTGTCAAGGCTATGAATTTATATACCATATCGAAGATTTTACTTTGTGAATTATGTTTTAAAGTAGCACTACCATTGTTTGTGTAAAAATTCGAAATTCAGCATATTTTAGAAAATGGCATAATGTAAAATGTGGAATATTAATGCATATGTGTTCTTGTATAATTTACATATTGTAACAATGTCATTATTTGTTTATAGTTTTCACCCTCTACGAGGAGGCATTAAACATCCTTAGGCAACACCTTTGGCTTGTTACTGCACAGATATTAAAATTGCAATATTCCTTATTAGGAAAGAATGAAGGAATAAAACATTTTAGAATTTATGATTTTTAACGAACAGATTATTATTAGTTTTATATTAGTGTTGTGTTGTACATGTACTATGCCTAAATATTAGTCAGGGTTTGATACATTGTGCACTAGCCGGATGCACAACAAAATATTGTAAACATGTTATTATGATGCTGACTGTTGTATACTGATGTGCCTTGTTAAGTAGCTGTAACGTTTGAGTGTTGTCTTGTCCCTAAAATGATCATCAGAAAAAGCAAGTGTTTGCTTTTTCAATTTATTGATTTAGTTTGATCATCTACAGTATTAAACAAGTTTTTGTACAATCACAAAAAAATAATCACAAACGTTTCTTTTCAACATAGAAATGAGTCACGATTGTCCTTTCCGAAGAAACCCGAGTTGTTTAGCGGACGAATTGCATTGGATTTCTTTTTATTATAATAATATATTTTTTATCAAGCGTTATTTAAAAAGGCGTTTTCACGATTCCCAAGAAACAATTCCTTTTAAAATGTATGATCAATTTGTTCGAAAGTTTATTATGAACTAAAGCTTTAAATTCCCGTCAATAATGTGTCGTTTTTTGAATAGATAATTATTTATGAAACGAAAATTTATTCATACATGTATAATCCGTGGCGTTAGTAATAGGCTGCCATAGCGTATTCTATAGCGTATTGGGTTATCGATCTCGATTTAAATCTATAACCATAAATTGTGAGTTCAATACCCGCAAACATTTCGTTCTTTAGTTCGACACGGTATTCATGTATTTACGCTTTAAATAAACCCTTTGTATGTTAATTAAGGAATAAGGAATCATTCTTTGAGTATTATGAGGTGAAAATTTTTGTCGGGGCGTGATCAAATCCAATAAAGACCAAAGGGCTTTATGATAAATTTGATCACGCCCCGACCGAAATTATCAACTCATAATATTCAAACAATGATTCTTTATTACTTATATTTATATAATTGTCAGCCATTGTACGATTAAATATTTAAATATGAAAAAGCAAACCCCGCTGGCGCCCCCATTATACGTCATTTGAAGTCATTGGACTGTATAGTACTAAAACGATACGTAGTATTATCACAGGCAACGACATTGAAAAATGTAAATATACGAAAATAGTTGAGTATTGATTATATAGTGACAAACTGACAGGAAGCATAATAATTCAAAATGGTCACAAGGCATAAAATAAAACTTTAACAAGAGTTCCGGTGTCTCACATTATTTCATTTTTGCAGGAAACATCTTTTTGATATATTCAATTCCGGGATTTAAAGATCGTTTGTTCTAATCAGGATATTGTCATATATATATCTTGATTATTTCTAACAATTCATAATTTACCCATTAATCTCGAGCTTTATTTACCTACATGTACGTGTATATTTTAAATTTTTGCTGTGTTTAAGTTGGTTCCAATCCACTTTTTTGCGCAAATAGTATCATTAAAAATCCGAAAAAATAATAAAATAAATGTATTATGTCATAGGCTTGAACTTTCCCTTGGTTTGGTATCATGTTAAATTATTCGCTTGTGGCTTACCCGTGAAGTTCCATAAGTGCTTCATGCAAGATAATTTTCGACAAGGGAGTACCATTAAAAGTAGAAAACGAATGTATAACAATTCAATGTTTACTGTCAACGTCATGGAGACTGTTTCAAAATTATAATACACTAGAAAGAGTAGTCTACCCCGATTCAGACAACGCTCATGAAATGTGATATACATGTACATGTACTGTGAAAAAACTTTGACAGCAATGTTTAAGATACTTGCTACAAAATGGGACGCCTCTAATTTTGTGAAACAATTTCGTTAAAAAACAAAAAAACTTTTTATTAAAGCAATAATTAGAGGCTGTAAGTCATGGGTACAACATCTGGTACGAGTTTTCACGATTTATTACTTTCAAAATAATTTAGTTATCCTATCACTACTACCAATTAATATAATCCCTAAAGTTACGTGGTTACCCTTCTCACAGCGACGTTGGCTGAATATGTTTCGCCTTTGGAACCGAATTCTTCAATTGGCGAAAAAAGGTTTATTTGTGGTTACAAAGGAGTGTGGTGCTCACAGGTTTAAAAATATTTTTGATATGCTTAATATAAGCAGCTTCTTTGAAAACCGGGAAATACTGAATACAGATTCTGTGTGCTAAAACTTCGTCAAAATGACTGGACCAGTTACAGTACAATCTTCACCAAAATTAAGGACATGTATTTCCAATAAATCTAACTGTGAAACAGAACAGTATGTGACTTTAAATATCTCAAAACAAGAACGTTCAGCTCTGCAGCCCTGGCATACTTTCTATTCGTATAGAAACTGATCGTAATAAAAATGAACATTTACGTAAAAAGACGAGTGTTTTCTGTTCAAATACTTCTGTCGAAAATGAAAAACACTTCTTTTTAGACTGTCAAATTTATTATAATATAAAGAAAATGTATTTCAATAGATTGATATATAATGATCAGCCAAATAATAATGATGCGGGTTATTTGTTCAAAGTGTTAAGATTACAAGATAAAATAAGCCAAATTTGTACATACAGCCTTTAACCATAGAAAAGATCTTCTGCATGTGTAAATTTATATAATTTATATAATTTAACGGAAAAAGTGACTTATCGGTTTAATAGGCCGGGTGCACTTTAATTTAATGTTCATTTTTGTTACAGTATAAGTAGCACTGTTTATAATGCCCAATGTCACTTAAATAAACGATTATATTAATATATATATATTTTATATATCGATGAAAATTGCCCCCCCTTTCCTCCCCCGAAAATTATGACGATCTCTCTCTTTGATCTGACCTACTTGTCAACAGTATAACTTAAATAAGTTATGAATTCATTAGAAATGAATCTTTTTATGCTACATGTAATTTTCTTTAAAATTAATTTTAAAATGACGCTAAAAACAATCAGTGTTTTGTTCTCATTTATTTGAAAAAGTAGTTAGGAAATATTTACAGTAAATATCTTCCTGGTTAATGATTTTAGTAATTTTCATCTTAAATCATCAAATGATAAACGAGGTCAAGTTTGTAGACCATTTTAAATGATTAATAGTATATATAATAACAAATGCTTCATGATTTTAATTAATTGGATAAAATTTGTATATTTACTTGAAGAATTGAGGAAATTTTAGTGCAGTATAGTTTTCAAGTTCCTATTGAAACATGTAGGACATAAAACACGCATAAAGGTTATTATTATAATTTATGTAAACAGAATATTTGAGAACAACTTATTAGTTGCGTTATATCGAAAAAAGTCCAATATTTTATCATCAATATGCCAAGTGCAGCATGTATCCATACATGTACATGATTGTATGCCAATTGCAAGCTTTATTATATTATAGCGTCTCGTTCACTTGGACATCTAGATGCACCATCTTGCGTTGGCTGTTGTGCCATCGGTTGTGCTGGGACAACACCATACTGGGGCAACATGTGTTGAGGATACTGCAATGGTGGACCGCATGATGGACAATTCATACCATAACTCATCATTGGATATAGGTAATAGAGATACTGAGGCACCCCTATGCCATAGTTTGTTCACAGCTGTGGATTACGTCAACCAGTAACATCAGATTCCTCAAGAAACTATTCTTCATCCAGATACAGTCGCGTGCATTAGGAGACAATGTGACCATCAGAACTGGTAAAAACCTCCAGAAGGTACTGATGTCAGCTTTGCACCTGTGCAGCGTGAAGAGTTTTGCATGCATGTGCGTGTTACAGGTGATAGTTATTCCGTTTCTAATGTGAAAAGTTCGCGGATACAGGTGTCGACTATAGATTCATCTACGGAAGATGAACTTATTTGTATAGATGCAAGTTATGGCTCGGATGAAAATTCTTCAACAGAACCAGTCTGTGATTATATGCCACAGAGATGCCAAGGAATCTATACAACATGAAGCCTAGCTTCGATAGTCATTTTCTTGTAATCATATATGGAGAAGGTCATCTGGGAAGTCGGTGGATGATGTACTTCGACATACAGAATCAGGAATTGGCCGTCCTCGACTGGATGTGAAGATCACGGGTGGTGTTATTGTCTATAGTGAACCTGCTTCCCATCCAGAGACAGTTTCGGTTAGTCCTTTGGGAATTGTTGTGGGTGTACATCCTAAACACTTTCAGTCTCTACCACGTACCCGTTGAAATCTACCTGTCCTTGTTTTGTATTCGTCCTATGTACCATGCATGTTCCGTGCTCAACTTAAGATAGGCTTATTGCCCTACATGTTTACATAACATCGGTTACACGACAATTTCCTCTGTTCTTGAATCTTTTATTAAGTATTAATTTTACCATTTTAAGGGGGAACAGGACACGTATCATGTGACTATCATTGCAATGATAGTTTGATGTGCTAACTCTATTATGACGTCATAATTGATTTCATTGTATGACGCCATAATGTCATTTATCCATTATGACGTCATACAGGATTTAAAAGATCTTTTTCCCGTACTCAACGGTCTAAAGTAGTCATTTTCACAACATGAGTTAGGGGAAATTTAACGTTTTAATTTTAGTAATGTAAATGTATAAAATCATAAGCGGTTCATATAATCAGATATTTTGATAATGATCCGTTCATGTTAATTGATAAATTTTAATAATGCATTACGTTTTTGATAGTTTAAAACAGAAATTGTCACAAAAGGTCATAATTCCATAATAAGGGGTATGGGTGATTCCTATTGTAGTATCTCTCTTGAATGACAAGAAAGTGGCCATGAAAATTTTATAAGTAATAAAGCGCATGCTAAGGTTGATATGTGAAATTTTGTTCAAAAATTCATTGACAGTTTTTTTTGTGCAATCACATTTTGTTCAAATTTAGAATCAAAAACTTCAAAATTTGAAGTGCTGATTTGAGCAATATTTTGATAAAATTATGATATTGCTATATAAAAAAGCCAATGTTGTAAATGATTTTGAAATTTGTTTCCTTTCTTAAATTAATGAATATATTTGCAAATTAATTCCATCAAATAAAATAATCATTGCAGAAAATTGAAATTGTTAAAAAAATTCATAATGACAAAAAAGAGGGATAATTCCTTTCAAAATATTTCCCTTGCAAGGTGAGAAAGTATTCATGAAAATAATGCATGTTGTAGTGGACATCTAAATGTAAACGTGCTAAGAAAAGCAAAAAATGTTATTGACAAATAATTTTACAACGTCCTGTTCCCCCTTAAATAGTTGTATGCTTCGAAGCTTTCATAAAATAATACAAATCGGTAAGGGACGTGTATTGTTTATGCAATACTCTCAGAATCGTTGTTATATTTGGCACTAATGCTATCGAAACATATACTTGTAAATGCCATAATAAAAGTGTAGATATGTAAATAATATGTAAATATTTCTTTAATTAATTTTAACAGACTAAGTACATGATAATCATTTAAGCTGAAAAGAACACGTGGTATTACATGTAAGGCATAAATTTTGTAAGAGAATGTATATCGGCAATTGTTCTATGTCGATGACAGCTTTGTTTTTGCAAATTATCAATTCTTGTTTCGTCTTGAACCCCTTTATTTGTGTTATTAGGTCATGCCATTGATAAGAGTTTTGCTCATCTCTACATCCCCTGGTGGGGGACGTATGGCTGGCTTCCATTCGTCAGTAGGCTGCACAGAAACCCGAAGTCGCTGTAAAAAAAGTTGGGGAATTGTGTACATAAATTTTGATTATCAATTTATGAGCCAAAAGTGAAAATAACAATAACAAAAAAACAATAAAGCCAATTTAATACAATTATTTTAAAATCTGATAAACAATTAGTCTTTAATTCAGTATAGCCTAATCTGATACGTCTTCTCTGATACGTCTGATTGTGTGAGCTGAACGATCTACAGGACACCGGGGATTAATTTTAACATTCATCTATGAAATTAAAACTTTTGAAATTTAAAAAGTTAAACTACGCATTAAATATTCATTAGATAAATTCAGTCTCATAGTACTTGAGATCTATCTTGCTCGAATAAAAAGAGAAGTTTGGGTCACTAATTCTGCCTTTGAGGTACAGGTATGCGCTCTGCGCATGCCAACGCGAATTATTGCATTAAAACATAGACCTTTAGCTTTTACTATTTTAGTGCATACCTCTATAAGTGGTGTTGAGGTACTAGCTGTCTTCGAGATAGATGATATCATTCCAGCTGGTATCAGAAATAGTGACAGTATGGCGATAATCCACCCGATACCAACAGCGTGTGCTGGGTATGTGTAACTACCATATTCTACCTCCGAGTACCGACTCAAGCTGACCAGCCAAATTATCTGTTGAGAAAGAGATGTAATCTTATAAGAAATAATCGTCCTTAACAAAGATCACAATAACAACAAGAGGCCCATGGGCCACATCGCTCACCCGAGCAACAATGCCTTTATATGGGTGTTCAAAGGATATTGTGCCATATGGCCCCTCGGTAGAATAACAAAAAAGAATACTGTAAAGTATCTAAATTTTACACTTATTTTTGCATACACTTAATCTGACATTGTACCTTTATGAAATACCATTTTTACCGAAAACAAGATCCTTTGCAAGATATAAAACTAAATGTTTGGTAGGGGTTCACTGTTAACTTTCAATTCCCTTTATTTTAGTTCTGCCCCCCCCCCCACTTTATATACGCGATCAAAATATATGAGAGCATAGAGGTACATTTTCTTCTTCAACTTCTTACTAGTTATTGTATTTTATTAAAAAAATCCTATATGTGAAAGAAGAAAATTGTACCTCAATGCGCTCAAATTAAAAACATTCAAAAATTTAATTGGTCTTCCGCATTATAAACGAGTGTTGTTTACCTGGCCTGAACTCGTGTAATGTTTTATAACCTTACTCACTTGATCGATGAATACACTCAAATGAAAAATAGTGTCATGTAATATGTTAAAGTGCTATTATAATCAATGCATAGGCGTCGGAACGGAGTGCGTGGGGGCCAAGCCCCCACCCCCCGCCCCCTCTTTTGCAAAGTCAGACATATCCGGTTTGTTCCCGTTTTGCACACATTTGAAAATTAGGTATAGAAAAAATGTGTGCGAAACGGGAATTTGACCAGGTGAGATAATTGCTTAATTGCTATAGTCTGTATCACAGTTCCTGTGAAGGGTTTTGACAATAGAATAAGTAAACCATATCTAGTCGCAATTGCGTTGATATTTATATTTTGCAGAATTTAAGTATTCAATTCTTTATTTCTTTAAGCTTTACGGCTTATCAGTATAACATATATAACATGAGATGGTAGTGTATTTACCGAAAAACGTGTGCACGTAAAAGGATAAAATATACTACTATATATATATACAGATTGAGAAAACCAAAAACAAAAAACAAACAAACAAAACAAAAAAATTAACAATTTTGTATTACAGTTGTCTCTTAATAGCATACTTTTTGAAATGAATTTTACCAAGATTACAGAGATCTTTAACATTTTCAGTATTAAAAAGTTGTATTAATTTGAACATAGAAAGTTTCTTATAATAATATTCTTTTATGTATAATTTGCATAATGTACCTTATAAAGGACAAACAAATAAAAAATGAAATTCATCTTCAACACTAGTTCCGCAATGTGGACAAAATCTATTGTCTCTATTTGTGATCTACCAGTTTCAATAGCCAGGCGATGTGACGATAGTCATAGTTTTGTTATATATTTCTGTAATTTACTGGGAACAGGTTTCCTTATTGAAGATGAATTCCATGTTGTTTATACTACAAAATAAAGTCACCTTAATACTTAATGCAAAAAATAAATAATAATGATAATTTGCATTTGGATGGACACTCTATACAGAATAATATATCTAACTTGGATGAGGAGTAATCTTCAATGAGATACAGTCTTTTGGTGGTATTTTGAATCGCATTGTGTTTCATGATTTCGGACGGTTGAAGTGTCGCTATACAATGTACAAGACATTAACGGATAAAAATACCCTACAGTCATCAGTTATCTGTTACAAGTTTTAAGAAAAAATATCTTAATACTTAATAGATTTTTTCGCTGACATCAATGGAGGAAATTTGTCTAGTGAAAACGCTGTTAAATATTTTTCATTTATGCTGTGGCTGGAATAATCGAAGAAATTTGACAAACTGTATGATGATAATCGGCATATTTATATGTCCATGCTTCAAGAACTGTAAAGATTTATTTCACAAAACCTATCAAATGTAAACGTAACTCATGCATTTTCAACCCTCTTCAATTTAGGGTATATCGAATCAATATTAAAAATATTATTTTTGTCGGAATGTTTTGTGCCAGCTAAAACAGTTTAGCTACTGATTTGAAATACCAGAAAGTGACCCGCAATATACTAAAGCGGTGATGTCATCAGAACTACCGTCAAAGTCGCTACTTCAAAGATTGAAATATTTTGTGACAAAGATCTGTTTCCTTACATATCTTCTTTCTGTTGACAACGACTAATTATAAACATGCAATTTACATATTTTGCAACTAAGTTGTATTAAGAGATTCGGAGTACCCCAAATGACTGTAGTTTTCCCCTTCATACTATTATTGTCATCCTATTATCATACTATTATTGTCAATTGAATCAGCTTTGAATTGGCATTTGACCGACTAATTTTCCTCAATTCATTCAGTTTTATATTTAACGTAAATGGAAAAGATATAAAAGTTAAATCATCTATCGCTATTTTTCTTATCAATGAGCGGAAATTTAAGAATAAAAAAACATCTTTATTTTATCAAATAAAAAAATTGCTGATAGGTATTAGTTATTAAACCTAAATCACAACAACATATCTATATTCTTCTTGTTTCATCGTTAATGTGCTGATAAAACACAAGTAAAAATCCAGGTAAAATATTGGATTGAAAGCAGACTATAATTGCTATAACAACACAAATCACACCCATTGTTCTATACCCAATTATCAAATGTGTGCAAAACGGGAACACACCACATATCCATACTCAAAAAACTTTTTTTTTGCTTGTCAAGATTTCTGATAAGGTCTACTCTCCCCCCACCCATTTTCAATTTGCTTCCGACAACACTGCAATGTATTGACAGGCGTATCACTCTATTTTACTAAGGCTCACCCATTATTTTCATCTTCATTCAAAATTAACAAATGCCTACAAACCAATATGATTTTCCGCTGTAATATTTTCTAAAGAGCGATAATACATTTATCCCCGCACCAGTAATGTGACATAACTATGGAAACTGTTTTAAAGGGATCTTTTATATTTAATTGTGTCTGAAAACCATCAAAGTTGGTGTAGATTTTATGTAATTCATATCGTATAAGGAGGGGGCACAAGAAAGTAGTTACAGCATATCTTCTTTTTAATTTTTCTGTACAAGTATTTAACGTTTAGCGAGAAATTTCTAGTGATTAATCAAATTTCAGCGTCAACCGTAAAACTATAAGCAAGATACAGCGCTCACAATTCTGCTAGGTTTTAGTCAATTTTTTTGTTCACAAGAGTTTATTACATTCAACTTAAGATTGCAAACAGAAAATTGAGAGCAAAGCTCTGCATCTTGCTTATAATTCGAAGCTTGACACTCAAATATGGTAAGTAAACAGAAAATTGTAAACAATTAAAACAGAAGAAACGTGCACTAAAACAAAGAAAGATAATATATATACCGTAACGGTGAAAGGTTGGGCATTCGGTAACATCAAAGGAATGCATCAGAGGAGACTAGAATGGACTCTCCCAGAATGCTGTTTACCCCTTTGACAGGTGGAATGACCCAATGTTACATAAGGACGCGATGATAAGTTCTCACGGAGAGTTCTTCTAGAAGCATGAATTGAGCTGACGTGTTACAAAGAAGAAAGAACACGTTGCATTAATCAACCATTACGTAGAGATCGTACTGAATTACCAATAAAATGTATAGTATTTTTTAATATGTTGTCAGTGCATCAGATTTTGCTCATTTTGCGCAGGTAAACAATCAGCTGACTGATTTACCGAAGTCTATATTTGATTTGATGCGTAAAAATTCCAAAATACAGGCGATAGTTCTCCTCAAGTAACGAAAATGAATCGAGAATCAAATCAAGCCAAAACCACCGTCAAAAGTTAAAATGTCAATGCATTGAAATATTTACTTCACAAAATCGGCACAAATCTATGTTGCATGTTTCAAATATTCTCTTCGCACGTAAAGTGTTGCACAACCAGGAAATTCATCTTTGTTACTTTAACCCGTGTGTCATGCGTTCAACATGGCTGCTTCAAACAAAGAACCTCGTTTTCGAGATATGGTAGTTATAAACTGATTGACCGCTATTATTTCTTTATTATTAGTTACGTAAATTACTCAAATTTAAAACTGAATTAACCCATACTTTTTGCAATTTATATTTTATTTTTTCCTTTCCATAAGGATTATTTTTGATAAATTAAGTTGAATTTGACTCAGTAGTTCTTGAGAAGAAGATTTTTTAAAATGCACCCTCCCTTTTATACAGTTTCGAGATTTTTTTCGCTTTGAATAAAGATCAGTCTTTCATTTCTGCAATTTATATTCATCTTCTTATAAGGATGCTTTGTGCCAAATTTGGTTGAATTTGGCCAAGTGATTTTAGAAAAGAAGTTCAAAATGTAAAAAGTTTACAAACGGACGGACAGACGGACGACGGACAACGGGTAATCAGAAAAGCTCACATGAGTTCAAGTGAGCTAAAAAGGAAAATTCTGAAAACGTTTATCGCCATTTTCAATGAAAATGTCTTTTGTTTGCCCAATTTTGGCTCAGCTGAGCAGTAAGCTCAAATGATCTTTCCCGATCTCTTTTTTTTCGCCTTCTGTCTGTTTACCCGTCTGTAAACTTTTCACATTTTTGTCGTCTTTTGCAGAACCACAGGGGCAATTTTATCGAAAATTGGCTTAAAGCATTTTTATTCAAAGGGGATTAATGTTTGTTAAACGAAGTGCCACACCCTCTTTCAACGCGAGATAATTTAGAAATATTGGAAATGAGGTGGCATTTTCAAAAAATCTTCCCAAAAGCTGTTTTCACAGAAAAGCTGAAACTTGTGTGGAATGCTCCTTAGATAGAGTAGATTCAAGGGGGTAAGGTGGGGCAACAATAAGGGGGATTTGTTGAATTTTTACATAGGATTTTTTTAAAATAAAAAACAATTTATTCTCAAAATCTGAAACAACAAAAGAATACGAGGGTTGTCCCAAAATTACATAGAACACAAAATTTTAAATTTGTGTACTGCATTTTAAGGTCACCTGAGTAAACTCGGGTGACCTATTGCTATCTGTTTTCGTTCGTCGTCGTGCGTTAACAATTTACATTTTTAACTTCTTCTTAAAAACTACAAGGCCAATTGTTCCCATTTTTTGTGTGAAGCATTTTTATTGTAAGAGGAATGTAAATTGTGAAATTGGTGGCTCTACCACCCCCAGGTTGCCACAGGTGGGACAAAATATGCAAAACAGCCAAATTTTCAAAAATCTTCTTCTCTACTCCCACACATGCGAGGAAAAAACTGATTGCATGTTTATGATGCCCATGAAGCCCTCTACCAAAATTGTGAAATGCATGGCTCCTGGGTCAGGGGTTCAGGCTTTAGGGTGGCGCCAATATAATCATATAGTAAAAATGAATTAAATCTTAGAAAATCTTCTTCTCTACCCCCATAGATATTTGTTAAAAACTAAATACATGGTTATGGTGTCCATGAAGCCCTTTACCAAAATTGTCAAATTTATGGCCCCTGGGTCAGGGGTTCAGGCTCTAGGGTGGGGCCAATATGGCCATATAGTAAAAAATGTATTTAATCTTAGAAAATCTTCTTCTCTACTCCCATAGATATTTGTTAAAAACTAAATGCATGGATATGATGTCCATGAAGTCCTCTACCAAAATTATGAAATTCATGGCCCCTGGGTCAGGGGTTCAGGCTCTAGGGTGGTGCCAATATGGCCATATAGTAAAAATGTGTCAAATCTTAGAAAATCTTCTTCTCTACTCCCATAGATATTTGTTAAAAACTAAATGCATAGTAATGATGTCCATGAAGCCCTCTACCAAAATTGTGAAATGCATGGCCCCTGGGTCAGGGGTTCAGGCTTTAGGGTGGCGCCAATATAATCATATAGTAAAAATGAATTAAATCTTAGAAAAGCTTCTTCTCTACTCCCATAGATATTTGTTTAAAACTAAATACATGGTTATGGTGTCCATGAAGCCCTTTACCAAAATTGTCAAATTTATGGCCCCTGGGTCAGGGGTTCAGGCTCTAGGGTGGGGCCAATATGGCCATATAGTAAAAATGTATTTAATCTTAGAAAATCTTCTTCTCTACTCCCATAGATATTTGTTAAAAACTAAATGCATGGATATGATGTCCATGAATTCCTCTACCAAAATTATGAAATTCATGGCCCCTGGGTCAGGGGTTCAGGCTCTAGGGTGGTGCCAATATGGTCATATAGTTAAAATGTGTCAAATCTTAGAAAATCTTCTTCTCTTCTCCCATAGATATTTGTTAAAAACTAAATGCATAGTTATGATGTCCATGAAGCCCTCTACCAAAATTGTGAAATTTATGGTCTCTGAGTCAGGGGTTCAGGCTCTAGGGTGGTGCCAATATGGCCATATAGTAAAAATGTATTAAATCTTAGAAAATCTTCTTCTCTACTCCCATAGATATTTGTTAAAAACTAAATGCATGGATATGATGTCCATGAAGTCTTCTACCTAGATTGTGAAATTTATTACCCCTGGGACAGGTGTTTAGGCACTAGGGTGGGGCCAATATGGCCATATAGTAAAAATGTATTAAATCTTAGAAAATCTTCTTCTCTACTCCTGTATATATTTGTGAAAAACTAAAGGCATGGATATGATGTCCTTGTGTTAAGTGGCATCAAATAGTATGTAGGTCATGGGCCCCGGGGGTGGTCCTGTCTCACCTCAAACAGGAAGTGCCAGAATATCTTGAAACCGGTTAAGAACCCTACCCCTAAACCATATATATTCTTGTTCCCTGTGTTAAGGGCCATTAAATGGTATGAAGGTCATGGGCCCTGGGGCTGGTCCTGACCCCCTCTCAAACAGGAAGTGCACAAATATCTTGAAAACGGTTAATATCCCCACACCTAAACCATATATATTCTTGTTCCTTGTGTTAAGGGCCATCAAATGGTATGTAGGTCATGGGCCTCAAGGGTGGTCCTGACCCCCCTCAAACAGGAAGGGCCCAGATATCTTGAAAACGGTTAAGAACCCCACCCCTAAACCATATATATTCTTGTTCCTTGTGTCAAGGGGCATCAAATGGTATGTAGGTCATGGGCCCTGGGGATGGTCCTGACCCCCCTCAAACAGGAAGGGCCCAGATATCTTGAAAACGGTTAAGAACCCCACCCCTAAACCATATATATTCTTGTTCCTTGTGTCAAGGGGCATCATATGGTATGTAGGTCATGGGCCCTGGGGGTGGTCCTGACCCCCCTCAAACAGGTAGTGCCCGAATATCTTGAAAACGTTTAATATCCCCACCCCTAAACCATATATATTCTTGTTCCTTGGGTCATGTTAGTTCACCTGATATATAGTAAAGGACCCCTGGGAACATCATGAAACTTTGTGGGTCATCCCTACTCTATATGATAGCTTCGTTCGTTTGGGAGACTTTAAAACCGCCCCAATTATAATTACATCTTGTTTTCCCTTTCTTCTTCCTAATGGAGTTATCTTCCTTTGCTTGTTCATATTTAGTAATTAATCATTGAATATAATGTAATTATAAAGAATTTGTATGATCAAATGATGAGTTATGCAAGGCTTTTTATCATTTGAAACAAAAACAGTTTTTGAACTTTCAAAATAAACAAATAGACTTGTTAATAGTAAAGTAATAATTGGCTAACTAAAATCACTGATATAAAGGTAAAATGATTTTGGTATATATGCCAGATGGTGATTCTCAACGAATGTTGAATATTCAAAAACTGGAACAGGAGAAGTGAGTAACTCATGATGGCTTTTATCGATAAAGCTGGTTTTTTTCCGTTTGTTTAAATGCCCACAGGGGGAGTTTCTGTCTGCCCCGGGGGGATGGGGGATGGGTTTTAGATAAAGCATGAATAATAGCCACCTTGTTATTATTATTTAATTATTTTCTGTTAGAGTCTTGCACCTTTTCAATATCAGGTCATGCACTCTTTTATGATCTTTTAAGTTTTTCGCTAAAATTATAGGTTTAATAGTCCTTTTTGAAAGATTTCAGGCAGGGGGGTGGTCGTCATTACAAATATAAAAATTTTTCTATTCCAGAATAAAACTTAATTAAATGCATATATGAGACTCCTTGACAAGTCTGTGCATGGATTATGCTACTCAGGTGACCGTTAAGGCCTATTGGCCTCTTGTTATAATACAACTTTGTTTTGTTCAATTGAACTTTGTCAAACAATACTTAAAACTACAAGTTTTGCCAGGCGGCGCAATGTGCAACGTCAAAATTTTCCAGTCTTTATACGTCGTTGCTAACCCATTCACATCGTATACGATAATATTCACGTTTTATTTTCGAAAATGTCTTGGAAAATAATATGTTCTTTGAAAATGTACCCTGAGTGCACATTCAATATACATTTACAGATTTGTTTTTAATATATTCTCTAAAAATAGAACAAACGATATACCGACTCAAAACATGCCCTGTGTATTACTTGTTGTCTATGTATGTCCCGAAATGTGCTAGACTTCTAATCCAAAATGCATTTCTAAGCAATTTTGTTTATTTCATATACTTTAAAATAGGCTTAGGATTTGTTTCAAGGTCTTTACAAAATTTTATTAGTTGCCAGTGAGCTGTCTTCATTGCAGACATTGTCATTATTTCTAAGAGTTCACACTTCAACTTGTCACAAAACGGGCTATAAAGTCTTCAAATACTCCGTTATAGCCAAAGTATTTATTTGGTAAATAATAGAATAAATATCAAATTTTTTAAAAATTTGTGTACAAAATGTACTTTTTCTCACGATTTTCATTTTTTATGTCGATTTTAACTATTCGTTTTTGACTTTGTACAGCATGTCGAATTTATTATCTAGTATGCTTTTATTTTACTAATTAAATCTCATACAATGTTTGATATCAAAACATAATTTTGATACAAATTACTTGCACCCTCTGTGGCACAAGTTTTATCCTCCTGTGTATTCGATTAACTGAATAAAGCCACAGTTACTTGTCTTCGCATGTGTTGAAAAAACTGAAGATTTAATCTACTAAAATATCATTTTACCACAAAGCTGATTGAATCAGTTTTGGCAATTGTTGCTCAGGTGAGCGATGTGGCCATGGGTCTCTTGTTTAAGCTTTATACTCACTACTGTAAACGTGCGGTTAGACGATACAATTTTCCATCAGTTTTCCCATCATGTTTTCTCCTCCGGTTCGCTTTCGACTAAAATCGTACCGTGTGACCATTAAGTCGAAAGTCGAAAACGAAGTCAGTTGAAAACCTTATGAAAAAATCGTGTTGTCTGACCGCACCTTAAGGCTTCATAAAGTTAATGAATCCATCGTCGTGACATTCCAAGTCGACAATACATCGATGTTTTTCAATTACTTAGTACTTAATAATGCAACCAACCTGTCTCGTAAATCAAAGTCTCAATAATTTAATTTCAACGTTTAGTTATATTTAAAATGTTACATGTTTAAATGTGACATTAAAGTAGCGACGTCAACGTCAATGCATTATGAATCAGTTACGTATATTAGCATGCACATTTTTATATGAAACTGTAACAGTTGAATGACTTACTTGTAGCATTTAGAATATTTAATGTTTACCTTTAGTAGAATAAAAAGTTAAAAATAACAGAAAAAAGGCTCACCAGGATAACTATCGGAGTAACGAAGCGCCACATAACCTCCCACAATGCACTTGGTCTGTGTCCTATCATCATTTCCAAATCTCCGTAAATTCGCTTCACTCCTGGAATTTTTATTTAGCAATGGCAGTTTCTTAAATGTAATTGAGGTAGTCATATTTAACATGTAATAGATTGTAAGTTTTATTACTTGAAACTCGGTAGTGTATAATTTTGAAAGGTCTATAAAATAATAAAGTTTTACCCTAGGAAATGCTAATACATATATTATAATTAACTTTATGACCTCTTAAAATCAAAATATACGTGAAAAGTACATTTCTAAACATATCTTCCGAGTATATTTATATTTTTACAAATCTTTTCGTAAAAAGTTACATTAGGAATCACTTTCATTAAAAATGCCAAAAAATAATAACGTAGTGCAAAAAGCTCATTTAGCTGACTATATAAAGTCTTCTGAATTTAGTTTATGTCAATTTCATAATAATTTCAAAAGACCTTTTCTATGTACTATACAAGTAGATTTTTAAAAAAAAGCTCATTTAGCTGACTACAATGTATATAAAGTCTTCTGAATTTAGTTTATGTCAATTTCATAATAATTTAAAAAAACGTTCTTATGTACTATACAAGTAGATTTAAAAAAGCTCATTTAGCTGACTTTATTAAGTCTTCTGAATTTAGTTTATGTCAATTTCATAATAATTTTCAAAGACGTTTTTATGTACTATACAAGTAGATTAAAAATAATTTGTTCAATTCGCTCAAAGACTAGATATACATGAACTACCTTAAAATAAAATAGTAAAAAAATAAATGGAAATTCTAGTATTTCAAAAGAATGGGGCTGGGTGGGCAATAAATGACTTATCAGAATAACCTTAAATTTTTAGATATGATATTTTATCTATAAACTGTCATTTGATTAAAAAAATATCCACATACATGTAATCTTTTCTTTAAAATTTAAATACTTTTCTGTATTTTAATACCAAACTCTTCTTCTGAAGGGCATTAATATAGCATAAAAATGACTACGACCACGAAGCCCTCTTAATTAAATATTTAAACGAAAGAAAAGATAAACGACTAATTACCATAAAACCAAGCTAATGCCACTACTTCCAAGAGGGTTAACAGCATGACGGACACACTTGCGCAGTACCAGTCAATTAACGTTAATACATAGATACCTCCCTACAAAATAGAAGCATTTATCAGAGACAGTATAAACATTCGTGTATCTTAAAATCTTAGAATGATTAAATTTTTTGATATGATAGCAAAAGAAAAACAATAAATAACATAACAGTTACCAATCACTCTAACAACTTAAATGCCTCACTCTGAATACAACGCACTCTGGAAAATTACGCATTTTGAATTTTTCAAAAATGTATTGCCTAATACGATTTAATACGATTTTTGAATACTATTGTGTCTTTCATAGCTTACAAGATATATAAATATAAAATGTGTTGAAGATCTCAAAACAAAACAGAGACATATAATGCATTGGTTTCATATTTGAAAAACTACAAGATACAATATTGATGTACTTGTATTTCAAAAATACAAATGTTTAGAATTAATATTGTGAAATTTGCAGATATGCTATAATTGTTATAATTCATATCTACTGATTTATCGACATTACTTTATTAATAACTATCTTGACACGAGATAGTTGGATATTGTTAATGGACTGTACTGTAACGAAAAATAAATGGGAAAAAAATGTATTGCCTTCAATTTGGAATTAAGTCAACGCACTTCAAAAAAAAATAAATATTGGACAATAATAACAAATGCAAATTTAAAATAACTAGATACGATCTCGTTACGAGTAGGTCTTCCATGCGATTTAAAAAACGGATACCATGAAATATCGATACAACTTAAGAATTAACCCCCCCCCCCCATCACACACACTCACACTATTAGATAATGAATTAAAAATCCCTAATTACGGCAGAAATGGTTGAAATAGTTGACGCATTGTTTTTTTTCAACTTTGCATCTATAATGCATTACAAAAATCTTCATCGTTTTCAAGTTATTTGTTATATACTTTACGGGTCTCTTGGCCCCTTTAAAGGGGCCAGTCCCCTTTTTTTATGTCAAACAAAAGGTCGTGTAAAAATTACTCTTTTTTCTTCTACATGTCTTACAAACCGTTTTCAATAAAAAAAAGAGATAATCTTAGAAAACTATGCAAAATCACAACGCTTTTTTATCCCATTTTTCGAGCCTTACCGAACTTCGGCGCTTTTTGTGCTTGAAAATTGTAAATGCCTTGATGCATATATACAATCTTTTGTCTATTATTCCTGAAATTTGGAACTCAATATCTTTTATAGTTTATGAAACAATTGACAAGCCGGCCCTCTGAAAACCGTTAAATTGTTAATATCTAAAAAAACCGGAAGTGACGTCATCATAACAAAAAAAATTGCAATAAAGTTTAGATCAATATCTATCAGATCTAAAAATTTCATGTAATTTGGCCGAGTAGCTTTAGAGAAATCGTGTACACAAAATTTGGAAGAAAAGAAAGAATAGGGAAAAAACAATAAGGTCTTCCTTTAATTTCCGTAAGCTCATAATTACATCAATTAGGTATGTGAAAGGGATGTTTATGTACAAGCAACATTATTTCTTATATCCTAACGATACAATGGGAAAATCCGAAGTTAAACACACATGTGTATTCAGCTGTACTGTCTCTTTAATGTTAAATGCAATTAATTGTATATTTTGGAAGAAAAGTGAGGGATAATTAATTTAAATGATATACCAGTAATTGGACTATTCTTAATTGCCACTTTCTCGAACTCAATGACAAGATCATTTTAATCAGTGTTTGGAAAATATATATACACTTAACTATCCTATATCTTATCAAGAACAAGTCCAAAAATTCAAAGTGCGTTGACTTGGTCCAAAATTATTATACAGATGTTCTTTCATTAGCGTTGCCATATGTGTACAACTTCAAAGTTATATGGCACAAGAAGAATAACTATTGCTTGCATCGAATAAATACTTTCATACAGTGGAGTAAGTGGGCTGTAGGTACTATTATATTGTATAAGGGTCACATACACTGAAGGCTTGAAACACCCTTTTTATTTTAATCTGATATCGACACATAGAATCTGCTTTTTTGTTACTTTCGATAATATTAATGTAACGGTGTTGATTCTTGCTTCTTAGATAATAGAATAATTGCATTTTTCGATTGTCAGAATCAGAAAGGAGATAATTGTTTTTTCAACGCATAATGTGGTTTTTCGTTCCTCAATTTATCCCTATGTACAACATTGGCCGATTTGTTACACTACCGATTGAATCGTCCTCTTTAATTGTTCGTATGTATCAGGTTGCCCGGAAGCATAAGAATGGCACTGTAACACTATATTTTAAAATTATTATCTTTTTCACGTAAAAGGTATTGATGCGCTACAATAATTTTTGCTCAAATTTTTTTATATACATTTTTTAAATGAAGTAGTATAAATAAATATATAAGACAAATTTATTCTTTTCTGGCATATAACATCGAGTACAACTAGCGCGTAAGAATTTTCAAAACTATATGAATGTAACTCATTCGGCACACACCAATTAAAGTTACCGGGTTTTTTTCTTCTGGACCAACTGATGCTTACAAGATATATCTTCATTAGATGTTTATGAGGCAACCGATAAACATGTACATGTACTAGGTATAAATGTTAACAAATCGATGGTATTTATGATTATAGAAAAAATTGTATTTTTGTATTTATTCTTATAATGATATTCCACTTCGTTAACTTTAATCCAATTACGCAAACCCTAGCAACAAGAGAAGAGTCACTAGCCTTCACTATTTGTGTTAGAAATGCAATTTAAACATGTGGTTATAAATGTTTATTCAGAAATCATGTTTACTGACCTGAGTAATACATGGGATTCCGAGTAGAAATCCAAGTAAACACACAATGCCCGTTAAGGCGGTTTTCCATTTGTGTAAAGCTTTGGGGAAATTGTCCAGAAGGGCACCTGTCAGGGTTTGAACGTGAACCATCTAAACAATAATCGAAGACTTCATGGTATTTCTATATTTTCAATGAAGATATAATAAAGGTAAATTTCTGTAGATTTCATCAAAAAAAGTTTTGTTACTTAACAAACTAAAATCCAAGTAGGTATTCTAACAATCATAAATCATCATTAACTATTTGTACGCCATTTCTTTCGCTTTGATTTGCGTTAACAAAAAAAAATGAAAATAATTTTTATTTTACCTGGCTGTCAAGACCCACAGTAAAAAGCATGAGGAAAAATAGAACTGCCCAAAGCTGGGGAAGAGGAAGCTTAGAAACTGCCTCTGGGTACACAACGAAGGCAATCCCTGGTCCTGAAAGCGAAGGCGACGGAACTCACAATGAGGAGGTAAATACTTGATAAAGGAGTATAATTAAGGAATGTCATTTTATATACATGTAACTATTTATCAAGGTTCGAAATTTTTGCAAAATTCATTCTAATAGTATTAAAAAGTTTGAATTGTTTTGTCATTATAATTTTTGGGGTTATACGTGTTACCAAACAAGTAACCAAAATTTGACGGGGAGTAGGGTATAACCGCATAATACATGTAGTTAAAATAAAATGAAAAGTGCATTAAGATACATTTAAAAGCTGTTTAAGCGAGTTAATGAAGCATGTGACCGTAACATTACAATGATTGGTGTCAATTATTCGCCATTAAAACTTAATTTGTATTTTACTAGACGCAAGTCACATAAATTATATACACTCTCTTGTGGAAATACATATTCCCTCAAAATTTTTCATCTTACCACTGTCTACGACATTATCAATGGGGACACCGGCTTCTTCCGCCATAAATCCTAGCGTCACAAAAACGACGCACCCGGCAAAGACGCTTGTGATTACATCAACAATCGGTAAAATCATTGCGTCTCTGTAATGCAATTATTCTATCATAATAATAGACCAATCTACACTTTGCAAAAATTATGTCTCTTGGCCGCCATCTTTTGGTGACAATCCATAAATTTCCCACAGAAGCCTTTGTAATGTAGAGGTTTGTATCCTTAAACATTCGTTTCCGTTGTGTATTTTGATTGTCCCAGGAGGGTGCATCACACAAATGGCAGGAATAAATAGAATTCAAAGAGATTTCATCACAGGACGCCCAAATATTTAGTTGCTTAACAAAGGAAATATTTTTGTTTTTCCCTTCTGAGTTTTAAGCTGACCTTGCAAAGGGAAACAACTTTTATGTAGATTGGACTATAGAAAAGGTAATTACATTGTACTTTTGAGTTACAAATATCTATAGATAATTTTGAATATGAATTTACTGGGTGGGTATTAATACAAAATTTACAAAAGTTGTTATATTGTAAATTTTATATTAATTTTACATCTACCCAGTACATTCAAAATTTACAATTGTACTTTATCTTTTTTTATATATATCTATATATCGGATCGAACTTGCAGTTGATTTATTTAAAGAAAGTGTTTAAATTCAAAGACATAAAATTTTTAATGTGTTTGATATTCTATGTATCAATCATTTTAGATCTTTAAATATTCAAACGAATTATTTAAATATCAGTGGACCCCGACAAAATTTATTTAGAAAAGAAATATGAACATAAAAATTGATGATTACGTGTATATTCATGTCTATCGAGAATCGTTTCAACTTAGTAAATTCATTTTGATGAATATAATATATTGAATGTAAAATGGTTTAAGAAAAAAGTTTTAAATGTTCTTTAGTAAATTCCCGTTGATGAATAAAATAAATTGAACGTGAAAAGGTTTTGAAAGGAAAGTTTTAAAGGAGTTTCATCCAACAATTTACCTGAATACGTTGTTGCTAAATGAATTATAGCTTGCTAGGGTGGGAATACCTCCCCAACCCAACCCTGCTGAGTAAAACATCTGGACAGCGGCGTCACACCATACCTACAACAGGTAACAGAACAAGGGTCACATATCTGTAAATCAGTAAGTCAATATATGTACTTGTAGCAGTAGCCAGTCTATTTCTAACAGTTTATTTCAAAGATCAAAGTTATCCAACAATATTTCATACAATGTAATTCTCCTATAACGTTTTAAAACCTTAAACAAATTATAGGCACAAATAAAATATTTCTGTTAGATTATACTAAAAATAGAAAGCGCATGCACCATTAACCTACAAACAGAGAGAACCCATTTCGTTTCGCCCCCAATAACTCTGGTTTCTATGCATCGTTTACTCTTACAAACATAAGATGTTTTCTTGAATTGTACATTTAATTCCCCAGACTCATTCGAAAGCTAATTTACTTTTTTGTTAACGACAAAAAGACAATAAAAACCTACCTTAAAACCGATGCTAATCTTTATAATGGGCGAAACTACCCTTTTTAATATTAATGAAATACACTTAGAAGAGTTTGTTGTAAATGCGAATTTGTACATTATTTTTCTCAATAGAAATATCGCTTTGATAAAGCAGCTTTAACAAAACTAAACAAGAGGCCCAGGGGCCACATCGCTCACCTGAGGAACAATAGCCTTATATCTGATCAAATTAGCATTACAGTATCAAAATCAAAATATCTTGACAACTAAGAACAGTAGATCTTGCTCAAAATATTTAAAACATCTGCCGATTTTTATCCACATATTTTTATGGTAAATACATAGCCCCTTTTGTTGTTGTACCTGTAAGAAGATTTTTCTCTATTCCTATATACCCCCCCCCCCCCCCACTTTGTAGCCCCACTTTTCTCTACGAAATCGTGGTTTGATCAAACTTTAATCTGCACAACCCGTGCTTTCACACCAGTTACTACTTTTTGGACTGAAAACTTTCCCAGAATACTTTTAAAGATTTTCTCTATATATTCCTATGTAAAAATTCATCCCCCCATTGTGGTCCCGCCCTACCCCCGGGGACCATGATGTAAACAAACTTGAATCTACACTATATGAGGATGCCTCCACAAATGTTTGAGCTTTTCTGGCCTAATAGTTTTTAAGGAGAAGATTTTTAAAGATTTTCTCTATATATTCCTATGTAAAAATTCATCCCCCCATAGTGGCCCCATCCTAACCCCCGGGGACCATTATTTAAACAAACTTGAATCTACACTATCTGAGGATGCTTCCGCTTAAATTGGAGCTTTTCCGGCCTAATAGTTTTTGAGAAGAAGATTTTTAAAGATTTTCTCTATATATTCCTATGTAAAAATTCATCCTCCATTGTGGCCCCACCCTTCCCCCCGGGGACCATGATTTAATCAAACTTGAATCTACACTATCTGAGGATGCTTCCACTCCAATTTGAGCTTTTATGGTCTAATAGTTTTTGAGAAGAAGATTCTTAAAGATTTTCTCTATATATTCCTATGTAAAAATTCATCCCCCAATTGTGATCCCACCCTACTCCTGGGGACCATGATTTAAACAAACTTGAATCTACACTATCTGAGGATGCCTGTGCTCAAATTCGAGCATTTCTGGCCCAATAGTTTTTGAGAAGAAGATTTTTAAAAACTTTCTCTATAAATTCCTATGTAAAAATTCATCCCCCAATTGTGATCCCACCCTACTCCTGGGGACCATGATTTAAACAAACTTGAATCTACACTATCTGAGGATGCCTGTGCTCAAATTCGAGCATTTCTGGCCCAATAGTTTTTGAGAAGAAGATTTTTAAAAACTTTCTCTATAAATTCCTATGTAAAAATTCATCCCCCCATTGTGGCCCCACCCTACCCCCGGGGACCATGATTTGAACAAACTTGAATCTACACTATCTGAGGATGCTTCCACTGCAATTTGAGCTTTTCTGGCCTAATAGTTTTTGAGAAGAAGATTTTTAAAGATTTTCTCTATATAATCCTTTGTAAAAATTCATCCCCCATTGTGGCCCCACCCTACCCCCGGGGACCATGATATAAATAAACTTGAATCTACACTATCTGAGGATGCCTGTGCTCAAATTGGAGCATTTCTGGCCTAATAGTTTTTGAGAAGAAGATTTTTAAAGATTTTTATCTTTATATATTATGTAAAAATTCATCCCCCCATTGTGGCCCCACCCTACCCCCGGGGACCATGATTTAAACAAACTTGAATCTTCACTATCTGAGGATGCGTCCACTTAAATTTGAGCTTTTCTGGCCTAATAGTTTTTGAGAAGAAGATTTTTAAAGATTTTCTCTATATATTCCTTTGTAAAAATTCACCCCCCCCATTATGGCCCCACCCTACCCCCGGGGACTATGATTTGAACAAACTTGAATCTACACTACCTGAGGATGCTTCCATACAAGTTACAAAATTTCTGGCCTAATAGTTTTTGAGAAGAAGATTTCTGAAAAATACCTACAAATTTTTAATAATTCTAAATTATCTCCCCTTTAAAGAGGATGTGGCCCTTCATTTGAACAAACTTGAATCCCCTTTACCTAGTGATGCTTTGTGCCAAGTTTGGTTGAAATCTGCCCAGTGGTTCTGGAGAAGAAGATGAAAACGGAAAAGTTTACAACGACAACGCCGACGCCAACGCCGACGCCGACAGACAACGGACAAATTTTGATCAGAAAAGCTCACTTGAGCTTTCAGCTCAGGTGAGCTAAAATACAACTTTTGAATTACAGATGTAATTTATTCTATCTCCTTTTGAGGAATAAATGTCACCGATTACATTGAATTTCAGCAAATCCTCCCAGCGTGGTATTAGAAATACTTTCAGGCCCTTGATTGCTCCATCGATATTAAATGCCAGACCTCGAATTAATAGGACCAATAGGAAAAGATACGGAACGGTGGCTGCAACGTACACTACCTAAATCACAATGCGGCAGGGTTAATACATGGTCATGTAGGTCATACAGTTGCCATGAGGGTAATTTGATTAAAATTAAGTTATGAATTATTCATATTCAATTTTTTTTATTTTACTTTGGCAATTTGTAACAAAATCTTAAGATAGAGGTAAATTAACATGAGTATGTTAGTGTAATAGATGTGTAGATGAATATCTTTATCATCTTGGTAAATGAGAAAACATAAGGTCTTGATTAAAGCTTTTAGATTCCTATGCTAAACTGATGGTATACCTCAATTTTTCCTTTTTTATTATTATAGATTGCCCATGGACAGCCATTTTTGTGTGCATTTTTTCATCAGTTTCTTTGAAAATGTTAATTAGCAAAATATACAGTTGCAACAGTTTTTTCTCATTCTTCATTCATCAACCATGATTGTCTATACCGTACTTGACTTTTGAATATTTTGAAATTTTTAAAAGTATTTTTCAAAATTACATGACATTAATCCAAGCATTAAAGCAAAGTTGATACTTTTCTGAAAGACTTAGTATATTCAGATTACATGCTATGTATAATACTACATTCAATATAATTTCTTACTTTTCCTGAAGTTTTAATTCCTTTGAATAAGCATAAAAATACGGCAAACCATGCAGCCAACAGACAGAGTAGAAGTTGCCACCGGATGTGTCCGGGACTGTCAATACCGTCAGACTTGTCCAAGACATTTCTCCTGCAAAATTGTCCATGTATTATTTTCTACGCAACAACACTGTAGATACATATATACTTGCATTCTTGTTAATATGTGCTACGTTGTATTTCTACGAAAAAGGATGCCATTGTGTTCTGATTATGAGTTTTGTTCCATATTAGACTGGAAATATTTATTAAATCCAATCTCTTTATACAGAAGCGATTGGTCAAAATTGCTACTTTACTTACTTGCACGGATCCAAAATTTAATCCCCCCCTCACCCAAAGATTCGTGCATGTCACATGACTTACTCCCAAAATTCCTCTGCAGAAGTATGTAGAAGAGTTATGGCCTCGAGACTAACATTTTTCTTCTCTGTATAGTTATTTATCAACAGCACTGGTGTGTAGTTCATTCCTCGTATGATGCAAGCATCAGTATTCCATTCCTTGTCGCATCGAGTCCATGGAAGATCGGAGGAAAAAGACATTCCGAAATAATACAATGTCCATGCCAGAATTACGTTGTAATAGATACTTACTATACCCGTCAATACTATCATCCCGTACCCGATTCCTGAGAGAGAATAAGCACTATTTTAACAACAGTAGCAATGCAATACATAGAGTTCGTTCTTTACAACAACCAGCAGCGAGACGGCATCACTTATTAAGGTTAACTCCGAATCCTTCATGACATGGCACCTCTTTTTATCATTGCAATAATGGGTCTTCCGCATTGATTAAGTTTCGTTCCACCATAATGATTGCATATAGGTCTCTCTCAATTATTTTTAAATGCAGCAAAATATCATTTGAAAATAAATATTGCATTATGCCTGGCTAGATGTCTTGTCTCATACAATAAGTAAAAAGGGAGGGCCTCGGAACTAAAATTGATGCCATCTGGTCATCGAGAAAAAATGTATTATGTAGGAACCAAAAGATCTTTTACCATTGATATACACTTGCAAAAGTTTCCAAGTTAAATGGCGTAAAATACGTTGTATATTGCTGTTGTTACCTTTGAACAATGGACAACAAATCCAAACTCTGCCAGGTCCGAGGTTCGAATACTGTGAAACCGTCATTTCAAGGAACATCATCGGCATTGCGCACAGAAACATGAATATGAAATATGGGAACAAGAAGGCACCTAGACAATAAATGAAAAAATCATAACAAACACTGAATTTGCATTCTTCTTTTCCTAAATTTATACACGTAATGAAAGTTATTAACTTCCAAAACTACATTACAATTACAGAATCATATTTTGAATAAGTCTACAATACTGAAAGATGATAGGAAAAAAGATGGCACAAATTAAACACCCACTGGTTTTACTGTGACTGATGTCATGTAAACAAAGACACTATTTAAAGATTTGGGCTCATCCCAATCTGATTTAAAAAAAAAACCCCAGATTTGTTGATATTTTTATATTGTTTAGTCTCTTATCCATTCTAAAATAGTCATTTTACCTAACTGCCTTATCTTCCCATCTTTTTAAATTCACCTGCTAGGGTAATAGTATGGGGGTTTTGGTGTACCGAACAGATAAGTAGCTAGATAACAAATGAAAACGAGAAGAAGAATTCTTGAGATGTTTTCTCTATTTATGAACATAAATTGTTGTAAGGGCCCCCTAATTACGCTGGTCCTTATATTTTCAGTTTGTCCGCATTCGTGTTATTTGTATCTTTTACTGGCATGTTACTTTTACTTGTTTGCACTTCGGATTATATTATGCAGCACTGATTAAGAACTTCGTAGTTTCATCGAAATTAACATTTTTCTGCATAAATGTTCAATGCATTTCTAGTGGAAGAATTTGTTGCAGATAGATGTAATTTAGCCTTTTAAATTTGTTTACAGTACATGTATGTTGCATAACTTAAAATGGCGCACAGATAGAATTTCCATCATTTGAATGCAAGTGAGAAATGAAATCCTCATATACAAAATGAAAAAAACCCAGTACGTCTTGTTTAAATCTTGTTTATATATATGCATATTGCTAATACAATGCTATTATGGATATGCATTAAAATATTACATGATTGTTAACTGTAGACTAAGTCCAATCCGATTAAAACAAAATGAAATTTTGAATTTACGAGTAATGCTTTGGTAACAACTTCTAAACATTTATTACAAACCTCCACCATTTCTGAAACAAATGTACGGAAATCTCCAGATGTTTCCTAGACCAACAAGGCATCCAACAGAAGAAAACAGGAATTCCCACCAATTTTTCCAGTTTCCCCGCTGCACATCTCCTGAATTTGGCGACATCTTGTTCAGGTGATGTAGAAATGTCGAGCGCAAGTTGACATCTATGTGAAGGTAACTAAACTATTCGCTGAATGTAATGTGTCCCGCATGACTGAGTAAACATCAATATTGTGTCTGCCAAGGCAACATAATGGGGTCTGTCGCTGATATCACATATACCTATTTCAAGGCTATTTAATTCATTTTTTAGGGGGTGGATATGTATATAAATTTGTCACGTGTATTTTTTTCTTTATTCTAAAAGAAATTGTTTTCCATTTTTATACAAATATTTACATTTGTACATGACATGCGGAGTAATTTACTAATCTTTGATTTAGTATGGATGTAAATTGAAAGTAATTAGTTTTAAAAGTAGTTTTTCTTAACTTGTTTTTACAGCACTGTTAAAATTAGAAAGAACGCCCATTTAACCCCAATATTTGGAAATCGAGTTCTTACATGTATAAATAACATTAAAATAATCTGCAATAATTTTCATTTTTCTAACTGACAGCTTGTCTAAATCATAGCCCCACATCTCACAGTATACAAGAAAGCAACTGAAATAAGGCACAGGATCCAACTTTTTGCATTGTTTTAATCTTTAGTTGAGTTACACATCGTAGTTTTTGTCTCCTGATTTTTTTCGAATTAAGGGAAGCTGTTTCTTACTTATATTTCTAAACGGAAACAAGATTTGCAAATACGTGAACTGTCAATCCCGCAGCAGCGGAACTGTGTATATCCGGAACCGGAACCAAAATTGTGCGATACAAGTGTTGTATATATAGTATCTTTACACTCTAACCATTTTCCCCCTCTGAAACATGGCTATTTAGTAGATTTTTTCTGCCTATTTAAAGGGGAATTTTTTATTTTTATAGACTGAATACTGTAACAAAGAAGGAAATCCTGCCTTGGGGAAACTTTACTATATAGTAGCATTCCTGGTGTCGGGGAGTTTACTACATGTAATATGTCAATAGAGTTCAGGCGTAAAATATTATACAATTTATCTACCGGTTCAGAATGTAGATATTGAATTGCAATATTCTTTAATAGGAAAGAATGAAGGAATAAAACATTTTAGAATTTATGATTTTTAATGAACAGATTATTAATAATTTTATAATAGTGTTGTGTTGTACATGTACTATGCCTAAATAGTAGTCAGGGTTTGATACATTGTGCACTAGCCGGATGCACAACACAATATTGTTATTATGATGCTGACTGTTGTATACTGATGTGCCTTGTTAAGTAGCTGTAACGTTTGAGTGTTGTCTTGCCCCTAAAATGATCATCAGAAAAAGCAATTGTTTTCTTTTTCAATTAATTGATTTAGTTTGATCATCTACAGTATTAAACAAGTTTTTGTACAATCACACAAAATAATCACAAACGTTTCTTTTCAACCTAGAAATGAGACACGATTGTCCTTTCCGAAGAAACCCAAGTTGTTTAGCAGACGAATTGCATTGGATTTCTTTTTATTTTAATAATATATTTTTTTATCAAGCGTCATTTAAAGAGGCGTTTTCACGATTCCCAAGAAACAATTCCTTTTAAAATGTATGATCAATTTGTTCGAAAGTTTATTATGAACTTGAGCTTTAAATTCCCGTCAATAATGTGTCGTTTTTTGAATAGATAATTATTTATGAAACGAAAATTTATTCAGGCGTTAGTAATAGGCTGCCATAGCGTATTCTATAGCGTATTGGGTTATCGATCTCGATTTAAATCTATATCCATTGTGAGTTCAATACCCGCAAGATTTTCCAACGAAACATTTCGTGCTTTAGTTCGACACGGTATTCTAGATTTACGCTTCATAAACCCTTTGTATGTTTATTAAGGAATTAGGAATCATTCTTTGAGTATTATGAGGTGATAGTTTTGGTCGGGGCGTGATCAAATTCAATAAAGATCGAAGCTTTATGATAGATTTGATCATGCCCCGACCGAAATTATCACCTCATAATATTCAAACAATGATTCCTTATTACTTATATTTATATAATTGTCAGCCATTGTACGATTAAATATTTAAATATAAAAAAGGCAAACCCTGCTGGCGCCCCCATTATACGTCATTTGAAGTCGTTGGACTGTATAGTACTAAAACGATACGTAGTATTATCACAGGCAACGACATTGAAAAATGTAAATATACGAAAATAGTTGAGTATTGAATGTGACAAACTGACAGGAAGCATAATAATTCGAAATGGTCAGAAGGCATAAAATAAAACTTTAACAAGAGTTCCGGTGTCTCACATTATTTCATTTTAAATTTGCAGGAAACACCTTTTTGGTATATTCAATTCCGGGATTTAAAGATCGTTTGTTCTAATCAGGATATTGTCTGATATTTATTTCTTGATTATTTCAAACAATTCATAATTTACCTATTAATCTCGAGCTTTATTTACCTACATGTACATGTATATTCTATTTTTTTGCTGTGTTTAAGTTGGTCTTAAATCCACTTTTTGCGCAAATAGTATCATAAAAAACCCGAAAAAATAATAAAGTAAATGTATTATGTCATAGGCTTGAACTTTTCCTTTGTTTGGTGTCATGTTAAATTATTCGCTTGTGACTTACCCGTGAAGTTCCATGAGTGCTTCAAAAATTAAAGAATTTGTCTTAAACTGATAAGTTAATGTAACATTCAACTTGTACACGTTTTTATTTAGCCGAGATAATTTTCGACAAGGGAGTACCATTAAGAGTAGAAAACGAATGTATAACAATTCAATGTTTACTGTCAATGTCATGGAAACTGTTTCAAAATTATAAGTCACTAGAGAGAGTAGTCTACCCCCATTCAGACAACACTCATGAAATGTGATATACATGTACATGTACTATGAAAAAACTTTGACAACAATGTTTAAGATACTTGTTACAAAATGGGACGCCTATACTTTGTGGAACGATTTCGTTAAAAACAAACAAAACTTTATCAAAGCAATAATTAGAGGCTGTAAGTCATGGGTACAACATCTGGTACGTGTTTTCACAATTAATTACTTTCAAAATGATTTAATTATCCCATCACTACTACCAATTAATATAATCCCTAAAGTTATGTGGTTACCCTTCTCACAGCGACGTTGGCTGAATATGTTTCGCCTTTGGAACCGAATTCTTCAATTGGCGAAAAAAGTTTTATTCTTCAATTGGCGAAAAAAGTTTTATTGGTGGTTACAAAGGAGTGTGGTGCTCACAGGTTTAAAAATATTTTTGATATGCTTAATATAAGCAGCTTTTTTGAAAACCGGAAAATAGTGAATACAGATTATGTGTGCTAAAACTTCGTCAAAACGACTGGACAGTTAAAGTTCAATCTTCACCAAAATTAAGGACATGTATTTCCAATAAATCTAACTGTGAAACAGAACAGTATGTTACTTTAAATATCTCAAAACAAGAACGTTCAGCTCTGCAGCCCTGCAATGCTTTCTATTCGTATAGAAACTGGTCGTAATAAAAATGAGCCTTTACGTGAAAAGACGAGTGTTTTCTGATCAAACACTTCTGTCGAAAATGAAAAACACTTCTTATTAGAATGTCAAATTTATTATAATATAAAGAAAATGTATTTCAATAGATTGATATATAATGATCAGCCAAATAATAATGATGCGGGTTATTTGTTCAAAGTGTTAAGATTACAAGATAAAATTAGCCAAATTTGTACATACAGCCTTTAACCATAGAAAAGATCTTCTGCATGTGTAAATTTATTTAATTTAATGGAAAAAGTGACTTATTGGTTTTATAGGCCGGGTGCATTTTAATTTAATGTTCATTTTGTTTACAGTATATGTAGCACTGTTTATAATGCACAATGTCACTAAAATAAACGATTACTTAGTTACTTAATATATATATTTTTTATAAATCGATGAAAATTGTTCCCCCCTTCCTCCACCGAAAATTATGACAATCTCTCTCTTTGATCTGACTATAACTTACCCTTAGCATGATTAGAAATGAATCTTTTTATAATAATTTTCTCTAAAATTAATATCAAAATGACGCTAAAAAAATCAGTGTTTTGCTTTCATTTATTTGGAAAATAAGTAAATATCTTCCTGGTTAATGATTTTAGTAATTTTCATCTTAAATCATCAAATGATAAACGTGGTCAAGTTTGTAGACCATTTTAAATGATTACTAGTATTATTATAATAAATACTTCATGATTTTAATTGATTGGATAAAAGTATATTTACTTGAAGAATTGAGGAAATTTTAGTGCAATACAGTTTTTAAGTTCCTATAGATACATGTAGGAAATAAAACACACATAAAGGCTATCATTATAATTGATGTAAACAGAATATTTGAGAACAACTTATTAGTTGCGTTTTATCGAAAAAGAAGTCCAATTTTCCATCATCAATAAAAATCTAATTAAGTATTGATTTTAATAATCCTAGCTATGGACAAGTGCAGCATGTATCTATACATGTACATGATTGTATGCCAGACTTCCTGATATTATAGCGTCTCGTTGATACGCTGTAAGTTCCTCGTACAGCTCTGAAGTATAATAAAGCAAATCATTACTCGTTGAAACACCTCATTTTGAAGCTATAGAACTACATGTATGCCGTATCAAAGGCTATATTTGCGATGTTGGAAACCGGACCTTAATTACTAGTACCATTATAATTGTCAGTATGATAGCTGTATAAAAAAGCGATTATTCATCAGTATTTAGAAAATTGAATCATTTAAGTAAATTAGGAAAAATTGTTTAAGTATACACTAGACAGATGGTCTTAAAATTCAAAATATGTGTTTGTAGAACAATCTAATTAAAAAAATGTTTTCAACGTAAAATGCCTTTGTTTTAAGCTTGCTAATTTTTAAAATCTTCTCATGTTGCCATATACCATATGATTTGGCGAGGATAAATACCGCATATAGGCCTAGTCCTTTGAAATATGCAACAAAAAGTAGCATTCAGCCAATAAAACGTTATTTGCAAGCCAATAAAACGTTATTTTCACAGAGAGAGAGAGAGAGAGAGAGAGAGAGAGAGAGAGAGAGAGAGAGAGAGAGAGGTTCCAATCGACCCTACCACCCGGAAGTTAAGGCGCTACAAAATTAAAATAGTATTGTGTCAAAAATTTGACTTTGAACTGACAGACAATATAAATAAATTGGTTGTAATTGCATTATCTTAGTACCTTGGGTTAGCTAGTACCAATGTCACATTATAGTCACATGAATCTACATTTTCATTTTTGCGGAACTATAACATTATTGGATAAGTTTTGTTATGTATTTCCGTGAATGGGGAACTTGAGCTGAACCATTCATTCAGTCATTATTTCTCTTCTTGTTGAACATTTTCATATTATACAACAAACTACATGTGATCCAACTATTATTAATCAAAAGTTAATATAAATGCATAATAGTGACAACAATATATTAAATTTGGTGATCCAATGTTCACAAATACCCCCGCTCTGAAAAAGCAAAGTCGACATTTAATAGAAAGTTGACCGATTTTGTTTTTTAAAAAATTCCGTCGTACAACATGCTTAAACAAAGAGTGTGTTAAAATTTCAACCATCTGCGATGAATAGTTGCTGAGAAATATTTTACGAAAATATGTTTCAAAATTTAGGCTAAACATAAACAAGTCGTCATTTTACAGGAAGTTAATGTCTGTTCAAGGTCACTGCACACCCTTTACTTAAATGCAGCCTGTGAATGAAATATGAGCCAGAGTGGGCCAAGGGGAAAGAAGATATGCTTCGGACAAGTTATCTCGGACGGACAGACGAACAGACTGATCACTAAAGGTCGCCCGCAGAGAGGGGTCCAAATAAACTTAAAACTCAAAAGAGTAAAAAAAATATGAATAACAAGGAATTGTATGCAAGTATTTTCTATTTAAAACGTATACTTACACTGTACTAATTATACCATTTATATGTTTTCCATTTCTAACAAGTTTATTGTTACTAAGATAATTTTGAAACCATACCAGAGTCTTATATTTCTGTTTTAATCATTTTTTATTAACACAGACAGCTGTTTATCTAAAAACAATTAATGCTGACTCTTGATTTTGAATTGAATTTGTTTGTGTGTGAGAATCTACTAAAGTTTCCTTGTTGATTTGGAAATATGATTAGGGATAAGAGTTACATAAGTATCCCCGGATTCACACGTTTCTTTATTGTCAACAGTTTGACATTCGTTCTGAACTTCCTTGATGTTATCTCTTATGATGGGTAACACGTGGTTATTGGTCAGGGCAAGTGTCACGTAGCTATCTTGGCCTTTGTGTGTACCGTTATTTGTTGTAACACCGGCGATTGTATCATCGTAGAAATCTTCTTCGTCTGTTGCGTTGACTGTAGAAATGGCGTTAAACCTTCTGTTGAAGCTCAGGACGTTGTAATTGTTTGATGCTCTCGTCATCTGAGAATAATCCTCGCCAGACTCTTCAGAACCTTCTTCAATTGCGTTTTGAATGTTTCGGCCAGAACTTAACCCTAAAGAAAAGATACAGATGTAAAGTTAAAGGCCCATTAGCCACATCGCTCACCTGGCAAAACGTAGTAGCTAAGAAGTTAAGTTTACTATAAGTATTTCAAATGTAGTTTTGCACAGGGTCTTTCAAAGTATTACGAAACAAAATTATTTTTGCTATTGTAAAAATCGAAGATTAATGTGTAAAATTTAAAAGAGTGTGAAAATAATTTTGGTCGATATAATTTGATCTATTATGGTTTAAATATTTTATTTACCTGAGATTTGCTTTGTAAGAGACTTTAACCTAAAAAAAATACAAGTTAAAAGTACATGTATCTGGTTTTATATCATTCAGAAATCTGCAAAAACGTCTTCGTATTTCATTGGATTGAAATTTTAACCAATCAAACTTGATAATTATTTACATTTGTCTTTAAAATACATTCATTGTTCTTAGATAAGTAATAAAATTAGTTATTTTGATAAATAAGTAATCACGCAATTATTAAGCTCTTCCAAGAAAACAGTAAAATATAAAATGATGAGTAATGTATTAAACCTTTTTGTTAACTCATATTGTTCAACAGATTAACAAGTGAATACTTACTTTAGTTTCAGTGCAAAATATGACACCACAAGAATAGACCCAACGCTGAAAATCACTCCAAATACGACCGGTATGATTCTGCCGATGATTCGGTCAGTTTGTCCAATTGAGTTATTATCTTTCTCTTAAAAGACATTATTACCAGATATTTTACCAAGACACTTATCAGCATTCATATCATATTATATATGCCAGGTATATCTGAAGGTTCATGCGAACTCATGCACTTATCTATACTTTTTACTATTTTATTTTAAAATGTTATTTTAAAACATATTAAATTAACAACCAGCAAAATTACCTAAATGTATGCAGGCATGTAATGTCAAGGGGGCGGGGGGAGGGGGGGGGGGGGCTGACCTCCCACTTTTTCTCGCAGCAAACATTTTTCTTAAATTGACAATATAAAAAAGTGAATTAACATGGAGTTGCCCCCCCCCCCCACCCCCAACTTTTTGGTGAGCATGTAATGAATGGAAGTGAAAGGAAGAAAACTAATTGTAAAATTGGATATTGAAGTTATATGTACAGGTACATAACCCCCCCCCCCCACCCCCGGGATTAGGATTTTCATGTTTTATGAAAAGTTGTATATAATTTTCCTCTTTTTTCTCTCTGCTTGTCAAGACATTTTAGTTGAGTCTGCTCCCACAACTTTCAAAAACGATGCTATGTGCTTGGTATGTGTATATTGTACCTGGTTTTAAGGTATTAACGCACAAAATCAAGTTTAACTCAAAAGTGTGTACAATTCTACACATTTGATGTTATTGTGATAAAACATTCCTTGGAATAGTATTTTTTCTGTTAAAAAGGAATGAACATGAGTATAACGTCCAAAACTTTCAAGTTTTTTTAAAGGACGAACCCGATAAGAAAATCGGGTCGTTTAAGAATAATTTCGTCATCAACTGTTGATCAGACCGCAAACTTGATCTGTAGTTTTTCATTATAAAGCCAAACAACTACATATAGTTTCAGATCGATTCTACAAACCATAACAAAAAAAAAGCATGGAAACCAAGATGGAACAGAACTACTGGCAGACCGATGGTATCACCGGTAGGAGACTAATATAGTAAAACAGATAGACACGTTCACGAAGTAATGTTGAGGAGATGGTGGTTGGTCCCCTTCAGCAAATAAAAGAGCGGAGAATGTTTTTTAACTTTGCAGTTTCAACAGGTGAAAGGGTTCAAAGTAGTTTGTGTTTTCTTAATATTAAACTGGATTAATGTTGCTTGTATATAAAGAAGATTGGGGATAAAAGAGCGCAAATGCCCATTTGGCGTAAAATAATAATTTCAAATATAATTTTATCCAGTTAAATCTATTTGATAGTGTTATAATACACAAGTTTTCAAAAGCACATTTTCTAACTATATTCAATTTTAAAAATTTTAACAAACAATAAAAAAAAGAAACATTTCACATGAAAGAGCTAAAGCCACGAATGGTCAAAATCGGCCTAATATCCAAATTTAACAATATTACCAGGAAACAATCTCAGACCAACGTACGTCACAAAAATATAAGCCTCGGCTTGGTTTGGTCCCTATCAATGGTGTAAGAAGCATGGAAAGAGCCCGTGTTTAACGCTTTATGACGTCATATTATATACAATGGCATAAGTTTTTTCATAAATACATTCAAACTACTGAAATAATATAAAATCAGTGCACAATTACACTGTAAAATTCAATAAAACCCAAACACCAGAGTAAAAAATTTTACATTTATATACATTTCATGGATTATTTGAGCTTCAAAAATGGGTTTTTTTTAAAGCTGATTGGTCCGATTTTATTTCAAATTTTGTGTACGCTTTTAAACGATGGTTATGCTAAGTATGTGTATAATAATTGACAATTTCAGTAGTTTTCCCGGTCAATTAAGCCAAATTTCAATGAAAAAAATATATACAAAATTTGTTAACAAAACAAACCACATAAAACGGTATCGCGTTATTTCGCCTCATGTTACCCCCCCCCCCCCGACGTCGAGACCGGTATTGTTGTATTACGACTTTGACACCGCTATAAATAAAGGTCATAATGTTCAGGCGCATTAAAATCAACCTGTGTACATTTTGTTCGCTAATATTTCTGAAGTTTGCTTTGTTTACAATCGATACATAACATGCAGGTTGAATAAACCCAGTCATTCGGGGGACGAAACCAACCGGTTCCCTTTTCTTAACATTCCCATGATGCATTTTGGTTTGTTTTTTCGTTTGCCGAAAAAGAAATTAAGGTACCTCTTTAAAGGAGCATGGTCACGATTTTCGTCAAAAATTATTTTTCCGATTTTAACGTTTACAATGCTTCAGTTAGGCATTTTTAATAGGCAACAAAAATTTGAGTGTTATTCGTTGAGTTATAAGCGAGTTACAGAGCTTACAATTCTTTGCTATGTAAACAAACTTTAAGCATTTGTTTAAATTTTGAGTGTTGAAGTGAAAATTCCAATTTTAGACCTAAAATGAATGTGTTAAAACGCTACAAACTGTTTATTTATGCTTGAAATGAATAAGAAGATAGAAAAATCAGCTTGAAAAAGATTTTTTACTGGTATATTGAACCTATGTAAACAAAAACAGGGCACGACTCTTGTTTACATGACAAAGAATTGTGAGCTCTGTATCTTGCTTATAACTTAACAACTGACTCTCAAATTTCATTTGATCATTTGAAATGCATTCCTAAAGCATTGTAAATAATTAAAACAGAAAAATAAAAATTGACTAAAATCGTGACCATGCCCCTTTAAACATTCACATGGACACCAGGAACAAATAGAATTTGCGTAGAAAATTTTCCATACTTTTCATACCGTTACAAGATTCCAATACACAATATCAATAACAATGTTATATCGTACAGTTTGAAGATATGACTTATATAGACATATATTTTTTAAACAATTTTTGGTAATATTTTACACGCCATGTTGTTATTAGCATACGACAAGCATCCCCATAGCTCGTACACGTAATTTCTTTCATAACTGAAATTATTTTGTTGTAAACAATCAGCAAATATATCACTTGGATATCCCACAACACCCAATTAATTAAGCTCTGTTTTGTTTTGTTTTTTGGGGTTTTTTTTGGGAGGGGGGGTGTGCTGGATTGTGAAGTGTTTCGTTGTTGTCAGCAGTCGTTAGAAGTAATTATAAAGAAGTTTGAATATTAATTTTGATGAATTTTACAATTAAATTGATTGGAGAATTGCAATTCAAAATTTATAATTCATATTTGGGGCCTGAAATTTTCAGGGCTATCTACTAGTGGTATAATTTTACCACTGTAAAAATATGGTAAAGTGGTCATCGCTAGTTTTTGAGATTCGGGCCTATTTGCAATTGAATAATGAACTGCGTTATAGAACGCTGTTCGCAATTTAAAATTTATAATTCATATTTGTGGTCATCTACTAGTGGTATACCACTACCACTCTGAAAATATGGTAATGTGGTAATCTCTAGTATGTATGTAGTATGTAAAACTGATTGCATTATACGACTTATCCTTTGTTCTAAGTTATCAACCCTAAATTAAACCTAAACAGCAGAAAATGAAACACTAAAATAAATAGACACTTTTGAATTGTGAATAAGCACGAATCTCAAATACTAGAGATTACCACTTCACCATATTTTCACAGTGGTAGTGGTATACCACTAGAAGATGATCCTGAAAATTTCAGGCCCCAAATATAAATTATAAATTTTGAATTGCGAACTGCGTTCTATAGAACGCAGTTCAGTTTTGAATTGCGACTTAGCCCGAATCTCAAAAACTAGAGATGACCACATTACCATATTTTCACAGTGGTAGTGGTATACCACAAGAAGATGACACTGGAAATTTCAGGCACCAAATATGAATTATGAATTTTGAATTGCGAACTGCGTTCTAGAATGCAGTTACTTGTGAATTGTGAATAAGCCAGAATCTAAATATACATTACTGTTGATGATTTTTTACACGCCTTATCAAGCCATCTTCTTTGCCTCGACATAAATAACACTTACATAACACATATTTATAGGCGTACATGTATGTGTCACTACAGTGTGCGATTAACTTGTGGAAAAAAGTCTTCAAGAACAGCTCTTACTATTTAAGTTAAAAGGTCCTACCTTGTTTAGATCAAGAACGCCATAATTACAGCACAGACTTAATGGTGATGACCCTCGTCAACATTAAATAGAAAAAATGTGGGGAAAATCCATTACAAATTTCTAGTACATGTATTACAGAGAGACCTTCACACATACTGCTAAGATATTTTTATTTAAATATCATTCAGCTAGTAATCAATTCAATAAGCATCATCTGCTGATCGGTTACACTCGTCGTATGCTCTTTGTCGCATTCGAAAAAAAACGTGAGAAGTTCGTATACAATTAGGTGAATGAATACACTACTAAATAGCATCTGTTAATGTTACTGTTAATGTGGTAAAAACTAAAATTGTTGTTTTCAGAAATTGTGGTAAATTACATACGATTGGATTGATCACTGGCCATAAAATGGATAATTACTAAATGCTGCTGATAGCTTTACTTACATTAATTAAGTAGAATTGTAAATTCTTAGAAACAGGCAAAACAAGGACAAAAATGTTTCTACATACTATGCTTAATAAAAAAAGATTTGCTGAATAATGAAACAACGGTGGCCTTGTAAACATATGTGAGAAGCATTTTATGTTGTGGTTGTTGAGTCTGGGAATCATTTAAAGCTAATGATATTTACAAAGTATTCACGAAGTTTTGTAAGCGTTTATTAGAAGTGAAATCAAATTGTAATAATGCTATGGTTAACATTGGTATGTCTCCCATTAAGGTCTGTAAGAATTAGTTTAATGATAAAGGACTAGTTTAAACTACTTGGAACCACAGACTGCATGCGCGGATCTAGAGGGGGGGGTCCCGACCCCCCCCCCCCCCTGGAAAATGAAAATTTATTAAATTTACATAGTAAAATTATCGCAAATATGCCTCGGACCCCCCCTGGAAAACACAATTACCCTTCGGACCCCCCCCCCCTGGAAAAATTTTCTGGATCCGCGCATGGACTGTATTTTAGAATCCTGTTATATAAATCTTAATATACGAGACTGTAAAGCCAAAAGGTCATGCTCCAATTTGGTCCGAATTGTATAATGTCGTTCTTGGTGAATTATGGGAACACCAAGAATACCTTGTATTCCATAAACATTTTCCAATTGCAAAGAAAAGAATAAAAGATGTTTAATTTTGGGAATTGTTTGCTGTTATTAGGAATTCTCCAAAATGTTATATTTTTAAAAACATTTGATATAATTTTGTATGCAATCTTATTTACTCAAAACTATACCTCATACCTTATACTATTACAATATATCTTAGAATGTGTTATGGCAACAGCATGTACATGTATTACTTCTAAAGCACAGGCATCATTTGGCCGACTGTGTTCGTGGTGTAATATGTATAATCAATCCATTTGATTTCTCAATGAAACATGTTTAAATTTACATGTATAGCCAGGCTATTTCAATTTAACCCTGCTATATAAAATATAATATCTGATAAAACCAACGCCATAGAAAAAAAGTTCATCTATTTGAATTTCATGCACACAGTGATCATGCTCAAAATGTGAAGTCTTGTCGCTATAATATGAAAGAAAAGTTGTTGCAGGCAAATCTTCAATGTTTATATCTATCTCAGTATATTATAAAACATTAATTATAACTTAGGCGTCAATTTTATTGCAGTAGTTAAAACACCCTCCCCCCTCCCAAAAAAACCCCCAGTAAAACACTTAACAGTAGAAGTGTTATCAAAGTCAAAGAAAAACTATGGCTACAAAAGAAAAGCCACACAAAAACAACTCTTTAATTTTTAAAATCTGTTGGGTTTTGTGTGAGGATAAGCTGTTCGAATTAAAGTATGACATAAAATACAAGATGACTCGAATTTACTTCATACAAGTAGTTGATATCTACTTATTTATAATACTATAAATTATTAATAATTACCCGTCTAGTAATTCATTGTTAGCATACGCATGCATTATTTCGCGTTTAAAAACGTTTTCATATCCAACATTTAAGTGTGGTCTTACGCGCTTTTCACATAAATATACGTTGCTCATATATAATTGCTTAATTTTGCAAACATCCAATTAATTGATAACAGTAGCCTACATGAGAGAGTAAGTAATCATACGTTCGTTTCAAATGGTTTTGGGTCTAACCTGTACTATTCACGCATCCTATGAATCTGTCACAGTCTTGTTGTTCCGTACAGTTACATGTATCCTTACAACCATGTCCGTAATATCCCGCCAGACAAGGACCACCAGTACAGTTGGTACCAAATGAACCTATGCATGCTTGTTATTTACACAACAAAAATAAATGAACAAATAAATACTGTTAAAATTACTAATATTTTCATTGCATGTGATTTGCTGGCACAGTATGAAACGCCGAAAAGTAATCGCAGATGATATTGATATTTGCTATTTATATGCGATTGAAACTTCATCTTTCGTCAACTGTTTATTGAAGAAAACAATACATGCAAATATTGAATATTATTTGCTTACGTTTGCAAACACCAGACTGGGGATAATACATGTAGTCTGTACAGCACCTGGATAGCATGAAAACAACATTTTAAATATGGACTTTTGTTAATTAAATACACATATATTTACAGTATTGCTATAAAATGGGTATCACAGAAGAAACTAGTAAAATATTTTGCAAAGCTGTTTTGTTTTCAAAGCAGATTAAGTAACTCTGTAGAACAATACAAGATTCTAGTCGGAAACTTTTGAAGGCCTATCATTTAAACGGAAGATTTAAACTCATCAATAAAAACTATATGTATTTTTCCTGTATATGTAAAAAAAATCAAATAAATGCATTTGATTTGATACGCAATCTGTTTACCGAAGTTTACAATTAAACTATTCATTTATAATATATGATGTAAAAACCCATATGAAATACTTGAATGCGAAAAAAAAATTGCAGAAAATAAAACGCACAAGTTCGTGCTAAAATGGAAAATAAAATGTGTGAGTTAAAAGAGAAAATAGCCTTCTCACATTATTTTTGTAATCGATTTCGTACAAACTCCCTGATCACCAGATTTGAATCCAATAACTGTATCAACATATATAAAACAAAATAAAAGGCACACGTATATTCCCATAACTGTTTCAATGCATGTTTCAAAAATAAAACTTTTTCGAGAATTAAGGGATCAGAATTGAAAAATTCATTTCCGTCCTGTTTTATCATAACGAGGAAGAATAAATTAATTGATTATTAAAGTCTTCAAGTATTGAAATAATGAAACGATTCATCCTTATCTTTGCAGCTTTTTAAAGTCACTATAGAAATCCTCATCTTTGTTGTTAAGCCATTTATTTTTATCAATATCAATAGTATAAATGTTTGTAACAACTGAAATGATGCCTGTTTGTTTGTTATGTTTTGTTGTAATATATTTGTCCATTTTATTTACGTAAGAGTTATCTTTCATTTATTTACGTGAGTTTTATTGTTCATTTAGCTTGAAAAAATTTCTTCTTAAGCTTTATTACCGCAAGCCAGAATGCTCTCGGGGTGATATAGGATGCGATATAAAAAGTGTCACGTAATAATACATATGTATTAAACCGCAAATACAAATACAAATTTAAACAAGATACAATATCGGTTTGTATCATATGATACAATATTTTGAATACTACATCATACGATTCTGTATCATTTTATTCAATATGATATTGTTTTATATGATATATAATATGATATCATAACATGTCATATGATATAAGCGATATATTGTAATGTCTGATACAATATCGTAATATATGATATGGTTTAAAGCTGACATGAATTCATAAATACGCATTATTTCCCTTTTATCTCCAACTACCGCCATATTAGTGGTCGATTTCTATTGTTCTTCTCATCGCTACAGACCCCCGATATAAGGTCGAGAGCACTATTCATGCTTCACCGCATTCAAGTAATTCATGCACCCGGACACGTTACCTGGGGCGAAAAGATGTGTAGAAACGCGTTTTGAACAAAAATAATATGACAATCACTGCACTGGCAAGGATTACCAATGAACGACGAACCAAGACAGACTGAAATCCAGGCAGGCACAAATGCTTCAAAAATTCCTCGATAATTCTAGACCGTTTTTCTGTGTATGATATAACATCGCACATGCGCAAACCACACACTGTGGCAGATCGAGCAATATCAATGACCGCATGGATTTTAGAAACGGAGCGTTTTTGTAGAAACCGATGGAAACGATGTTTCGTTGTTACTTTCTTGGATTTACTATCATTTAGCTACTGTGTTGGATGTAGTGACGCCGGGGTTTTCAAAAAGAATCAGACGTTATGCACTCTGTATGAACGGCACACGTGTTCGATGTGCATGCGAAGTAAGGCATCACTATCTGTGAAAAATAATACGGATACCTTGGAATTTTTTTCAAAGAATAAATATATTTTGTGTTTTATTTATTGTTGTTCCCTTTATTCTTTAATACACACATTTTACTACAATGTGTTGTTTACGCATTTCGAAGTCCGTACAACCTGAATGTCTCGATCGGAAAGCAACCGACCGTAACTTTCTCGACCGGTATATATACCCCAGTGGCAGTAGAGGAGCGATCTAAACTGATATGGCGACCAAATGCTTTTATGAATTCATGTCAGCTTTAAGATTGAACAATACCATGCAATACGATGTTTGTTAGGTCCCTGAGGTCCACGCAGAAAACATATAATTATCCGAGGTTAAACAGGATGCTATGGAAAAAATCTAGCTTGCGCCTTAGCTAACCTGGATCCTGCGCGGGATTATGGGTAGCCTGGGGAACCAGTAAAGAAAACAAATTATTTCTTTTAAAGAAATTATCGGCGTGTGATATGAATTGTCAGCATCATGGAATACGTTAATGATATGCCGAAACTACAACATGCATCAAATAGCATAAATTGCGATATTTTGTTGTTTTCCGACAGAAGGACTTCCAACTTTTAACAGAGAACAATACACTTAGATGCACTGTTGTTAATTTTTTACCTTTACCCTTTTCTTATCACAAGGTCAAATTAAGAAAAAGTCTAAAAAAAATTAAAAAGATAACTTTAAACCCCTTTGACTGAAAAATTTCAAAAAAAAAATGTTGATAGATGATAAAAAGAAGAGTAAGATCTAGCAAAATCTTTTACTATTACTCTTTTGAGTCTTAGGGTCATTTTTAATCTGAAAAATATTATCCTAGTTTTTACATAAGAATTCCTTAAAATAAGGACTTGTACTATATATGGATGATATAAAACAGCTGAACACCACCGAAATATTTTACCCTTGCTATTTTTTGGATTTTCTAGGCCAAATTAAAAAATAAAAGATTTTTGGCCTAACCTGAAAAAACTGGTATAACATTAAAACTAGCTAACAAAATGCTTTTTCCTTAATTAAATTTGCCCCATTTTACAAACCTAAGGAAGAATGGGAGACATGTATTTTTTGTAAAAAAAAAAAAAAAAAAAAAAAAAAAAAAAAAAACCCAAAAAACAAAACAACCAAACAAACAAAAAAACAAAAACAAAACAAAACACCATAACCTACAGTGTACTAAATGGAGTTGTTATTATTATATACATGTTTATTGAGTGCTGTGTAATGATGTACTTTTTGAAATAGTTGCGATTTACGAATTGTTTTTAATCCTTTAAAATAATTCTCACAAAAGTAGCATCTGCTCTTTTAATCTATTGATTGATTTTGATGGATTATTTTACTAAACAAAATGCTGTACAATCACTGAAAAATCAACAAACGTTACTTATCTTTAAAAAAAATGAGACACTATTGTACTCTCCGAGGAAAGTCGAGTTGTTTAGCAGATTTTTTATCTTCTATATTTTACTTGAGCGCCATAGTTACAAGGGTTTTCCAAGGTTCCCATGAAGCAATTTTTTTTAAAAGTCGATATGCTCTGTTTCGGCATTGCCTACGCTTGATGAATCCTTTGTATACTATTTAAAAATAAATAAGTATTGAATATATAGTGACAAACTAAAAGGAAGCATAATAATATAAAAGATCATATTACAATACCGTATCATTATATGATACTACATGTATATTACCGTGTTATGAATTTGATATATTGTATCGTATGATACAATATTATTTAATACGACACAATATAATGCATTTGATGTAATATCATATGGATAGTAAGCATAATATAAAATTACGTCCATCAAGCAAGTATGAGTGCAACTTTTTTTTTAGCATCCTCGATAACATCTTCTATGACATCCCACACGTTGCAAACTCTCATCTTATCCATTTGTATTATTTTGATTTTCATTTGCATTGCAAACCTATTATTCGTTTTCTATAATTTTCTATTTGCATTTTATAAGTTTAATTTGTCTAATTAATTTTACATTTCTAAAATTTCCATTTTAATTGTAAAACATTTTATCCGAATTGTAAAATATTTCATTTGTACTGTAAATTTTCTCATTTGCATTTTATCTTAGGTATTATTCTTTTGGTTTGTAACGAACGTTTTCATTTGTTTAAATTTACACGATATATCAGCCTATGCCATTTTCGGCAGGTAATAAGATACTAAGAGAGATTTTCAGTGGACCAAGTTTAGTACTAAGAATTACTGCTGTTAATGACCGAAATGTTTTTAGTATTATAAGAATTATTTAGTAGTAAGAAAATAACAAACGTCCATTAAATTTTGTGACAATGGCATCATATTTTATTTACGTTGAAAGGATGACTACACTGTTAAAACCACTGTTGAAATAAAACCACTATTGAAACAAATTATTTCAATACTGGTTGGGGATGTCTTTCATTAGAATAATCGCTTTGCAACTACTTTTGAAATACAACCACTATTGAACTAATTATTTCAATAGTGGTTGGGGATCCATTGATTTCAAGATTCACTTTACAGCCACTATTGAAATACAACCACAACGAAAATTATTTTTTCAATCGTTGTTTGGAATTTCTTTATAAATATTACTTTGTTATCACTATTGAAACACATTTGGAAAGAAAAACGTTGTATATCATTTTTGCAAACTATTTTCAAATGCAATAAAAACGTTATCTAACGAACAATTTCAAATACACAATTTTGGTATAATAGTCTTGCATATTTTACGGTATTAACCTAGACTATGAAATTAATGTAGTAATGTTAGGATTTTCACTGCTATGCGGAGATAAATAACAAATTCTCGCAGATTTACATACATATAAGATTGTTTTCATATTTTTTTTTACCTTTCTCTTTCTATACATATATAATGTTTTTTGAAAATTGTTAATTATAAGTACAAGGGTGAACACCTTGTAAGTTGCCAAAACTTCTATTCACCCCTAAATATAAAAGAAAATATGTTCAAACCAATTAAACACAATTTCTACTATAAAAATAAATAGTCTTTTTCTTTTAATCAGAGTGGGAGATATTAAATTGGGTTTGACCATCCGCCTGACCGTCTTCCGTCTCTTATTCTGTGTGTGTAATACTTTCGTTAAACACGATAGAAACAAATTTTTTCAATAGTTGTTAAGGATGTATTTCATTACGACCACTATTGAAATAAATTATTTCAATAGTGGTTAAGGATACGTTTCATTACAACCACTATTGAAATAAATTATTTTATTTCGATAGTGGTTGGGATGCATGCCATATATATATATATATATATATATATATATATATATATATATATATATATATATATATATATATATATATATATATATAAATATATATACACACACACACTGTGCCGGATAATTATGCCAGTGCCGAGGTGGCATTTTTGCACCCGTCTAAGCTGCATTTATCGAAAAATTCAAATATGCCACATTTTTCCGATAGGAAACACAATTTTCCTATAGGAAATTCGAAATTTCCTATCGTAATACAAGAACTTCCTATAGGAATTTCAATTCCGATAGGATTTGATAAAATCAGATAGGAAATCTTAATTTCCTATAGGACACCTACCTGCCTGAATCAAATTCCTACAGGAAATACCATTCTGTATAACTAATACTTCATGCAGAAAAAAAGTTTTATTTGTATTAAAAGTTACATCAAGTTTGAACAAATACAAATTAAAATAAAACCCAACTTGCCTAGAATACTACACTAAGTAGTCATGTTACATTAAGACTGGCAAATAAATATTTTTTTTTCAAATTCCTATACAAATGTCATGAAGAATATCAGGAAATGTACACACGCAAGACTGAATAATCTCCACTGGCGTCATTACACCGAAAACGCATGAAAGATCATGTTTATTTAAAACATGTAATTACACACACTCTATATAGATATTTGGTGTACTCGTTTTGTCATGTTCACTCTCATTGACGTCACAGTATACCGAGGATCTATCATCTCTTATTGGTTGATCGTATACTCGTGGTAGGTACATTTCCTCGACATAATTAGACTGATCCTGGCCATGGGTATTTGGATCCTGGGTATTTCGTCTATAGCTATGGAATAAAAATTTCCACTTGACATAGTCAAACTAACGACTGCGGCAGATTGCAAAATGGAACTGAAGAAGATGTCCGTCTTAGAAGCAAAAGAATATTTTGATCTCCATGGTTTTAATTTTCCGTTATTGATTTTTACATTTTTCAATATTCTTTATATAAATCTACTGCCGAGAAAAACTTTTATTTATGTGTGAACATTTTAATGGGTTAAAAGGTCATACTTATAACGTCACACCGATCAGCGCTCGAACCATTGTTGTTTGAAGATCGCGTAATTATGAACATAAAACAAGGTTATGTTTATAATTTTTAACGATTTGACTTTCACTAAATATCATAAATAAATAGGAATATTAAAAAGTTCCCAAGAATATGAGCTTGATTGGTATGTGATCAAATCACCTTAAGGGTTCGGACTAGATCACGTGACCAACTAAGTTCATATTCCGGTGAACGGTTGAACATTGGTAATTATTTCTTGACTGGACAAATGAAAAAATGGAACCTTTGAAAAACCCGTTTGAAAATGTAACCAGCTGCTGCAAAAATAATCCCGAGGAGGATTCCGAGAAGTACGAGCAGGATTTTATCGCTCAAAGAGTTCTCAGATTCTAAAAAAAATGCAGAATAAACATAAACTATGTAGTGCAATATATTGTAACATTTTTAAGTTACAGATAAAATTATTATTTATCAATTCGTTTGTTTTGGTTGCCTTCCTAAGAATTAAATAAAAATAAGAAGAAAAGCTTACATCTGCCAATAAAACACGCAGTTATTTATAAGCTTTTCCTTTGATTTTATTTGATTAATGAACAACAACAACAACAACAAGGAATCAAGATACAAAAGAATTAACCTTTAATCAATTATAAACTCTGTTGCAATACAAACAATTCTATATGCCATCATTGTTCAACATTCACCGATCAAGCCACCAAAACACCATCAGTCGAAAGCCACCAAGAAACTATCAAATTCACACTGTCAATGGGACACAAGTGGTAAACAACTCATCGAACGCCACCAAAACATAAAATCTATGGGTCACAAAAGGTCTAAAGAAAACCAAAAAGACAGAATGTAACTGGGTCACATCAGGTCATAGAACCAATTTATATAACTAACGTTTTTTTTGTTTCCCGCCCTGATCTGATCAAAGCAAATAAAGAGGGCGAATGTATTTACTCTACCAAGATTATTCTAGTATCTGATTGGTCCAATCATGCTAGATTTTTATTTGATAGTTGCTGAAAGCTTATCTTTCAAAATTGAGATATATGATTGACATTTCAATCCGATTGAAGTAAAATCATAACAGTAAATAGTTTTTATTTTAGCTTTTTTCTCTCATACATTTTGTTGCTATTGGTTAAATAAAGCTTCTTGAAGATAGCCGTACTTACCTCAAATCATGAACTGGGTGTTAACTTTAGTATGTGGTTTAGGTATGTTTCTCTACTTAATAAGTTAATTATGATGCAAATGAAATAAAAAAATATAATCGCTAAAATATTGAAGAATATGGCGGATTGTTAAATAATTCAGTATGAAAGTTTATAATAGTAAATTTAACAAAAACAAGCTTTGTTTGTTTGAAACAATGTATTCAGAAAAAGGCAACAAAGAAGTTAAATTTTTTTAAAGATACACAATGTAAATTTTAAAAAAAGTCTTAAGAAATTCATTGAAGCTATCCATAAGTGTAATTCAATTTATAACATAACTTTTTTAAAGAATACTATTAAAAAAGTGGCTAGGAGGAAAACAGGATATTTGAAAACGATTTTGTGTACATCAATAGAGAAGTCTTCATGCAGGAACATCAATGTTGAAATATGCATGCATTCTACATCCATCATTACACTCCCCAATCTCTAGATGCATAAAAACCTAAGATGCTTACTAATAAATTTCACCATTTTGATTAATTTTTCAGAATTTTTCTGAATCATAACCAAGCAAAGCACTATTGTTATGCCTAAAAGATTCTCAGGAATATAAAGAATGTTTATTTAAAATATAATTAACTTGTATAATTTGTCAATGGAGCCTAATATACCAGCAGAGCCCTGCCCGATATGATATTTATGAAACCATAATATTAGTAGGATCTTCCTTGTTTATTTCATTCTTGCTTAACATTTGGTTAGTCGAGTAAAAAATATACTCCATGCAACACAATTTATACTAATTCAATCAATACGATTAGAGACCCACCCTTACCACGAATTCGTAATCCTTGGTCTAAAAACATTTTGTGATACACCAATGCTGTTTTTGAAAAAATAATAAACAGAGATTTGCCCGTTGACTTTCCTTCTGTAAAACTAATTTGTTTTCTCAAAATTTATATAAGTATTTATTCTTCAGTTCAAGGTTACATACATCCTTATGAAAAACTGAAATTTATGAATGCATAATTTAATAAATTGTATATCAATTAGAACCGTATGGCCCATACTGCTCACATGACCAACAGTTCAACAGTGAACAACTTTTGAAAAGTTTCATATAAAACTTTTGAACTTAGGGAGGGGAAGAAGGTTGGTGAAATGTTTGATTAAGTTGAACATAAACTTTTTATATGTTTATGATGATTTTCGCCCATTAATTTTACAGATTGAAAAATTGTATATCTTGCAAATTTTCTTTAAGATGTTTCCATAACATTTGGATTTGGATAAACATTGCATAATTTAGAATATGTACTATATCAGGATGCTTGCAAAGTTATATCACGAGTTGTATTATTGTTGTTCTAATGAATTTGAATGATATTGTTAAAGGTTTCAGACTACATAATAAAAAATCTTAAGTTTAAACATGGTCATTAAATTTAGATAGACTCATCCATTTTGTTATATATTTGAAAAGTTTAGGGGTGTCAACGAGTATTCAAGTACTCGACTATCGCTCGCGATCGGTCACTACGATTATCGACATATTTTCTTTAAAATTGTTCTTAAAATTTTCTTAATCGATTTCTATTCATAATTTGAATAAAAATTGAAACCTCTTTTTTTCCCTTTAACGCAGCAGCTTTGGGAGCTTCAAATGAAAATAACTGCTTTCTTTTCTCCGCATTTTTGTCGTTAAGTGACAGTCTTTATATCGGTGCCCTAGACGTTTATTTTAAGCGGCTAATACCGGTATATAGGTATCTAATATCTCTTGTTTTGTACATGTATATCTATCTAAAGCATTTATGCATGCAATCATGAAATTCTGAAGATTAATTTGATGTTCTTTTAATATGAGATCTTTAGTTAATGTTTGGGCAAGATGTTTGTATAATTTAAAGTTTGATTATATCAATAATTATCTGAGTTACATAAGATGATATGTAGCTCAATTATGTTTAAACGTCGCAAGAAAAAAAGAAAAAGAAAGGAAAAACAGGACATTTTCTAACGGATATTAAGATTAAATAATTTTTAATTAAATTTAATTCGTTTAATACGTATAATTATCAGTTTTTCAATGTTCTTGATTTAAGACACGGTGTTTGTGACAGTGGTATTATTTTATTTGAAAAGGACATACATTTTCAAATAAATCAACCTCTCTGAGTCAATTTCAATTGAAATTAAGATCAATTCATTTATAAAAATACGAACATTGCTTTTAAATACTACTTAAAACGAGTATGTTTTACTGCATTTGAACCCCCCACCCCCATTTCAAATATAAAATACTCACCATTAAGCTTTGTTCCTGTTAAATAAACAAAATCACTCACTTTATACAAACTTTATATCACACACTTTATACAAACAAAAACATTTTGAATCTAAATTTATTTAGATAATGACACAATAACAGTTGAAAAGACTCTCACAATATGCAATGATTGTATAAGGTTCTAAAAGAAACTCGCCAGTTTTCTTATATTTAATGTATGTAAGTACATGTACTAGTTCGTGTTTTAATACTATCTTCAATCCATAATCAAAACTAATTGTTTGCTGATTTTCCCCACTTAATACCTTATATGAGGTGTTGGCGCATTTGATAGTGTCGACCGATTTGGACACGATAGCACCGGGTTCGAGTCTGGTCTGTCTCTAGCGCGATAACATTGTAACCTTGGGCAAGTGACTTTACTCTATTAGTTCACTCTCTCCACCTAGGGGTTAAAATGGGTACCTGGCACATGAGACGAGCCGGCTATGTGAATGTAAAGCATTAGCGCTGTAATTTGGCAGCTCTACTTGTATGCTCCCCATGGAGTTGAGGGATGCTATGAATTGTACAGGTCTCGCCAGGGGGTAATATTTAGAACTCGTGCGAGGCAATGTACTTCGCAAGCAAGACTATAAACCCTTACCTTAACCTTTCTTTACCTTTAATATGTAAAAAAAAAAACCCAACGAAAATAATAAAAAATGAAAGAAAAAGTGAGCAAGCTCACATACCATGCTCTTACATTACTTCACAATGCTAGACATGATAAATGACACGGTGCGCATTGAATACAAAAAATATTTTGAAAAAGGGGCATATGATAACTCTCGACAATATTATAACAATACATCCTGTAAAAATGCACATATATAGTTTTGTCTTTAACAACAACAAAATTAAATTCTTCGTTCAAAAATCCTATATTCCTAGAAAAAAAAAGAAAAAAAATTCATAATTATATACACATTGTGGCCTAATTATAAATACCTACAAAGTTTCAAGAAATTATGTGCAGCGAATTTAGAGAAGTTGCTCTGACCAACAAATAAAAAAAAACCCAGTTCTGACGGCTGGACTGACTGTTGGAAGAGTCAAAAACATTATACCCTCCCCGCAACTTGTACTCAATTATACCTATAAAGTGTTACATCGTCTATTATCAAGTAACTTACTAGTGCAGCCTATGAATCTGTTACAGTTTTGATGTGACGTACAGTTACATTCATTCTGACAGCCAATACCATAATATCCTTCCTGACAAGGTCCACCAGCACAGTTGACACCAAATGAACCTATGCATGCTTGTTGTGTAAACAACAATGCGCATTTAGACAAATGATCTATCAAAGCTGATTGTTTTTACCGCATTGTAAGAGTTCCCTTAAAAGTCTCATTTTTTAAAGAAATGGTATAATGTGTTATAATTTATATTTACATTTAAGTATTATTCATTTAATGTTTGTATAGGAAATCTGCTATTTTCAAAAACATACGTTTAACTGATTACGGCATATGAACACAAGAAAACCTCATCACGCGTTTTAAATATATGTTTTAGGCCTAATACATATCCTATTGGTTGATTTCTATTTTTTAACATTTTTAAAAAAAGATTGATACATGTATGTATTTTTGGTAAATAAACGTTCAATTATATCAATTCCATTTCAAAAAATGATTTCCCCTATTTTTTTTCACTGATGTAGCTCGTCAAGATTTCGGGCATGTATGATCCCCACTTTCAAAGACTTTGCCTCATGTCTGTTTTGTGCTTTGAAAACGACGTTGCGTTTGTATATCGTCAAATTTAAAATAATAAAATAAATATAAACATAAGTATTATATTAATTATATATAATATTATTATATAATACATATTATATTATGTAATAATATATTATTATAAGCATTGAAAGGTTATTTTTTATTTAATATCGTCGGTCCTAAAATACCATGCTCTGCAGACCAATTTCAAACTTCGGAGCAAATGTGTGGTATTCAATTTGTCATCAATTTGCCTGGTGTGTTATAGGACCGAAGACATAAAAAAATAAGCATTTAATGCAAAAATGTTACTATTGATAAACGAATTGAACTCCTTTCGGGATTTTTAATAGTGAATAAAACATTATCTGACACTATTTATTATAATATAACACTTAAGATGTTGTGCGCATTATTTTGATCATGCATTCTTTACCTAATCTTTCGATGTAAATCAGAAACATACAACGTTTATTCACTTTTATCCGGAAATATGTCTGGTATTGTAACTTACGTTCGCAGTTACCATCTACAAGGTGATAACTTGTGCAGCACCTACAACATAATCATGAATATGCTTGTATATTAACTACTTATAATTGAACTCTTTACAATGAAAATGTTCATTTTAATATATTTCAATATCACCATGGCATTAATGCAATTATTGAAACTAGATGTAAAAGCCATACTTGAATATTACTATAAAAACTAACATTTCCAACAAAATATCAAATTTCACTGACAGTATTTGATACATTCAATAAGTTTTGGACTAATACTCATTCAGGTATAACTATTATAAAATAGTATATCTACAAAAATTAGATATAGTTTCCTTAAATAAAACCCCGATTTAATACCGTAGTATGTTAATGAAACAGAAATTATGTCACGTATGTAAAAGCCATTTAAACACATTTAAGAAGAAAATAAGACTAAGCTGGATCGAAGGCATTTAAAGAATTTAAAGGTATTGCTATAAATTGTAGTAACAAAATAACTTACACTAGTTTCCCTACTGAATTTGTACATGTTCCCAAATCTCTAATATTCTCTCCAATTACTGTATCAAAACATACTTGCAAGACAAAATAAAATATACATGAACATTTCTCAAGATATTCCATTGGACTTTTCATGATAAGCAAAGCATGAAACGAGGAAATAAATTTCTAAATATAATCTTGTCCCTCATGCCCTTCAACAGGATTGAAGTATATATCGCTTGCTTGTGATAGACACAGGATGAAACTATTACATTAAGTCAGCTGAATGTACTTTGAGCTGATTTTATAATTAATTTTCAAACAGTTTTTTTAATAAAAAGTTGATATTTAGAGTACGTATTACCAATGTACGAACAAATAGATTTCTAATCGTACATGTATTATACCGGCAAAAATTGTAAGCAATTTCATTCAGAGAATCCATCATCATTGAATGTATATATATGTTATAGACCACAGTGTGAGTAACTTATCACAATTTTAAATGTTTATTGCTGTTCTGTAACAAAAATTTATGTTTCAACTGTTTATTCATTACATAGACGATATTTTAAATTTGCTGTTCAAGTAATAATTCGTTAAAAACCTATTTTCAGCACAAATCTGGCTTATCGCCTGTTGTCTGTTTGTCTGTCTATCAATTATCAATTAATTTTTGTTTACTTTTAAGATTCTTCCCCGGATACAGAAGATTTATTTCAACTCAAATTATTTGCAAAGCTCTATAAAAAATGTTTTTAAAGTCATTTTTTTAACTGTACCCAAAGGAGGTAAAAATTGGCCTTAAATTGGATTCAAAGTTCTATTTTAACGTGAAATAGAAATAGAAGTTAAAACAAGTGGCCCAGGGGCCACATCGCTCACCTGAGCAACAATAGCCTTAACTCTGATCAAATTAGCATTACAGTATGAAAAAATGACAAAAACAAACCGTCAACCATCTCAAATATCCATAAAACAAAATACAAATTCAAAGCAGAGCAACACAGACCTCCAAGATAGAGGTAGGATCAGGTGCCTAGGAGGAGTGAGCATCCTCTGCTGACCGGTCACACCCGCCGTGTGCTCTTTGTCGTAATCGGGAAAATAAAAACCAAAATCAAAACTGACAACTAAGTACAGTAGATCTTGCTCAAAAAATTTAAAACATCTGCCGATTTTTATCCACATATTTTTATGGTAAATACATAGCCCCTTTTGTTGTTGTACCTGTAAGAAGATTTTTATCTATTCCGATATAACCCCCCCCCCCCCCCCACTTTGTGGCCCCACTTTTCTCTAGGGAATCATGGTTTGATCAAACTTTAATCTGCACAACCCGTGCTTTCACACAAGTTACTACTTTTTGGACTGAAAACTTTCCAGAATATTTTTAAAGATTTTCTCTATATATTCCTATGTAAAAAATTCATCCCCCCAATGTGGCCCCACCCTACCCCCGGGGACCATGATGTAAACAAACTTGAATCTACACTATCTGAGAATGCCTCCACAATAGTTTGATCTTTTCTGGCCTAATATTTTTTAAGGACAAGATTTTTAAAGATTTTCTCTATATATTCTTATGTCAAAATTCATCCCTCCATGGTGTCCCCACCCTAACCCCCAAGGACCATTTTTTAAACAAACTTGAATCTATACTATAGACTGAGGATGCTTCCGCTCAAATTGGCCTAATAGTTTTTGAGAAGAAGATTTTTATAGATTTTCTCTATATATACCTATGTAAAAATTCATCCTCCATTGTGGCCCCACCCTACCCGCGGGACCATGATTTAATCAAACTTGAATCTACACTATCTGAGGATGCTTCCACTCCAATTTGAGCTTTTCTGGTCTAATAGTTTTTGAGAAGAAGATTTTTAAAGAATTCTCTATATATTCCTTTGTAAAAATTCATCCCCCATTGTGGCCCCACCCTACCCCCGGGGACCATGATTTAAACAAACTTGAATCTACACTATCTGAGGATGCTTCCACTCCAATTTGAGCTTTTCTGGCCTAATAGTTTTTGAGAAGAAGATTTTTAAAGAATTCTTTATATATTCCTTTGTAAAAATTCATCCCCCATTGTGGCCCCACCCTACCCCCGGGGACCATGATTTAAATAAACTTGAATCTACACTATCTGAGGATGCCTCTGCTCAAATTGGAGCATTTCTGGCCTAATAGTTTTCGAGAAGAAGATTTTTAAAGATTTTCTCTATATATATTATGTAAAAATTCATCCCCCCAATGTGGCCCCACCCTACCCCCGGGGACCATGATTTAAATAAACTTGAATCTACACTATCTGAGGATGCTTCAGCTCAAATTGGAGCATTTCTGGCCTAATAGGTTCTGAGAAGATTTTTAAAGATTTTCTCTATATATATTATGTAAAAATTCATCCCCCCAATGTGGCCCCACCCTACCCCCGGGGACCATGATTTAACCAAAATTGAATCTACACTATCTGAGGATGCTTCCACTTAAATTTGAGCTTTTCTGGCCTAATAGTTTTCGAGAAGAAGATTTTTAAAGATTTTCTCTATATACATGTATTCCTATGTAAAAATTCATCCCCCCATGGTGGCCCCACCCTACCCCCGGGGACCATGATTTAAATAAACTTGAATCTAAACTATCTGAGGATGCTTCAGCTCAAATTGGAGCATTTCTGGCCTAATAGGTTCTGAGAAGATTTTTCAAGATTTTTTTCTATATATATTATGTAAAAATTCATCCCCCCATTGTGGCCCCACCCTACCCCCGGGGACCATGATTTAACCAAAATTGAATCTGCACTATCTGAGGATGCTTCCACTTAAATTTGAGCTTTTCTGTTATTCGGCTGAACATATCGTTATTCGACCAATCAAATCGTAATTCGCCCGAACAAATATTAACTTATTCGTCCGAACAAATAGGTAATTCGTCCGAACAAATCCTAATTCGACCGAACAAATAACTAATTTGTCCGAACAAATAACTTATTCGTCCGAACAAATCGTAATTCGTCCGAACAAATAACTTATTTGTCCGAACAAATAGCTAATTCGTCCGAATAAATCATAATTCGTCCGAACAAACTCTAATTCGTCCAAACAAATAATTAATTCATCCGAACAAATCCCAATTTGTCCGAACAAAAAGCTTATTCGTCCTAACAAATCCTTATTCCGAACAAATAACTTATTAGTCTGAACAAATAATATTTTTTTTTCATCTGGCCCTTCCACGCCGCCGTAGATTAGTAAAAACTGTTGCAAACAAATTATTGCATAAACTCAGATAAATGGTACTCGTTTAATTTAAACAGCGCTTTTATTGTAGTTTGGTTTATAAAGCTGTTTTGGAAAATAGAGTTACAAGGTTTTTCATAATAACTTAAAAACTAACTTTTCTGAAATCTTTAGTATTCTAAACCCCTTTGAAGTTCTGCATTTTCAAACATACACAATAGTACCCAAATAAATATAGCTAGTGATCCAAATCAATCACAAATCAGAAATGTTTCTTTTGGTGTAACAGAGACTTCTTTAGAAGATACAATTTTTATGACAATAATCTTTTTTCACAAATATCAGGCAGGTTTCTTACCAGGTAATTCGACAGTATACCAACTTATCGAAACTTATGGTTGTATTTCAGAAGCCATTAATGATGGTAAAGCATCATGTGTAGTAAGTTGCGATCTGTCTAGGGCCTTTGATAGAGTATGACACAGTGTATTGCTATTTAACCTTCAAACATATGGCATAACAGTTATGTACCGTGATATATTTTCGAAAGTTATTACTTAATACTCAGGAGTCATTGATGGGACCTCTATTATTGTTAATATGCCTTCATCACCTGTATATGGTGTTTTTGTCTCTCAGTTAATTTGTTTCGCAAGGGCATGCTCTTCGTATGAACAATTTCTAAGGCGAGGCAAGCTATTTACAAACAAGTTGATAAAACAGGACTATTAACAGTCTCGTTTGAAGTCATCTTTTCATAAGTTCTATGGTCGATACAACGACCTTGTCGGTAAATACAATATTTCACTGGGTCGCATGCTGACTTATATTTCTCATACTAATTGTTAGACCATAATTAATCACCTAATTGTGTAGGAATTTTTCTGTTTTCCAGATTGCAACAAAGAGCACACAGCGGGTGTGACCAGTCAGTAGAGGAATCTCACTCCTCCATGGCACCTGATCTTACCTCTACAAGAGGTTCGTGTTTGCTCTGCTCCTGTTTTGTAATTTTCCTTTCCTTTATGTACATGTGGAAAGGTTGAAGACGCATATCATTGTTTTTTTCTCATGTACTAAATATGCTGTCAACATAGATAATGTATTCAATAATGTTTTAAACATGTGATTTATGTTAATACACATATTTCGCTACGATGAAATGATAAACTTATTAATAATGTAAATAAACACTTGTTTTCCATAGTTTACATTTTCATAAAAAAAAATCCAAAAGATATTGATTGCGTATTTACATATGTATCAAATTTTACTAATAAAAAACTTACTTTATCGATGTGAATTATTTTAAATATTTCTATATATACATATATGAACTTTTATTTGCATGTGAAAAATATGAAGAAATTTGTGTCAAACCAAACGTTTTGAAATTTGAATAGTTTAAACAGCTTATAAACTTGCTAAAGAGGCAAAAAAAAATTATACCTTGGAACGTTTGTTTTCCTATAGTGAGCTTCAGCTCAAATGGTCTAAAAATTCAACAGCCAAATTTAACACATAATGAAGCGTGGTCTTATACTTTATAAGATTATGCACCAAAATACAAACAATGTGCCGGATAATTATGCCAGTGCCAAGGTGGCATTTTTGCACCCGTCTAAGCTGCATATATCGAAAAATTCAAATATGCCATATGATAGACCATTGCTTAAAGAGTTTACAACCACCTTTGTTATCATTGTATCTCACCTGTCAGGTGAGATATTTACCTTTCAAAACTAAATTCCTACAGGAAAATAATTTTTCCCATAGGAAAAACAGTATTCCTATAGGAAATTAGAAACTTTCTATCGGAATACAAGAACTTCCTACAGGAATTTCAATTCCGATAGGATTTGATAAAATCAGATAGGAAATTTTAATTTCCGATAGGAAAACTACCTGTCTGAGTCAAATTCCTACAGGAAATAGCTTTTTCCTATAGGAAATATAATTCCTATAGGATTTTCTGAAAATCCTATAGGATTGTCAATATTTCCGGTAGGAGAATCGTTTCTCCTATGGGAATTATCATTTTCCTATGGGATATTAATTTTCAAAGGTAAATATCTGACCTGTCAGGTGAAGCACACTAAAAACAAAAATGGGTTTATACTCTCTAGACAATGGTCTATCATTTGGTATTTATGGATTTTTCCGAAACTGCATCTTAAGCGGGTGCAAAAATGCCACCTTGGCACTGGCATAATTATCCGGCACAGTGTTTACATCTTGTTAGGTTAAATATTAAGAAAATCTAATGATAGTCTTTAAATAAAAAAACAGTCTTACTGATTTTCTATAGAAAATAAAAAAAATATTACATTTATTCTTCACACAATTTACAAGAAAGTTTTCAAATGATATACTGTTTTCATATTATTGTTATTTAACATTTATTAAGAGATATAGAATTTGATAACAAAAAAACCCACAGTTTATAAAAAATTACGAGCTAGTTTTTGTTTTATAGTCTCTTGAATATGTTCAATGTATACCCCCATATTGTTGAAAATTATTTTACAAGTTGTTTTTGCAAACATTGGACAAAATTGAAATATACTAAACGAACATAATCTAACAGTCACTAAAAAGTATGTACTTATTCAAACTGTATTATTCATATTAGAAATGTTGTCCTAGCTGGCAAAACCGTAGAAAAGAGTACAGTAGACCCCCTCCACCTTTTTTACTGCAAGAAATTCTTCAGTTTTTTTTTTACATATTTATTGTTTTCCTCTCATTTTGAAAAAAAATATGAGCTACATATTTGTACTAAAGCTACCAAACCATACTTGTACAATACTTTAAATCAGATCCATGTTTTGGGAAATGAATAAGAGGGGATTTAATGCTTATGATGAGACAGAATGGCCTAGAAAAAAAGAAAACGTTTTTCTAAAAGCAGTACAAGCTATTATTTCAATCGTAATTTTTCCTTAAATGAGTTATAGGTCAAATCGAGAAAAATATTCAGATAAAATGAATTTAATTTATTTGTAATCAGGTTTTTAACCTATAGATTTATACACAACTAGTATATTTTCAATATTTTTAACGTTCTGTGTATGTCATTGTGTATAGCTAAGCAATTGGCACCTCGACGGACCCTGGTCACTACAGGTAAACAACACCTGTTTTAATTAGACCCCGCCTACTTTTCCAGTAACCGTACGGTTATGAAATGGGTCTCTGAATGATCATTGATGTGTCTAAACCTATAACCGGAAATTAATCACGCTCTTAAAAAAAAAAGAACCGGACAAGAAAGCCACTGAAATCATCTTAAACATTTATTAAGAGTTATATATTTTGTTAACAAAGAAACATAGTTTATCGAACTTGACCAACTATTTTTTGCTTGATAGTCTCTTGAACATCTATACCACCATATTGTTGAAAATAGTTTTAAAAGTTGTTTTTGCAAATGTTTTAAAAAATTGAATTGTACCAAATAGACACAATGGTACCAAAAAGACAAAATCTAACAGTCACTAAAATTATTTGCTCAATCAAACTGTATTATACGTATCAAAGTTTTCGTCCTAGATGGCAAAACCGTAGACACGAGTGCAGAAGCACCTCCCAATTTCCGTCAAGTAATTTTCATCACATTTTTAAGCACATTTATGGTTTTCCTCTCTTTTAAAAAAAATGAGAGCTATATATTTGTACTGAAGCCACCGAACTATACATGTACTTGTACAATACTTTTAATCAAATAATGTCATCTTAATGATCTTTGATCTGATCAAAACTACAACCGGCAATTTATCACGCCGTGTTAAAAAAGAACTTAACAAGAAAGCCACTGGAGTCACATTAAAAGTGAAAAAACCCATTGAATTCCGGTTCCGACTCCATCTTCGCTAGCCAAGGATTTTCGGTCCAATCTGCTACCCATAAACCCTTGGCAGATCTCATTACGGAAACTGTGTGGAAGCTCTGTTTTATGATTGGCTGCAGCTACGTATAGCTTATCCAATCGCAACGTTTAAAACACGTGCTTTGTAAGTCTGGCGAAAACACACGTGTGGTCTTGGGTGAAACTTTCGGTTCCTTAAACAAGTTGACACAAGTGCTCGATTTCATAACGATCTAATAAATAAAACAGTTATTGCTTTCTCTAAGTGATTTCTTAAACCCTATTTAATTATACGTAAAGTCTATTCTAAGATCCACCAGTCGATATGTGATCAAGTTCATTTATGCCGTATAGTGTATATAACCCGTTATTTATATCATTGGATTAAAATGTGAATTATACAAGGGGTGCAACTCTAGTTATTTGCTAAATAGCGCAACCGCATTACCGAGTTTTTATTATGAGATCTCCTAAGACACCCCTGCGAATGTTATTGTCATTCAAATTTAGACGATGTGGTTTTCATTTGACCCTTTCAGTTTCGCAGCAAAAATCGTGCCGCGTGTTTATAGTCTATTTTTCTAGAATCTAGGTACTTGTAATCAAATATAAAATCTAGACGTTATTGATTTAAAACTTTTTTTTTCATTAATTGGTGGATAAAATGAGTTCTAGAAATAAATGTGACAATAGAAAATATAGGTTTTTTTTCTACTGTTGCAACAATTCACATGCTTAGTAGCGACCCACCCTAAGGATTAATTTTCGATCCTTACCTGACCTAGTAATATTTACATTTTCCAATGTCTTTGCCTGTGATAATTAGCAAACCCCGCTGGCGCCCCATTTGAAGTTATTGGACTGTATAGTACAAAATCAATACAGTCCAATAACTTCAAATGGGGCGCCAGCGGGGTTTGCTTATTTATATTCATATATTTTACCGTACAATAGCTGAAAATTATATAGATATAAATAATATGGAATATCATTCATTGAATATTATGAGGTGATAATTTCGGTCGTGGCGTGATCAAATCTATCATAAAGCCCTTCGGGCTTTATTGGATTTGATCACGCCCCGACCAAAATTATCACCTCATAATACTCAAAGAATGATCCCTTATTCCTTAAATAACACCAAAAGTGGAACAGACTATACTATTTTATGCAGAATGTTACTTGAAAATGGCAAGATATAGTTTTTATACAAAACAGACACCAATTCCTTTTTTAAAATACATGATATTACACACCAAAAGCATTAAATATGGCTTTGGTTTTTTTTTTCAAGCAACCCAATGTTTACATTTTCAACCACGTGTATAGTGGTTGAACACGAACGATAACTCTTTTCCGAATATCATCGTTAGTTCAAATAACCGCTAGATGATGAAATAAGACACAAATCTTAATAGGTTTTCATATTTTAACATAAATCAAATTAGGATATGATATGAAAAACGACCAGTACTTACCTATTTTGAGATTATTATCCGAACATTTATACTTCCGCTCGAATTTTCACAGGAACTTAACAAGTCTCATGAACTTTCATTCGAGCACCTCTGGTTTTATTACATACTAAGCAACGATAAAGAAAACATTCCGAACACATTCACAGGGGTGTAAGAGTTTATGGGGAGCGGAGTGGACCGAAAACCACTGGTTAGCGAAGATGTTCCAACACAAGAGTCGGCGATAAAATAAAAAATGATGTTCTACCTCTACATTCACTTTTTTACGTACATTTTTTTAAAAACTCACGTATCCAAAATAAACATAAATCAACGAAAAAACGGACACATACTGTAGATGTTATATATGATACTTTATGATGTAGTCTCTCATAAAATAGAAAGAGGTCAATAATCTATGTCAATGAAATAAATTCAACGACTATACTAGAGTTCTTCCCTAAATATTTCTGACAAAAAAAGGTCAAAGAAAATTCAAACATTAAAAAGGATTACTGCTATGGAAAATCTTCAACACATTTTTATTTAATTATTATTCTTGACAAAAGTACGTTCCTTTTAAAAATAACAAAGTATTCATAACAATATCTTGCGTTTATCGCGAAATGTTTTTTAAACATTTTGCGTTTATTTGCATAAATTTTGTGTTAAATGAAAAATTACCCTTTTATTTGCGTTTCTCCTTGTTAATTCGCGAACGTTTGTGTTAATTAACAGATTAAATTATTACAGCAACGTAAATGAGCTCAATAGGCTTTCGTTAAAATCCAAAGGAACATCAGAATGTAAAAAAAAATGCACATACTATTAGTTAATCAAGAATTCCAGAATTAGAGGGATAGACAAATCTCTAGAACTATATTAGGAACTAGCTGGAAAGAAGCCTACAAATTTAAAACTCCTGTAAGAAAATGCATTGTCAATGTAAAATATATTGCAAATGTATTTAAAATTCGCAAGCACATGTGTTTTGAACATATTAAATTGATTAAAAAAAGGATCAGAAACAAGTTCTAACAACTTACAAGTTCTTCTCATTAAATATAACGATATTTGTAATGCATATAAATTTAGAACAAAAGAAAATATATTATTATATTGATATAAACAAAGACAAATTATTTGAATCTCAGAGATTCGTCTATGAACTTTTGCACAGAAGCAAAAATGCTTTTTAGACGGTGGCTATAAATAGCCACTGTCTATTGCTATCGTCCTGGCCGGAAGGGTATTTCTCACGGGGACCCTAGCGGATTAGGAACGATAACTCTGTAAGGTATGCAGAGTTACTGGCGATGTTTTACCGATTGTCGATTTCAGTTTGAGAACTAATTTACATCTTATTAGATATTTTAAGCACTATAGCTGCTAATTATTTTGTACATACATTTAAATAATTTATGAAATTGTGTCTTATTTTTAATGAGCCGTTTCCCTGTCTGCTTACGCGGTATTGATAACTTATGCACCAACTGCCAGATGTGAAGTTTAACTCAGTATCAGGACTCCAAAAATTATATCACTGCGATAATTGACCAAGAGTTCTCACAATAATCATGTCTTTTTTATGGTGTAAACAATTGTCAGAAACACACTATTTAAACGGGTTTGCCATTTCATTTTTCAGCAATTATGCTTCATCGATAAATTCATGATCAATCATTTTCAACGCATCAATTTAAGTTGAGGCAGTATTTATTTTGTTGTAGCTTATTCCAAAGAATTCACAACATATACTGACAATGAATATTACATAAATTACATTTTATTGAACTTCAACCGATCGATGGCACACTTTCTTCTACAAGTGTGCATATGTTTCAAACATGCAAAAAACTTGAAATTTACTTCAATTTTGGACTGATCTGTGATCAACCTTATTTTATAACCCTCTCAGTCTGTAGAATCATTAATTTTGTTACATACACCTCAATATTCATCAGACAAAAATTACTACTGATGTTGACGCTCTACAATGACTTTCTCTCAAACACGCTCATCGACCTCGGATTGTAAAACTCACGTGCAAATCGAGTCGCCATTTCACACACAGTTTTATATGTATATAAACACACCACACTTCGTCATTTTACGGACCTGTTGACGATGTTTCAAAAATTTTCAGTACAGATTTGTTGTAAGGAATCGAAGATATATGCTGTAAAACGTCTTATGGATTTCACTGCGTGTAAACCCGTGAATCTCCATTTTGCAGCAAGCGCTAGCTTTTTGTGAGGAAAAACAATCGGTTCAACTCATGCGATATTCCATATACATGTATGGTACATTGTGAAAGGTAATGTAAAATTTATTTGTTCACTAAACAGTTTCTGACGAATTTTTTCAGAGTAAACTGAATAACGTAATACGATGAGCAAGGTACGATCTGTGACTTTTCTTCATATGCGCCCGTTCTTGCTTTTTTTTTTAAATTGTTACATGTACGTAAACATCGCCCCGTTTGTTCTCAAATAAACTCTGTAATTTTTAACTCGCGAGTACAACTTTATTATGAGCTTTCTTCAGCATTTGTTTCCGTGTGTTAGCATCATGTTCTCAACATGCTTTTTTAAATGGGTGGGTCTATATAAATGCGTCAATCAGAATCTTGTTGCGAATCGCAATTGAAATACACACCGGTTAGATAGTGTCATCACTCAACGCAATGCTAGAATGTGCTTCATAGATGACTGTAGTATTCTACTGAGCTACTAAACTGTAGCTTTTCGGAAATATTGCCGAGATTTGCGAACCCTAGATCTATTGTCTAGTACATGCAACGAATAAAATGAAAATATACACAGATGTACGGCTCAAAAACGTGCGTTCAACTTGAATTTTGTTTGTTTTGTGTTTTAAAAACTGATTTATCCTGTTAAAACATTAGATTTCATTTCACCACTACTGTTTTATTCGTGACCTGGAGAAATTGAAAAGATCCCTGAAAACATTATTTATTTCTTTGCTCATTTTGCTTAAATCTGGTGCGGAATAGTTTACCAATATTGCCATTAATTTTATGGGATGGAGAAATGGTCAAGCATCACACAGCTTTGGAAATAAACATGTATAATTATAAACAGTTTTATTCAGGGTCCATATCTTTTGAGTCCTTTTTTGATAAAGAAGACATACCTTTGTACACAAATGATCTAGAGGTCATAGGTCAAACTTTATAATGAAAAGTCCTTTGCTTGTACGCTCTTATTATATTATGGACATGTCCCATTAACAGTATTATTTTACTGCAAAAAATCAAATCGGATGCAAATTTGAAGACCTTGTAAAAATTATACATATTAGTGCAAAACTCTTGACATTACACAGAGTTTTTTTAAAATGAAAATATAAAAAAGATTCTTCAAAATCTCGCATATTAAATCAGGATTAAACAAATATGTGATTTCCAAACAAAGGAACTGATTATGACCTTATGTAAAGCAAATGTTTTGGTGAATAATTAATAAATATTTGTTGTATTTATACTAGAAAAGTTAAATGTAGCAAGTAAATTATGCGTTTTAAAGTGTACTGAGAAGCAATAAAATAATTATACATGTGACTATCCCGAATTCATTCAAATGATTTGAATTAATCTACAGCTAAATACAATAGAACAAATGTACTTTAAAACGTTGGTTAATGAAACTGCCGCGATTGAATATTGTATGATTTTTCTTTTCAAATTTTCATTCACTTTTGTTGTGAGCTAATGGAAATAAACCACTCGAAGTCGAAGATAAAATATTGATTGACTCTGCGGTTTCATGATGACGTGCATTCCAAAAGTGTTTTCCAGTTTTATCAAACATGTTCTTGTAAACTCATTCCGTTTTCTATACACCTACATGTATTAACTGGCTATGAAGACAAATTAAAGTAAGTGTGTTGGCCCACGAGACTGCAACTTTTTCCCTGTGGAGGAAATTGAGGGAAAATGCTGTCGAGAGGGAAAATGAACATACTACATGTATGCCCAAATAGTTAGTAAAAACCTGACAAGTATTTTATCATACCAAAGCCTTATTTGTTCTCGTTACTTTGAAAAATCTACAATACCTTTATAGCACAATAGTCCAATCCTCACTTTTCAAAAGTTGTTCCCCTTTGCGGGGTCAACCCAAAGGTCTAAAGAAAAAATCCCACAAATGTCCCTTCTTTATACAATCAAATATTTAACCGTATTGTGATAAAATCGCTTTGAATTTTTTTTATTCATTCACTATGTGGTGGCAACCCACATATCGAATGAGGCATTCTGGGGCAAACAAAATACATACCAAAAACGTCAAACGATATAAATACAAATATATATATGCAAACTTCTATACTACAAAGGCTACTGAAATAAATCTACGGGTTTTCCCCCAAAGACGACGGCCAAGAGACGTAGCTTTTGTAAAGTGTAAATTGAGATTACACAACTACGATTTCCACATAGTTATCCATGTAGGAAACTCACGACCAGTTGTGCATGTAAGCGTTAAGCATTAGTACATGTATGCGATACTGGCCGCGGGTTTTCGACGACAATAATTATCATACATGTAATATGCCACATTCAAACGACGCCACCGTCTTACAGTACTTTCAGTACTTTGATGTTGATCTGTAAAGGTAGTTTGTTGTTGCCATATAAAAGTAAATTAGTATAAATATTGACTAAATCTAGCATAAATAAATGATCAAACGTGTTGTTTCTCGCTCTAGAATAGTTTTTACAAGAAAAAAAGAAATGATACACATCTTCTGTTTGACCACATAAACACATTTTTTATTATTTAGTGCGTTCCACTGATTGACAGCATTGGGTACAAATTATTTTTTAAGTAAATCTAACCTACACTTAGGAACATTCAAGTGATCCTATTTCGTGTGTTGTATCGTGATATATTTTCCCGCTTGCTAGGAATAATATCGAATAAATAGTCAGGCAAATTTGAACATAGTTTTCATCTTAGCGATGTAGCGTCTGGTTTGTAAAATTTCCCACCCTGTTTCTAAGTGAAGAGCTCCCCTTGATACAAAAATTGGTAACCCAGTGACAATTCGAGCAGCACACAATTGAAACTTTTTAAGTTTGTCTGCATCATGCACAGAACAGCCATCCCACACAATTGAAGGGAAGGTCTAATATATGAAATATATAATTTAGAGAGATGTTCTCTACCCATTTTATAATTAAGCTTTTTTTTAAAGTCTTAATTTTTTGTATGCAGAGTTTACATTACCATCAATGTATTCAGACCAGCTGAGATTTTGTGATAATAAAAGTCCTAAATGGCGATGAGTCGGGACAAACTCTAATCTATCGCCTTCAAAAAATAATTTAGGTAAAACAGAGTTAAGCTTCTTAGTAGAAAAAAAACAAACTTTGTTTTTTTGTTGAATTAAGTTTGAGAATCCACTCTTTGGACCCCGATTCTGAAAATTTTAAATCATGATTTAAAATATGTTCAATGTTAAGTATGTTGTTTAAAGAATATTGAAGCGAATTGTCATCAGCAAATATTCTACACATTGATACCATATTAACCGCCACATCATTGACATATATCAATCAAAGTCCTGAAAGTACTGAGAAGCGCTAAGCTGTCCCTACATAAGCAAAAAATTAATTGCATTATACATGTATCATGATGAATGAATTTAAAAGTTTACATACGTCATATACATAGCCAAGATTTTGCATTTTTGTACAAATTGAACTACAAACAATATTCAGGACTGCGTTGAATAACCGAGATGCGTGCATAGCCGCTGGTTTATAGATATATAGGTCTATTGAATGATAAACTAGCCTAGCCTCTAGTTCATTGATTTGAAATTTAAATTATCAGCAGATGAATAACTTCACCGACATGATTTGGAAATTTCATGCAGAAATATATGTGTTAAAATTCATAATAACTTATCAAACGAACGAAATGTCATTAAATAATATAAATTTTGTGTTTGTTACAACTTGGTAAGTAAGGCAGCCATTCTGAATGTGATGCTTAGTAATAAAAGTTTAGGCTAGGTATGTCTACATGTACCTAGCGGCTAGCTAGCTAATCGTTAAACAACATAGTTGCTACCTAGCCACTACAATCATGAACACAGAATAAAGCGAGCCTTATAAAAACAGCATTAAATAATATAAATTTTGTGTTTGTTACAACTTGGTAAGTAAGGCAGCCATTCTGAATGTGATGCTTAGTAATAAAAGTTTAGGCTAGGTATGTCTACATGTACCTAGTGGCTAGCTAGCTAATCGTTAAACAACATAGTTGCTACCTAGCCACTACAATCATGAACACAGAATAAAGCGAGCCTTATAAAAACAGAAAACAATTTTACAAAAGCACTACTACTACAACAATAACATACAAAAGTGTGTATGCTAGTTTTTTAAAACAGAAAACACTTTTACAAAAGCACTACTACTACTCAATAACCTACAAAAGTTCAAACTTTTACAAAAACACTCAGTCTGCTACTGTAATAACCTATAAAAGTTCTAATACTAGTTTTATAAAACAGAAAACAGTTAACTACTAGTGCAATAACAGAAGAAAACAACCCAACTTTATATGAAATAAAAGACTGACTTGTATAAAATTGCATGCAATAGAATTTGTCATTGTCATATGCAAGGAGTAGGTTCAGAATTTGCGTTAAATCACACTATAGTCTTTCCACATGTGCAATGTAAACAAATACCAGAAAGTTTTTATGTCTATACCATACACTTGAAACAATTTTTTTTTCTTCCGGTACTAAGTTGCAGTTTATTTCCTTATGAAACGCTTTACTGTTGATCGACTTTATATTCTAAAAAATTGAAAGTCTGGAATTCTGTTCATATTTCCCAATAGTACTTGTACTACTTTTGAAATACATAAAACACTATGCTATCCATCTTGTATTGTCAGTTCTGTTCTAGGAATTATTTTGCCTTTTTACCGACATCACAGTCCGTGTATGAAACCCCATTGCAACATGTTGTTGTGATCGGCTTCGGCCGATCACTGTTGTGTCCATATGAGGCATCCGGCAAATGCTTCCACGTGCGCACACATTCCGCTTGCATAAGTAGTTCTTGAAGTTTGGTTTAGTATTTATATAACATTTTATTCGGTTTTATTTCAATTCATTAACCTTAAGAGATGCAAACATACATAAAATACAGTTCGACCTGTAATTCAAGAATGCACATTTTGTCTCACGCGTAAGAATTTCGATCGAAAGATTCATTCAGAAATGCAGTTGACCTCGATGAACTGACCTCAATCCATCGATCCTCGGTGTTGCATAATAGTAGCTAGGATGACGGCTTGATTTATAAACAAGGTTACGTTATCATGCGACCTCAATAGCAAGTCATGATGGCATTCAATGTTTTTCCGTCGCATTACATTATTTTAATACAACTCTTTTGTTTGTATACGTGTTAATGCTCTTTGAAGAGCCCTACTCAGTATTCTGAAGAAGAAGATACATTAACATTTAATAATTACGTTAAAAATATAAAATTAGACAAGGAGTTTACGAAAGGCTTTTCCCAAATTTATTTCAAAATTTAAATTTGTTGACGGTTTATAATAATGAAATTATGGTGTACAGATTCAAAATATTCTATATTTTGTAAAAATACAGTACTTTTTTTTTTATTATTTTACATCAAACTGATCATGTTGATTGCTTCTAGCTATCAATATATCATAATTGCCGATCATTCCTTTAAAAGGAATACTTGTTTACAAACTACGTATGGTCTTTGACCTTTTATTGCACTGACAAATATTGTTTTATTTTAATTTGATGTTTAAAAAAACATTTATTGTGATTATTTGTGTGTTGCTGCAAATAATTAGAATTATTTTGCCTTAACACCGATACCGCAGCCGAGTACTTCTCTGCATTCTATTATTAGACATCGAGTCATCAGATTATTTTAGATGGTTATAGGTGGCACTTATTTGGAAGTGACATCCCCGAAAAGCAATGCCAATAAGCGCTTTACGTACTGCGTACGCTTAGTGCTTAAAAATAAAAGTGGTCCTAACACAGATCCCTGAGGTATACCAGCAGAAATTTCTGATTTGCTTGACAAAAGATCTTTATACATAACTTTTTAGGACCTTTGACTTAAGTAACTAGAAAACCACTTAAGAAGATCACCAGATACTCCATAGGTTTGTAACTTGAATGAAAGGCCGCTGTGCCATACTCTATCAAATGCTTTTGGCAGGTCACAAAAAATCATACATGAAAATTTACCTTCATCAATACTTTGAACAATGCTGTAATACGTTTCTAGTAGTTGATAAACAGTGGTAAAAAAATCGGCTTGATATCGATAAAATAAATTGTTCGTATGAAAATATTGTACTCATGTCTAAAAACGATTCTTTCCATGATTTTACTAACATCAGATAACAAAGATACCGGTCTATTATTAGAAACCAATGACGGATCGTCTTTTTTTAATAGAGGAATAATAACGTGAGCAATTTTCCAAAAACATGGAAAGTATTATCAGCAAGTGATCTTTTTCATAACAATGTAAGTGGTTTTACAGTGGTTTTACAACAGTAAAAAGAGTTGCCTTCAACATTTTGTGGCTAACCAAATCAGGACCGATTGCTTTGTTTACAGGTAATATTGAAATAATGTCTAACACTTCTTGTTCATCTATACAAATATTAAAAATTGTTTCTCTACATAAACTATACATAGTAGGTAAAGCCGCATTATTATTGTCTATAGAAGAAATAAAAGAAAAATATGTATTAAGAGATTCAATCTTCCCAATATCAGAATAAAGAAACTTGGTTGTACCGTTTACAATAATTTGAATTGGCGGTAATTCCGTTGAAAGTTTCATATGAAATGAATCTTTCGTCATATTCCTGTATAACTTAGTATTATTTTTGTTTGAATCCTCTAAAAACGTTTCTATATTGTCATAATAATTTGAGATAGCATGTTTTTTTTTTCATATTGTTAACTGAATATTGGACCTTTCTATATGCAGACCAATTCAGAATCTTTATTAGTTTTAATTGCTTTATTACGCAGTCGGCCTCTAACTCTGATCGTTCTCCGTAATACAGAGTCAAACCATGGCTTGTCACGAAGCGGAATAGTTATTGTTTGTTCCGGTATACACTCCATCTTCGCTAGCCAAGGGTTTTCGGTCCACTCTGCTCCCCATAAACCCTTGGCAGATTTCATTACGAAAACTCGGTGATGCAGTGGCGCGATCTAGCGAGCAACTTGAGTTGCGCCCCCTGTATATTTACATTTTAATCGAATGAAACAACGGGTAATATACACGCTACGGCATAAATGCAACTTGAAAACATGTTGACTAGCAAGAATAGGGACATAATTAACGATACTATTCAATGGGAATGAATATATAACCTAGAGAAAGCAAGGAATGTTTTATTTATAGGCCTAGTGTTTGTAGAGACCTGTACCGGGATTGAAAAAGTCGCTATATATATATGTAAATGCATTCAAGCCATACAACCAGGTATCGTTGTCGTAATTATTGTGGACAAAAGAAATTAAACAAAATACAGCTCATTGAACAATTGAAACTCTAACCATAAGCAGGGACGTACATATACTATCGGGTTAAGCAACTTCTTCATTCGCCATGTTTACTTCCCATACTACGATCACACGAGCCTTGACAAGATTGTAAATCTCTGTTAAATCCTGTAAAATATATCGATTTTTAAAGTGATCTGGTTAGACCATCCTTGTGGAGATATTGTACTCGAGCACTTGTGCCTCAACTTGTGGAAAGCACCGAATGTTTTACCAAAGATTACAAGTGTGTTTCTTTAAAAAGTTTATTTATAAGCGCTTGTTTACAACGCCGCGATTGGATCAGATACTCCCAGCTGCAGCCAATCATTAAACGGAGCTTGTCACCGAGTTTTCGTAATGAAATCTGCCAATGGTTTATGGGGAGCAGAGTGGACCGAAAACCCTTGGCTAGCGAAGATGTATACACTCCCGAACGAACGAAAGAAATTTTGTGGTAAAATTATCTGCTGCTATATTAACAGTATCAGCTGCCGTAATAATGTTTGTCCAATCGCAATGTTGAATTTAGTTTATCAAAGTCAGCATCTTTGTAGATCCATACCTTACGTTTGTAGGAACGATTGTAGTTTAGACTTGACGAAAGCGCTATGTATGTCGCTTTGTGATCGCTAACGGACTAATGTTCCCGATTCGTAGACGTGAATAGCTGTAGTAGTGAAAATTGGATCAAAGAGTGTGTTCGACGTGTGTGAAATTCTGGTCGGTTCATGTCGGTTCATGGATATTGTTAACAAGGTTGTACGTAGAAGAAATTTCAAGGATAATGTGCGTTTGTGGAACAGTAAGGAGATCTACAATGATATCGCCAGCAATTATTATTTTATCTGAATGCTCGCCTACTTGGTCTATGCTCAAGGAATGTTTAGTCTAAAAACTGCCATCGGAATTTATTGGACGATATACATGTAGACAGCAAAGAAAATATTTACAGGTATGGTTGTCTATTTCTACCCAGATACACTCAACATCAGTGGGTTCAAATTTAGGACGTCTAGTAGCACGTATTTGATCGGAAAGGTAAATTATTACACCACTACAAAAACAATTTCTATCTTTACGCAATATTTTACTGAAACCGTCTAAAATAAGGTTGTCGTTACTAACACTTGGATCTAAGTGGGTTTCGGTGAAACATAGTATATCAAAGTCGTGAACAAAGTGGTTTAAATGACCTAACTTGTGTCTAATACTGCGGATATTGAGATGTAAAATATTTACAATAGAAGGACCCGGATTAAGTTCCATATCTCCTCACAGCAGTAAAAGGATAAACATACAAAATTAGAAAAAGAAATTAATATACACATAACTTTGCATAATGTTTAACAATAAGTGGCTAAATGTTTTACAAAGATAATAAAAAAGAACTAGAATTTTGTTGCTATAGCAACAAAAAGGTCTTCCGTTCTTATAAACATGTGTTAATCTATTAAAAAGCAATGCTTCTTCCAAGTAGAAAATGTATTCCATATAACACTTACTTTGAAGAAAACTCTCAGAACTTACCAAGCTAAACACAGAAAATGAAGAAAAAAAACCCCTTTTTAAAGTAGTTTCTGTGACAACCGGAAGTTACGTTGATTCAAACAAAACCTGTTTAACATATCGACAAACATAAGTATATCATCCCACTAAGTTTGTTTGTTTTAGTCATTACCGTATTTGAGACCTCGTGGATACAACGTTTATTGTCTCGGGACAGGAAACGGACGACAGGAAGTGATCAATGAAACTAAAAGTTTGTAATTCCCGAGCATTTGCCTATCAAACATTATTGTTTATCATGCTAAGTAAAACTGTTCAAGGAAAAATGTTAAACTTATAAACAACGTGATTTGTTTGAACCATTCCAGTGAGGACCGGAAGTGACGGTTGACAAAATGAAACACGTGAAACACATCTTCTATTAAATGTCTATCATTCATGTAAGTTTCGTGTCTTGATCACTTACAGTTTCTGAGATCTGGCGGGTACAACATTTGGTTTAAAAAAGCTTCTTGAGATATTTGAGATATCTCACCGGAAGTAAAATGTTTTTGTCAAACATCGCATAGATGACTTATGTAAGGATTTATACTACTTATTCATTCTATAAAAAACAACTTAGAAAAGGTAAAAAAAACCTAATTTTTGGAGTGCTTCCGGTGACGACCGGAAGTTACGCCGAACAAAACAAAATAGATTTAACATGTCTACATACATAGATCTATCATCCCACAAAGTTTAGTTGTTCAAGTCGTTACCATTTTTGAGATCTCATGTAGTCATTACTTTTTGTCTCGGGACAGGAAACGGACAAACGGAAGTGCTCATTGAAAAAAAAAAGGTACTATTTTTTTTAACGTTAGACAACACTTCTGTATTGCTTATTATTTTAAATAAAATTATCAAAGAAAAACAGTGAAACATATAATCAACTTGATTTAATTAAACTCTTCCGGTGTGGACCGGAAGTGACGGTAGACAAAATGAAAGCGTTTAAACACATCTTCTCACAAATGTCTATCATCCTTGTAAGTTTCGTGCCTTGATCACTTACAGTTTTTGAAATCTCGTAGTTCAAACATTTGTTTTAAAAAGATTTTCTGAGATAATTGAGATATCTCACCGGAAGTAGATTTTTGTTGTTGATATAACATCGCATAGATAACATATGTATAGATGTATACTTATATATTTATTCTATGCAAAAAGAATTGAATACCTAAAAATAATAATTTTTGAAGTGCTTCCGGTGACGACCGGAAGTTATGACGAACAAAACAAAATAGTTTAAACACATCTACACATATAGGTCTATCATCCCTCAAAGTTTGGATGTTCAAGTCTTTATCGTTTCTGAGATCTCATTGACCATAGCTTTTTGCCGCGGGACAGGAAACGAACGACAGGAAGTGAATTTTGAGAAAATGAAAAAAACGCCTCGAGATATTATCATTCTCTATCAATCCTGAAAATTTGAAGAAAATCTATCCAGCCATCTCTGAGAAATCTTGTGGACAAAAAAAGGGGAAAAAAATAATAATAATAATAACTAGACATGATCTCGTTGCGAGCAACGAGGAGGTCTTCCGTCCGATTTTAGAAGTTGAGATACATGTAAGATCTTGATTTTGCTATAAAACAGCTGAACATAATTTGAAAAAAGAGGAAAAGGGATCTTTATTTTAAATATCAGAGAGTATTTTGTTTCAGGTGTTAGAACTTTGGTTGAAAAACTTGAGACCCCTCTTGACCCCTAATTTAAGGGGCCAGTCACCTTTTCTTCATATCAAATGAAATCTTTGAATTCTTTAATTTCTTAATTCTTCATTTTTTCAACAAGTGTTAACAAATTTGATACAAATCTAGAGATATTTGGAAAATATTGCTTTAGGGGTTGTGCCCTTATCTCCTTATCGGGGCCTTTAAAGAAATGTTTAAGGTTGCAAACTGTTTAGTAGATCATTTTAAGCATTATTTCTTCGATACTGCTTATCAAAATATTTTCCCTTTTTTGAGATATGGGCGATCAAAGATTGGGACTTTTGACCCCTATAAACCCCTTATTAGGTAACAGGCTTTATAACTTCAAGATAAACATATTTGCTTCTTTAACTTATTACAAAATATCCCTCAGTTAAGGGCTATATATAAAATACTTCAGAGCCCTCTAGTTCCCTAATTTTGGGGGCCAGCCCCTTGTTCTTGGTATTAAATGAAAGGTAACTTAAAACTACATACATTTTGTTCAACAAGTGTTTACAAATTCGTTATCGTTCTTGAGATATCTAAGAAAAATGGTTTTAGGGGCCGACCCCTTATCTCCTTGTAGGGGCCGTTTACCAAAATTTTGATGGTTGCATACTGTTTAGTAGATCATTTTGAGCATCTTTTATTCTATACTGCTAATCAAAATATTTTTCCTTTTTGAGATATAGGTGATTAAAGTTTTGCACTTTTGACCCCTAAAAACCCCTAATTACGTAAGACATGAAAAAATCGTTATATTCGTAGGCTTCATAACTGTAAGATAAACATATTTGCTTCTATAACTTATTTCAAAATATCCCTCAGTTAAGGGCTATAGATTAAATACTTTAGAGCCCTTCAGGTCCCTAAGTTTAGGGGCCAGCCCCTTTTTGTTGATATCAAACGAAAGATCTTGTAAATTTAAACAATTTTTGCTTTACATGTTTTTACAAAATATTTACCAGAAAAGAGATAAACAAAAAAAAAGCATGAAAATTTACGACGCTTTTGATATCTCAATTTTCGAGCCCTACCGAGCTTTAGCGCATTTAGTGCTAGATAGTAGATATATAAAACAACAATCATGCAAAACTTCAATCTTTCCTCTACCAACCGTAAAAATTTGAGCTCGATATCTCTTATAGTTTAAGAGAACGACTGCAGACAAAATACCCATATAAAAATTGGAAAAATCTCAATATCTCAAAAACGGATATGACGTCATCAACGGAAAAAATTTGCTATCAGGTTCAGAGTAATATCTATCATATCTGAAAATTTGATGGAGATCGGCCGAGCCGTTTCTGAGAAATCGCGTGCACAAAAATGGGAAGAAAAAAAAAGAATAAAAATAATAGGGAAAAAGAAACCGAAGAATAACAATAAGGTCTTCCGTTGGAAACGGAAGACCTTAATAATAACTAGAATCTTGTTGCTATAGCAACAAAAAGGTCTTCCGTTCTTATAAACATGTATTAATCTATTAAAAAGCAATGCTTCTTCCAAGTAGAAAATGTATTCCATAAAACACTTACTTAGAAGAAAACTCTCAGAACTTACCAAGCTAAACACAGAAAATGAAGGAAAAAAACCCTTTTTAAAGTAGTTTCTGTGACAACCGGAAGTTACGTTGATTCAAACAAAACCTGTTTAACATATCGACAAACATAAGTATATCATCCCACTAAGTTTGTTTGTTCTAGTCATTACCGTATTTGAGACCTCGTGCATACAACGTTTATTGTCTCGGGACAGGAAACGGACGACAGGAAGTGATCAATGAAACTAAAAGTTTGTAATTCCCGAGCATTTGCCTATCAAACATTATTGTTTATCATGCTAAGTAAAACTGTTCAAGGAAAAATGTTAAACTTATAAACAACGTGATTTGTTTGAACCCTTCCAGTGAGGACCGGAAGTGACGGTCGACAAAATGAAAAACGTGAAACACATCTTCTATCAAATGTCTATCATTCATGTAAGTTTCGTGTCTTGATCACTTACAGTTTCTGAGATCTGGCGGGTACAACATTTGGTTTTAAAAAAGCTTCTTGAGATATTTGAGATATCTCACCGGAAGTAAATTTTTTTTGTCAAACATCGCATAGATGACTTATGTAAGGATTTATACTACTTATTCATTCTATAAAAAACAACTTAGAAAAGGTAGAAAAAACCTAATTTTTGGAGTGCTTCCGGTGATGACCGGAAGTTACGCCGAACAAAACAAAATAGATTTAACATGTCTACATACATAGATCTATTATCCCACAAAGTTTAGTTGTTCAAGTCGTTACCATTTTTGAGATCTCATGTAGTCATTACTTTTTGTCTCGGGACAGGAAACGGACAAACGGAAGTGCTCATTGAAAAAAAAAAGTTACTATTTTTTTTTACGTTAGACAACACTTCTGTATTTCTTATTATTTTAAATAAAATTATCAAAGAAAAACAGTGAAACATATAATCAACTTCATTTGTTTGAACTCTTCCGGTGTGGACCGGAAGTGACGGTAGACAAAATGAAAGCGTTTAAACACATCTTCTCACTAATGTCTATCATCCTTGTAAGTTTCGTGTCTTGATCACTTACAGTTTTTGAGATCTCATGGTTCAAACATTTGTTTTAAAAAGATTTTCTGAGATAATTGAGATATCTCACCGGAAGTAGATTTTTGTTGTTGATATAACATCACATAGATAACATATGTATAGATGTATACTTATATATTTATTCTATGGAAAAAGAATTGAATACCTAAAAATAATAATTTTTGAAGTGCTTCCGGTGACGACCGGAAGTTACGACGAACAAAATAAAATAGTTTAAACACATCTACACCTATAGGTCTATCATCCCTCAAAGTTTGGATGTCCAAGTCTTTATCGTTTCTGAGATCTCATTGACCATAGCTTTTTGCCGCGGGACAGGAAACGAACGACAGGAAGTGAATTTTGAGAAAATGAAAAAAACGCCTCGAGATATTATCATTCTCTATCAACCCTGAAAATTTGAAGAAAATCTATCCAGCCATCTCTGAGAAATCTTGTGGACAAAAAAAGGGGAAAAAAATAATAATAATAATAATAATAATAAAAAACATTACAATCACTATAAGGTCTTCCGTTGGAAACGGAAGACCTTAACTAGAATCTTGTTGCTATAGCAACAAAAAGGTCTTCCGTTCTTATAAACATGTATTAATCTATTAAAAAGCAATGCTTCTTCCAAGTAGAAAATGTATTCCATATAACACTTACTTTGAAGAAAACTCTCAGAACTTACCAAGCTAAACACAGAAAATGAAATAAAAAAACCCTTTTTAAAGTAGTTTCTCTGACAACCGGAAGTTACGTTGATTCAAACAAAACCTGTTTAACATATCGACAAACATAAGTATATCATCCCACTAAGTTTGTTTGTTCTAGTCATTACCGTATTTGAGACCTCGTGGATACAACGTTTATTGTCTCGGGACAGGAAACGGACGACAGGAAGTGATCAATGAAACTAAAAGTTTGTAATTCCCGAGCATTTGCCTATCAAACATTATTGTTTATCATGCTAAGTAAAACTGTTCAAGAAAAAATGTTAAACTTATAAACAGCGTGATTTGTTTGAACCCTTCCAGTGAGGACCGGAAGTGACGGTTGACAAAATGAAAAACGTGAAACACATCTTCTGTTAAATGTCTATCATTCATGTAAGTTTCGTGTCTTGATCACTTACAGTTTCTGAGATCTGGCGGGTACAACATTTGGTTTTAAAAAAGCTTCTTGAGATATTTGAGACATCTCACCGGAAGTAACATTTTTTTGTCAAACATCGCATAGATGACTTATGTAAAGATTTATACTACTTCTTCATTCTATAAAAAACAAATTAGAAAAGGTAAAAAAAAACACTAATTTTTGGAGTGCTTCCGGTGACGACCGGAAGTTACGCCGAACAAAACAAAATAGATTTAACATGTCTACATACATAGATCTATCATCCCACAAAGTTTAGTTGTTCAAGTCATTACCATTTTTGAGATCTCATGTAGTCATTACTTTTTGTCTCGGGACAGGAAACGGACAAACGGAAGTGCTCATTGAAAAAAAAAAGTAACTATTTTTTTTACGTTAGACAACACTTCTGTATTGCTTATTATTCTAAATAAAATTATCAAAGAAAAACAGTGAAACATATAATCAACTTGATTTGTTTGAACTCTTCCGGTGTGGACCGGAAGTGACGGTAGACAAAATGAAAGCGTTTAAACACGTCTTCTCTCAAATGTCTATCATCCTTGTAAGTTTCGTGTCTTGATCACTTACAGTTTTTGAGATCTCGTGGTTCAAACATTTGTTTTAAAAAGATTTTCTGAGATAATTGAGATATCTCACCGGAAGTAGATTTTTGTTGTTGATATAACATCGCATAGATAACATATGTATAGATGTATACTTATATATTTATTCTATGCAAAAAGAATTGAATACCTAAAAATAATAATTTTTGAAGTGCTTCCGGTGACGACCGGAAGTTACGACGAACAAAACAAAATAGTTTAAACACATCTACACCTATAGGTCTATTATCCCTCAAAGTTTGGATGTTCAAGTCTTTATCGTTTCTGAGATCTCATTGACCATAGCTTTTTACCGCGGGACAGGAAACGAACGACAGGAAGTGAATTTTGAGAAAATGAAAAAAACGCCTCGAGATATTATCATTCTCTATCAACCCTGAAAATTTGAAGAAAATCTATCCAGCCATCTCTGAGAAATCTTGTGGACAAAAAAAGGGGAAAAAAATAATAATAATAATAATAATAAAAAACATTACAATCACTATAAGGTCTTCCGTTGGAAACGGAAGACCTTAATAACTAGACTCTTGTTGCTATAGCAACAAAGAGGTCTTCCGTTCTTATATAAATGTATTATTCTGTACATGAAAAAGCTTTTTTCAAATAGAAAATATAAGGATATCATATTTATTTTGAAGAAAACGACCGTACTTCAATGTCAAACAACAAAATGAAAAAAAAAATCATTTTTTGACTACTTCTTGTTGGGACGACAGGAAGTTCCGCCGATTCAAACAAAACATGTTTAACATATTTTAATGCAATAGTTAATCATCCAACAAAGTATGGTTGTTGAATTCTTTACTGTTCTGAGACCTTGTTAAGAGGAGATTTATTGTCTTGGGACAGGAAACGGACGAAAGGAATTTCTCTAAGAAAATAAAAGTTAGTATATCTTTAACATTTGCCTTTTGTACATTTCTGTTTATCATGCTTACTAAAACAGTACAAGAAAAATAGTTAAACTTATAAAAATTGTCATTTGATTGAACCCTTCCGGTGAGGACCGGAAATGACTGCAGACAAAATGAAACACGATAAACACATCTTCTATCAAATGTCTACCATCTATGTAAGTGTTGTGTTTTGATCACTTACAGTTTCTGATATCTACCGGGTACAAAATTTAGTTTAAAAAAAAAGCTACTTCAGATTATTAACCGGAAGTAGATCTTTTTTGTTTATTAAACATCGCATACTTCACTTATGCAAGGAGTTATACTAATATAATCATTCTTTGTAAAATAACTAAAACTAGGTTTAAAAAATAATTTTTGAAGTGCTTCCGGTGACGACCGGAAGTTACGCCGAACAAAACAAAATAGGGTAAACGCATCTACATTCATAGGTCTATCATCCCTCAAAGTTTGAATGTTTAAGTTATTACCGATTTTGAGATCTCGAGGAGTCAAGGTTTTTTGATTGGGACAGGAAACGGACAAACGGAAGTGCTCAGTGAAAAATGAAAGTTAGAAGTTCATAAACATTAAACAACATGACTAAATTGCCTGTCAATTTATCTAAAATTGGCAAATATAAACAGCTAAACTTATAAACAAGTTGATTTGTTTGATCTCTTCCTGTGTGGACCGGAAGTGACGGTCAAGAAAATTAAACCCGTTAAACACATCTTCAATCAAATGTCTATTATCCTTGTAAGTTTCATGTCTTGATCACTAACAGTTTCCGAGATCACGCGGTGACAAAATGTCTTTAAAAAAACTTCCTGAGATATTTGAGATATCTCACCGGAAGTAGATTTTTTTTATTTCTTTAACATCGGATTGATGACATATGTAAGTACTTTTGCTTATATTCTAATTCTGTGTGAAATAAATTAAATGTTAAAAAAAACTTTTTTTTGAAGTGCTTTCGGTGACGACCGGAAGTTACGACGAACAAAACAAAATAGTTTAAACACATCTACAACTATAGGTCTATTATCTCACAAAGTCTGAATACTCAAGTCCCTATCGTTTTTGAGATCTCGAGGTGACAAGCTTATTTGTGGCGGGACAGGAAACGGACGACCGGAAATGAATTTTGAAAAAATGAAAAAAACCACTCTAGACTTTTTCATTCTCTATCATTCCTGAAAATTTCAAGAAAATATATTCAGTCATCTCTGAGAAAAATGGGGAAAAAAATAATAATAATAATAACTAGACTCTTGTTGCTATAGCAACAAAAAGGTCTTCCGTACCTTATGTATTAATCTTAAAAAAATTCATTTGTCTTGTAAAACGAAAATGGATATAACAGATACTGGATAATGGAATTTCCCACTTATCATTTCTATGTAAAACGAAACAAAAAGACAAAAAGTCAATTTTTGAGTACTTTCTGTGACGACCGAAAGTTACGCCGGATCAGACAGAACATAGAAGACATATCCTCATACATTGTTCTGTCTTTCCTTAAAGTTTTGATGTTCAAGTTTTTGTTACTTATGAGATCTCGCTGAGAAAATGTTTCTGTTTCAGGACCGGAAACGGACAAACGGAAGTGATTAAGGAAATTAAAAGTAGATATTTTTAGTACATTTACCTACGGTACGTTACTGTTCATCACACTGAGTAAATTGTTTAAAAAAATCTAAACTTTAAAAAAAAAACTTCATTTTGCTTGAACGCTTCGAGTGAGAACCGGAAGTGACGGACGACCAAATGAAACCTGTTAAACACATGTTCAATCAAATGTCTTTCATCTATATAAGTTTCGTATATTGGTCTCTTACAGTTTCTGAGATCTCCGGGTACAAAATTTTTATAAAAGAAAATTACCTGAGATATTTGAGATGTCTCACCGGAAGTAGAATTTTTTCGTTTATTTATCCATGTGTAGATGAACTTTTGAATTTCTGTTGCTAAAATGTAACTTCCATGCTAAATAACCCAAATATTATTAAATAATCAAATTTTGGTGTACTTCCTGTGACGACCGGAAGTTACGCCGGATAAAACAAAATATAGTAAATACATGTTCATACATAGGTCTATCATTCCACAAAGTTTGGTTGTTCAAGTCGTTACCGTTTTTGAAATCTCGTCGAAATCAGTTTTTTTGTCTCGGGACAGGAAACGGACAAACGGAAGTGCTCAATGAAAAATTAATTTATTATTTGTTGTGTACTTGCCCATGGTACATTATTGTTCATCGAGCTAACTAATACTATCGAAGGAAAACAGTTAAACTGATAAATAGCTTGATTTGTTTGAACTCTTCCGGTGTGGACCGGAAGTGACGGTCGACAAAATAAAACCAGTTAAACACATCTTCAATCAAATGTTTATCATCCATGACAGTTTCGTGTCTTCATCACTTATAGTTTTTGAGATCTCGTGGGAACAAAATTTGTTATAAAAAAGTTACTTAAGATAATTGAGATATCTCACCGGAAGTAGAATGTTCTTGTTTATGTATCATCGCTTAGATGACACATGTAAGGATTTATACTATTAGATTCATTCTATGTAAAATAAGTTAAATACATAAATATAATAATTTTGAAGTACTTCCGGTGACGACCGGAAGTTACGACGAACAAAACAAAATAGTTTAAACACATCTACAAATATAGGTCTATTATCCCACAAAGTCTGGACGTTCAATTGTTAGCCGATTCTGAGATCTCGAGGGAACAAGGTTTTTTGACGCGGGACAGGAAACGGACGACCGGAAATGATTTTTGAAAAAATGAAAAACATGCCTCGAGATATTATCATTCTCTATCATCTCTGAAAATTTCAGGAAAATCTATCCAGCCATCTCTGAGAAATTCTGCCGACAAAAAAGGAGAAAAAAAAAATAATAAGAAAGAAAGAAAGAAACAAACAAAAAACACTACAATCACTATAAGGTCTTCCGTTGGAAACGGAAGACCTTAATAAACATTACAATCACTATAAGGTCTTCCGTTGGAAACGGAAGACCTTAATAATAAAAAACATTACAATCACTATAAGGTCTTCCGTTGGAAACGGAAGACCTTAAAAAGTAAACTTGCAAGTGGGGAGTTTAAAAATAAATAATTTCTTGATAAAACTCTACATGTAAAATAAAACAAGCCGATTGCAGCTCTGTACTGGTTGACTGAGTTACCCATTATCTATCTTGTGATAGACTTGACATGAAAAAACGGACTCCAATCAAAAGAATTATTTGCTATTAAATAAACTGCGAAATCAGGCATATGTGCAAAGTTATTAGCATGACAGAGAAAATGTAAAAAAAAAGGTATATACCATATAATACGAGCAAATGGAAAACAAGACATAGAAACGAAAATAAATGTAGATAAGGATGCTGTATATACATGTGCAATAATATAACATACAAAAATATATGAAATAAAATCAACACAATACAATGTAAACACAATAAATGAACCGGTATTTCCGTAAGTTTTGAGTAAAACGAACTCGACAAAAACAGAATAGACAACACAAAGTAAATTGTAAGAAACGAAACGCAGTCATTGAAGACACAAGTTGTGTTTTGCATGTAGTAAATATTCACAGAATATTTAGTGTACACCCAAAATTGAGTTTCGAGCGTGTGAACGTGAGTCAACAAAACTGCACATAACAATATGCCGTGTGATATATATATATATATATATATATATATATATATATATATATATATATATATATATATATATATATATATATATATATATATATATATACACACTATACACACACACAATAAGAACTAGCTGGCAAGAAGGCTACAACACTTCTGTAAGAAAATGCATTGTTAATGTTAAATGTATTGCAAATGTATTTGAAATTCGCAAGCGCATGGGTATGTTTGCTATCGTAGTTATTTACTGCTGCTTTTTATTTCCATCTAAACATCTTTGAATGTTCAAAGAGCCGTTGAACCTTTTATATAAAAGCTTGCTTCAAGGTCACTGCACACCCCTTACTGAGAGTGTTGTTTTAAAGTCTAAGTAACTTTAGGTAAGGTAGTAATGAAAACAACGCTATAATTTTTTTCATTGTGTAAAAATGGCTTAAATGGGCGTGGTCACTATTAATTAAGGTCTTCCGTTTCCAACGGAAGACCTTATAGTGATTGTAATGTTTCTTTTTATTATTAAGGTCTTCCGTTTCCAACGGAAGACCTTATAGTGATTGTAATGTTTCTTATTATTATTATTTTTAAGGTCTTCCGTTTCCAACGGAAGACCTTATAGTGATTGTAAGGTTTTTTCTTTCTTTCTTATTATTATTATTTTTTTCCCCTTTTTTGTCGGCAGAATTTCTCAGAGATGAGTAGATAGATTTTCCTGAAACTTTAAGGAACGATAGACAGTGATAATATCTCGAGGCTTTTTATTCATTTTTTCAAAATTCATTTCCGGTCGTCCGTTTCCTGTCCCCCGACAAAGAAGCTTGTCACCTCGAGATCTCAAAAACGACCAGGACTTTTACATTCAAACTTTGTGGGATGATAGACCTATATGTGTAGATGTGTTTAAACTATTTTGTTTTGTTCGTCGTAACTTCCGGTCGTCACCGGAAGCACTTCAAAAATACTTTTTTTTACGTTTTTAATTTAATTTACATAAAATGGATATATAAGTATAAATCTTTATTTATGTCATCTAAGCGATGTTCAGTCAACAGAAAAATTCCACTTCCGGTGAGATATCTCAAATATCTCAGGTAGCTTTTTAAAAATAAATTTTGTACCCTTGAGATCTCAAAAAGTTTAAGTGATTAAGACACGAAATTTTCATAGATGATAGATATTTGACAGAAGATGTGTTTAACTGCTTTTATTTTGTTGGCCGTCACTTCCGGTTTACACCGGAAGAGTTCAAACAAATCAAGCTGTTTATAAGTTTAAGTGTTTTTCTTTGCCAATTTTAGAGAAATTGAAAGGAAATAAAGTCCTATTGTCAAATGCATAAGAACTACTAACTTTAAATTTTCACTGAGTACTTCCGTTTGTCCGTTTCCTGTCCCAAAACAAAAAACTTGACTCCTAGAGATCTTAAATATGGTAATGACTTGAACAATCAAACTTTGCAGGATGATAAACCTATATAAGTAGATCTGTTTACACTATTTTGTTTTGTTCGGCGTAACTTCCGGTCATCTCCGGAAGCACTTCAAAAATTACTTTTTTTACCTTTAGTAGTTATTTTACATAGAATAATTATTTTAGTATGGATCTTTTCATAAGTCATTTATGCGATGTTAAATAAACAAAAAAAGATCTATTTCCGGTGAGATATCTCAAATATCTCAAGTAGCTTTTTTATACTAAATTGTGTACCCGCCGTTAATCAGAAACTGTTAGAGATCAAGACACAAAACTTACATAGGTGATAGACATTTGATAGAAGATGTGTTTAACGTGTTACATTTTGTCAGCCGTCACTTCTGGTCCTCACCGCAAGGGTTCAAACAAATGACATTGTTGATAAGTTTAACTCTGTTTTTTTACACTGTTTCAGTAAGCTTGATAAACAGTAGTGTACGAGAGGAAAATGTTTAAGATATATTAACATTTTTTTCATTAAGCTATTCTGTTCGTCCGATTCCTGTCCCGAGAAAATAAATCTTTTCTCAACGAGATCTCATAACTGACAAATGTTTAAGCATGCAAACTTTGAGGGAAAATTGAACAATGTATGAAGATATGTTTACCATGTTCCGGTTGATCCGGCGTAACTTCCGGTCGTCAGAGCAAATTTCAAAAATGACTTTTTCTCGTTTTGTTTTGTTTCACATAGGAAAAGTTACCGAAATATTCCATCACAGTATCGATTAAATCCTTTTTCTTTTTATAAGAGAAATGCATTTTTATACACTTATACACGAGGAACGGAAGACCTTTTTGTTGCTATAGCAACAAGACTCTAGTTATTATTAAGGTCTTCCGTTTCCAACGGAAGACCTTATAGTGATTGTAAGGTTTTTTCTTTCTTTCTTATTATTAAGGTCTTCCGTTTCCAACGGAAGACCTTATTGTTATTCTTCGGTTTCTTTTTCCCTATTATTATTCTTATTTTTTTTCTTCCGATTTTTGTGCACGCGATTTCTCAGAAACGGCTCGGCCGATATCCATCAAATTTTCAGATATGATATACATTGGTCTGATCCTGATAGCAAATTTTTTTCATTGATGACGTCACATCCGTTTCTGAGATTTTGAGATTTTTCCAATTTTTATATGGGTATTTTGTCTTCAGTCGTTCTCCTAAACTATAAGAGATATTGAGCTTAAATTTCTACGGTTAATAGAGGAAAGATTGAAGTTTTGCATGGTTGTTGTTTTATATGTCTAGCTCTAAATGCGCCAAAGCTCGGTAGGGCTCGAAAGTTGAGATAACAAAAGCGTCGTGAATTTTCGTGCTTTTCTTTGTTTATCTCTTTTCTGGAAAATATTTTGTTAAAACATGTAATGCAAAAAAAGTTTAAATTTACAAGATCTTTCGTTTGATATCAAGAAAAAGGGGCTGACCCCTAAAATTAGGGTTCTAGAGGGCTCTAAAGTATTTCATCTATAGCCCTTAACTGAGAGATATTTTGTAATAGGTTATATAAGCAAATATGTTTATCTTACAGTTATGTTGCCTTACAATATAATGATTTTCTAATGTGTTACGTAATTAGGGGTTTTTAGGGGCCAAAAGTCCAACATTTTGATCACCTATATCTCAAAAAGGAAAAATATTTTGATAAGCAGTATAGAAGAAAAGATGCTCAAAATGATCTACTAAACAGTATGCAACCATCAAAATTTCGTTTAACGGCCCCTATAAGGAGATAAGGGGTCGGCCCCTAAAACCTTCTTTCTCTGATATCTCAAGAACGGTAACGAATTTCTAAACACTTGTTGAACAAAATGTGTTTAGAATTAAATGACCTTTCATTTGATATCAAGAAAAAGGGGCTGGCCCCTAAAATTTGGGGACTAGAGGGCTCTAAATTTTTTTATCTGCAGCCCTTTACTGATAGATATTTTGTGAAAGGTTATAGAAGCAAATATGTTTATCTCACAGTTATTTATCCAAGCAATGTAAGAATTTTATCATGCGTTACATAATTAGGGGTTTTTAGGGGCCAAAAGCCCAAACTTTTGATCACCTATATCTCAGAAAGGAAAACAATTTTGAAATGCAGTATAGAAGGAAAGATGCTCAAAACGATGTACTTAACAATATGCAACCTTTAAAATTTCGTTAAACGGCCCCTATAAGGACATAAGGGGCCGGCCCCTAAAATGTTTTTTTCCCATTTATCTCAAGAACGGTAACGATTTTCTCAACACTTGTTGAACAAAATGTGTTTAGAATTAAATGACCTTTCATTTGATATCAAGGAAAAGGGGCTGGCTCCTAAAATTAGGGGACAAGAGGGCTCTAAAGTTTTTTATCTGTAGCCCTTCACTGATAGATATTTTGTGAATAGTTATAGAAGCAAATATGTTTATCTCACAATTATTTATCCAAGCAATGTAATGATTTTATCATGTGTTACATAATTAGGGGTTTTTAGGGGCCAAAAGTCCAAAATTTTGATCACCTATATCTCAGAAAAGAAAAATATTTTGAAATGCAGTATAGAAGGAAAGATGCTCAAAATGATGTACTTAACAATATGCAACCTTTAAAATGTTGTTAAACGGCCCCTATAAGGAGATAAGGGGTCGGCCCCCAAAATTGTTTTTTCCCATATATCTCTAGAACTGTAACGATTTTTTAAACACTTGTTGAACAAAATGTGTTTAGAATTAAAGGACCTTTCATTTGATATCAAGAAAAAGGGGCTGGCCCCTACAATTAGGGGACCAGAGGGCTCTAAAGTTTTTTATTTGTAGCCCTTCACTGAGAGATATTTTGTGAATGGTTATAGAAGCAAATATGTTTATCTCACAGTGATTTATTCTAGCAATGTGATGATTTTATCATGTGTTACGTAATTAAGGGTTTTTAGGGGTCAAAAGTCTTAAGTTTTGATCACCTATATCTCAGAAAGAAAAATTATTTTGAGATGCAGTATAGAAGGAAAGATGCTAAAAATGATGTACTTAACAATATGCAACCTTCAAAATTTCGTTAAACGTAAGAGAACTTATAAAAAGCGATGCAAAAAAGCATAAGTACTCCACTCCTTTTTACAGATCATGTTTTCTTCTCGAAAATCAAAGTAGATGATGTCATATCACCTTCTTAAAATCGGACGGAAGACCTCCTCGTTGCTCGCAACGAGATCGCGTCTAGTTATTATTATTTTTTTCCCCTTTTTTGTCGGCAGAATTTCTCAGAGATGAGTAGATAGATTTTCCTGAAATTTTTAGGAATGATAGAAAATGATAATATCTCGAGGCGTTTTTTTCATTTTTTCAAAATTTATTTCCTGTCGTCCGTTTCCTGTCCCGCGACAAAGAAGCTTGTCACCTCGAGATCTCAAAAACGACTAGGACTTTTACATTCAAACTTTGTGGGATGATAGACCTATAGTTGTAGATGTGTTTAAACTATTTTGTTTTGTTCGTCGTAACTTCCGGTCGTCACCGGAAGCACTTCAAAAATTATTTTTTTTACGTATTTAATTTAATTTATATAGAATGAATATATAAGTATAAATCTTTATATATGTCATGTAAGCGATGTTGAATCAACAGAAAAATTCCACTTCCGGTGAGATATCTCAAATATCTCAGGTAGTTTTTTAAAAATAATTTTTGTACCCGCGAGATCTTAAAAAGTATAAGAGATCAATACACGAAACTTTCATGGATGATAGACATTTGAATGAAGATGTGTTTAACTGCTTTTATTTTGTCGGCCGTCACTTCCGGTCCACACCGGAAGAGTTCAAACAAATCAAGATGTTTCTAAGTTTAACTGTTTTTCTTTGCCAATTTTAGAGAAATTGATAGGCAATAAAGTCCTGTTGTAAAATTCGGAAGAACTTCTAACTTTAAATTTTTACTGAGTACTTCCGTTTGTCCGTTTCCTGTCCCAAAACCAAAAACTTTAGTCCTCGAGATCTCAAATATGGTGAAGACTTGAACAATCAAACTTTGCAGGATGATAGACCTATATATTTAGATGTGTTTACACTATTTTGATTTGTTCGGCGTAACTTCCGGTCGTCACCAGAAGCACTTCAAAAATTATTTTTTTTTTACCTTTTTTAGTTATTTTACATAGAATGATTATTTTAGTATGGATCTTTTCATAAGTCGTTTAAGCGATGTTAAATAAAAAAAATCCATTTCCGGTGAGATATCTCAAATATCTCAAGTAGCTTTTTTATACCAAATTGTTTACCCGCACTATTAATTGTTAATCAGAAACTGTTAGTGATCAAAACACAAAACTTACATAGGTGATAGACATTAGATAGATGATGTGTTTAACGTGTTTCATTTTGTCAACCGTCACTTCCAGTCCTCACCGGAAGGGTTCAAACAAATGACATTGTTGATAAGTTTAACTGGTTTTTTTTTTTTACACTTTTTAAGTAAGCTTGATAAACGGTAGTGCACGAGAGGAAAATGTTTATGATATATTAACATTTTTTTTCATTAAGCAATTATGTTCGTCCGTTTCCTGTCCGGAGACAATAAACCTTTTCTCAACGAGATCTCATAACTGACAAAAGCTTAAGCATCCACACTTTCAGGAAAAATAGAACAATGTATGAAGACATGTTTACCATGTTCCGTTTGATCCGGCGTAACATCCGGTCGTCAGAGCAAATATCAAAAATGACTTTTTCTCGTTTTGTTTTGTTTCACATAGGAAAAGTTACCGAAATATTCCATCACAGTATCGATTAAATCCCCCTTCATTTTATAAGAGAAATGCATTTTTACAGACTTATACATGAAGAACGGAAGACCTTTTTGTTGCTATAGCAACAAGATTCTAGTTTTTTTTTTCCTTTTTTTGTCCACAAGATTTCTCAGAGACGGCTGAATAGATTGTTCTGAAATTTTCAGGACTGATAGAGAATGATAATATCTCCAGGCGTTTTTTTCATTTTCTTAAAATTCATTTCCGGTCGTTCGTTTCCTGTCCCGCAACAAAAAGCTAGTGACATCGTGATCTCAGAAACGAAAATGACTTAAGCTTCCAAACTTTGTGGGATGATAGACCTATATGTGTAGATGTGTTTAAACTATTTTGTTTTGTTCGTTGTAACTTCCGGTCGTCACCGGAAGCATTTCAAAATTATTTTTTTTTAGCCATTTAATTTATTTAACACAGAATTGAAATATAAGTATAAATGCTTACATATATCATCTATCCGATGATAAAAAACAAAAAAAATTCTACTTCCGGTGAGATATCTCAAATATCTCAGATTGTTTTTTTTAAACAAATGTTGTAACAACGAGATCTCAGAAACTGTAAGTGACTAAGACATGAAACTTACATGAATGATAGATATTTGGTAGAAGATTTGTTTAACTGTTTTCATTTAGTCAACCGTCACTTCCGGTCCACACCGGAAAAGTTTAAAAAGATCAAGCTGGTTATATGTTTAACTTTTTTTGTTCAATATTTTTAGATAAAATGTTAGGCAATTAAGTCACATTTTCTAGTGTTAAAGAAAGTCTAACTTTTATTTTCATTAAACATTTCCGTTTGTCCGTTTCCTGTCCCGAGACAAAGAACCTTGACTCCTCAAGATCTCAAATACGGTAATGACTTGAACAACCAAACTTTGTGGAATGATAGACCAATGTATGTAGACAAGTATACACAATTTTGTTTTGGTCGGCGTAACTTCCGGTCGGCACCGGAAGCACTTCAAAAAATGATTTTTTTACGCATTTAATTTATTTCACACAGAATTGAAATATAAGTATAAACGCTTACATATATCATCTATCCGATGATAAATAAACAAAAAAAAATTACTTCCGGTGAGATATCTCAAATATCTCCGGTTGTTTTTTTTAAAACAAATGTTGTAAAAACGAGATCTCGGAGACTTTAAGTGACCACGACACGAAACTTACATGGATGATAGACATTTGATAGAAGATGTGTTAAATTGTTTTCATTTTGTCAACCGTCACTTCCGGTCCACACCAATAGAGTTTAAACTAATTAGGTTGTTTATGAGTTTAACTGTTTTTCTTTGACAATTTTTTATAAATTGGTAGGCAATAAAGTCCTGTTTTTTTAAGTTTAAAAAATACTAACTTTCATTTTCATTGAACACTACTGTTTGTCCGTTTGCTGTCCCGAGATTCAAAGCCTTGATTCCTCGAGATCTCAAAAAAGGTAATGACTTGAACAATCAAACTTTGTGGGATGATAGACCTATGTATGAATATGTGTTTACACTATTTTGTTTGATTCGTCGTAACTTCCGGTCGTCACCGGAAGCACTTCAAAAATTATTTTTTAAAATTATTTTATTTATTTTACATGAAATAAATACTCAGTATAAAATCTTAGATATGTCTTCAATACGATGTTAAATAAGCAAATAAATTTTACTTCCGGTGAAATATCTCAAATATCTCTAGGTAGCCTTTATCCAATTTGATGTCTGCGAGATTGTAGTCACTGTGAGTGATTGAGACACAAAGCTTTAACGAATGGTTGACTTTTGATTGAAAATATGTCTTACGGGTTTTATTTTGTCAATCGTTTCTTCCGGTTCTCACGGGAAGGGTTCAAACAAATCATGTTTTAAAAAAGTCTAACTGACTTTCTTGGGTGTTTCATCTAGCCTGATAAACAGTGATGTACGCTAGGCAAATGTACGACAAATACCAGCTTTTGTTTTTATTAATCACTTCCGATCATCCATTTTCGGTCCCGAGAAAAAAATATTGTTTCAACGAGACCTCAGATTATGCAGAGACGTGAACAACCAAACTTTTAGGAATGATTGACTTATGATTGTACAAATGTTCAACATGTTTGGTTTGGTTCGGCGTTACTTCCTGTCGTCACAGAAAGTACTTCAAAAATTGATTTCTTTTTCATTTTCATTGTTTTACATGGAAGTAAGTACTGAATATTTCATTCACAAATATTATCATATCCATTATTTTTTCTATATGAGAGAAGCAATATCTTACAGTTAAATTGATACATGTATATCAAAACGGAAGACCTTTTTGTTGCTCTTGCAACAAGAGTCTAGTTAAGGTCTTCCGTTTCCAACGGAAGACCTTATAGTGATTGTAAGGTTTTTTCTTTCTTATTATTATTATTAAGGTCTTCCGTTTCCAACGGAAGACCTTATAGTGATTGTAGTGTTTTTTGTTTGTTTGTTTCTTTCTTTCTTTCTAATTATTTTTTTTTTCTCCTTTTTTGTCGGCAGAATTTCTCAGAGATGGCTAGATAGATTTTCCTGAAATTTTCAGAGATGATAGAGAATGATAATATCTCGATGCATGTTTTTCATTTTTTCAAAAATCATTTCCGGTCGTCCGTTTCCTGTCCCGCGTCAAAAAACCTTGTTCCCTCGAGATCTCAGAATCGGCTAACAATTGAACGTCCAGACTTTGTGGGATAATAGACCTATATTTGTAGATGTGTTTAAACTATTTTGTTTTGTTCGTCGTAACTTCCGGTCGTCACCGGAAGTACTTAAAAATTATTATATTTATGTATTTAACTTATTTTACATAGAATGAATCTGATAGTATAAATCCTTACATGTGTCATCTAAGCGATGATACATAAACAAGAACATTCTACTTCCGGTGAGATATCTCAATTATCTTAAGTAACTTTTTTATAACAAATTTTGTTCCCACGAGATCTCAAAAACTATAAGTGATGAAGACACTAAACTTTCATGGATGATAAACATTTGATTGAAGATGTGTTTAACTGGTTTTATTTTGTCGACCGTCACTTCCGGTCCACACCGAAGGAGTTCAAACAAATCAAGTTATTTATCAGTTTAACTGTTTTCCTTTGATAGTATTAGTTAGCTCGATGAACAATAATGTACCATGGGCAAGTACACAACAAATAATAAATTAATTTTTCATTGAGCACTTCCGTTTGTCCGTTTCCTGTCCCGAGACAAAAAAACTGATTTCGACGAGATTTCAAAAACGGTAACGACTTGAACAACCAAACTTTGTGGGATGATAGACCTATGTATGAACATGTATTTACTATATTTTGTTTTATCCGGCGTAACTTCCGGTCGTCAAAGGAAGTACACCAAAATTTGATTATTTAATAATATTTCGGTTATTTAGCATGGAAGTTACATTTTAGCAACAGAAATACAAAAGTTCATCTACACATGGATAAATAAACGAAAAATTCTACTTCCGGTGAGACATCTCAAATATCTCAGGTAGTTTTCCTTTATAAAAATTTTGTACCCGGAGATCTCAGAAACTGTAAGAGACCAAGATACAAAACTTATATAGATGAAAGACATTTGATTGAACATGTGTTTAACGGGTTTCATTTGGTCGTCCGTCACTTCCGGTTCTCACTCGAAGCGTTCAAGCAAAATGAAGTTTTTTTTTAAAGTTTAGATTTTTTTAAACAATTTACTCCGTGTGATGAACAGTAACGTACCGTAGGTAAATGTACTAAAAATATCTACTTTTAATTTCCTTAATCACTTCCGTTTGTCCGTTTCCGGTCCTGAAACAGAAACATTTTCTCAGCGAGATCTCATAAGTAACAAAAACTTGAACATAAAAACTTTAAGGAAAGACAGAACAATGTATGAGGATATGTCTTCTATGTTCTGTCTGATCCGGCGTAACTTCCGGTCGTCACAGAAAGTACTCAAAAATTTACTTTTTGTCTTTTTGTTTTGTTTTACATAGAAATGATAAGTGGGAAATTCCATTATCCAGTATCTGTTATATCCATTTTCGTTTTACAAGACAAATGAATTTTTTTAAGATTAATACATAAGGTACGGAAGACCTTTTTGTTGCTATAGCAACAAGAGTCTAGTTATTATTATTTTTTTCCCCTTTTTTGTCGGCAGAATTTCTCAGAGATGAGTAAATAGATTTTCCTGAAATTTTTAGGAATGATAGATAATGATAATATCTCGAGGCGTTTTTTTCATTTTTTCAAAAATCATTTCCTGTCGTCCGTTTCCTGTCCCGCGACAAAGAAGCTTGTCACCTCGAGATCTCAAAAACGACAAGGACTTTTACATTCTTACTTTGTGGGATGATAGACCTATATGTGTAGATGTGTTTAAACTATTTTGTTTTGTTCGTCGTAACTTCCGGTCGTCACCGGAAGCACTTCAAAAAAAAATTTTTTTACGTATTTAATTTAATTTACAAAAAATGAATATATAAGTATAAATCTTTATTTATGCCATCTAAGCGATGTTCAATCAACAGTAAAATTCCACTTCCGGTGAGATATCTCAAATATCTCAGGTAGCTTTTTAAAAATAAATTTTGTACCCGCGAGATCTCAAAAAGTATAAGTGATCAAGAAACGAAACTTTCATGGATGATAGACATTTGACTGAAGATGTGTTTAACTGCCTTTATTTTGTTGGCCGTCACTTCCGGTCCACACCGGAAGAGTTCAAACAAATCAAGCTGTTTATAAGTTTAACTGATTTTCTTTGCCAATTTTAGAGAAATTGATAGGCGATAAAGTCCTGTTGTCAAATGCATAAGAACTACCAACTTTAAATTTTCACTGAGTACTTCCGTTTGTCCGTTTCCTGTCCCAAAACAAAAAACTTGACACCTGGAGATCTCAAATATGGTAATGACTTGAACAATCAAATTTTGCAGGAAGATAGACCTATATATGTAGATGTGTTTACACTATTTTGTTTTGTTCGGCGTAACTTCCGGTCGTCACCGGAAGCACTTAAAAAATTAACTTTATTTTAGCTTTTGTAGTTATTTTACATAGAATAATTATTTTAGTATGGATCTTTTCAAAAGTCATTTATGCGATGTTAAATAAACAAAAAACGAGGAACGGAAGACCATTTTGTTGCTATAGCAACAAGAGTCTAGTTATTATTATTATTATTATTTTTTCCCCTTTTTGTTTAGTGAATTTCTCAGAAATTTCTGGATGGATTTTCCTTAAATTTTCAGGGATGATTGAAAACAAAAATATCTAGAGATTTCTAATTTCAGTTTTTCTAAATTCACTTCCGTCCGTCCGTTTCCTGTCCCGCGACAAAAATCTAGTGACATCGTGATCTCAGAAACGAAAATGACTTAAGCTTCCAAACTTTGTGGGATGATAGACCTATATGTGTAGATGTGTTTAAATATTTTGTTTTGTTCGTCGTAACTTCCGGTCGTCACCGGAAGCATTTCAAAATTATTTTTTTTACCCATTTAATTTCTTTAACACAGAATTGAAGTATAAGTATAAATGCTTACATATATCATCTATCCGATGATAAAAACACAAAAAAATTCTACTTCCGGTGAGATATCTCAGATATCTCAGGTTGTCTTTTTTAAACAAATGTTGTAACAACGAGATCTCAGAAACTGTAAGTGACTAAGACATGAAACTTATATGAATGATAGATATTTGATAGAAGATGTGTTTAACAGTTTTCATTTTGTCAACCGTCACTTCCGGTCCACACCAGAAGAGTTTAAAGAAATCAAGCTGGTTATATGTTTAACTGTTTTTCTTCAATATTTTTAGATAAAATGTTAGGCAATTGAGTCACGTTGTCTAGTGTTAAAGAAAGTCTAACTTTTATTTTCATTGAACATTTCCGTTTGTCCGCTTCCTGTCCCGAGACAAAAAACCTTGACTCCTCAAGATCTCAAATACGGTAATGACTTGAACAACCAAACTTTGTGGAATGATAGACCAATGTATGTAGACAAGTATACACAATTTTGTTTTGGTCGGCGTAACTTCCGGTCGGCACCGGAAGCACTTCAAAAATTATTTTTTTACGCATTTAATTTATTTCCTACAGAATTGAAATATAAGTATAAACGCTTACATATATCATCTATCCGATGATAAATAAACAAAAAAAAAAATACTTCCGGTGAGATATCTCAAATATCTCAGGTAGTTTTTTTTAAAACAAATGTTGTAACAACGAGATCCCCGAGACTTTAAGTGACCAAGACACGAAACTTACATGGATGATAGACATTTGATAGAAGATGTGTTAAATTGTTTTCATTTTGTCAACCGTCACTTCCGGTCCACATCAATAGAGTTTAAACTAATTAGGTTGTTTATGAGTTTAACTGTTTTTCTTTGACAGTTTTTAATAAATTGGTAGGGAATAGAGTCCTGTTTTTTAAGTTTAAAAAATACTAACTTTCATTTTCATTGAACACTTCTGTTTGTCCGTTTCCTGTCCCGAGATTAAAAGCCTTGATTCCTCGAGATCTCAAAAAAGGTAATGACTTGAACAATTAAACTTTGTGGGATGATAGACCTATGTATGAATATGTGTTTACATTATTTTGTTTGATTTGTCGTAACTTCCGGTCGTCAACGGAAGCACTTCAATAATAATTTTTTTAATTATTTTATTTATTTTACATGATATAAATACTCAGTATAAAATCTTTGATATGTCTTCAATACGATGTTAAATAAGCAAATAAATTTTACTTCCGGTGAAATATCTCAAATATCTCTAGGTAGCTTTTATCCAATTTGATCTCTGCGAGATTGTAGTCACTGTGAGTGATTGAGACACAAAGCTTTAACGAATGATTGACATTTGATTGAAGATATGTCTTACGGGTTTTATTTTGTCAATCGTCCCTTCCGGTTCTCACGGGAAGGGTTCAAACAAATCATGTTTTAAAAAAGTCTAACTGACTTTCTTGGGTGTTTCATCTAGCCTGATAAACAGTGATGTACGCTAGGCAAATGTACGACAAATACCAGCTTTTGTTTTTATTAATCACTTCCAATCATCCATTTTCGGTCCCGAGAAAAAAATATTGTTTCAACGAGACCTCAGATTATGCAGAGACGTGAACAACCAAACTTTTAGGAATGATTGACTTATGATTGTACAAATGTTCAACATGTTTGGTTTGGTTCGGCGTTACTTCCTGTCGTCACAGAAAGTACTTCAAAAATTGATTTCTTTTTCATTTTCATTGTTTTACATGGAAGTAAGTACTGAATATTTCATTTACAAATATTATCATATCAATTATTTTTTCTATATGAGAGAAGCAATATCTAACAGTTAAATTGATACATGTATATCAAAACGGAAGAACTTTTTGTTGCTCTTGCAACAAGAGTCTAGTTCAACTTCTATTTTTCTATTTTTGTTGTTTACAATGCTGACGTAATGCATTTGTAATGATCAACCAAAATTTGAGAGTCAGTTCTGGAGTTATAAGCAAGATACAGAGCTTAAAATTCTTTGTTATATTAACAAAGCTCGTGCCATGTTTTGGTTTATATTGGTACAAAATAATGGTAAAAATTCTGTTTCAAACTGATTTTTTCTGTCTGCTAATTTGTTTTGAACATAAATGAACAGTTCCTAGCGTTTGTCACACATTCATTTAATTAAGGGGAATGTGCGGCCATCCTTTACATTTGAGAAGAAAAATGTAAACATTTCTTGAACTGGCTTGTTTCTGCACAAAACTGGCCAAAACTGTTGTCTAAAGATGAAAAAGCAATATATATGGGATTATACAGGTTGTTTTGTATTCATATTATGCATTTAAGAACAGAACAGTGCTTTTTTAATTACTTAGAACAGCTGTAGAACTGCGCAGCTGCAGACTGGCTTGTTTCTGTCTAAAACTTACAAAAACTGTTGTCAAAAGATACAAAAGCAATACATATGACGTTCAATATGTTGCTTTGTATGCAAATTACGCATATACGGGCAGAACAATGCACTTAAATCATTTAGAACTGCCCAGCTACAGACCTAAATTTAAGGTTTAAAAATCCGAAAAAAATATGCAAGGATGATATGAGTGTCCACTCTACAACAATTTGTTGAGTAAAATGTCTAAACTTGCTTATTTAAGTTGTAACTTTGTCTCAAAAGAGGGTACCCTATTCTTAAAATGAGTCTCCAAAACCATCAATTTGCACGAGATGGAGACGTCTATGGAGGTACATTGAAGTTATATTTTCATTAAAAAATATATCTATTAAAAAATATATCTATATTTTTTATTTAAAGCAATAAATTCTTTTGGACCCCGACACTACTTCTAAAAAGAATTTAATTTAATTTATACTTACAGAAATAAAACAAAACAATTGGAACTGGTATAGAGATGTCTGTCACATTCAGTCCAGATTGTTTTGAATTGACATTTATTTTTATTGATGAAAATATAACGTCAATGTGCATCCATAGACACGAATGTTTTCCATGTTGTTACACACCCATCAATCTTAAGAGGTCTTGTGTGCCATTTACATGTACCACTGCTCAGAATATTGTTCCTGATTTTTTTAAACAGGTGTGATGGGTCTGCAATGAAGACTACTGGATGGGCATCGCAGAATGGATTAAAGCCAGCCATGTCAGATGATGGTGATGGAAAATGCATATTTATGAAAGATCTGTTGTTAGATGCGCCATCTAAAGAGGTATAAATCACATGGAACCCCCATTGTTCAAGTGCCTGGACTACATCCCAAAACATTGTATATATTTGTGGCGCATTGGCTTGAGTGGTGGGATAGTGGGCAACAAGAAAGCGGAAACCTGTCAGGCCATGAAACATGAATTGAATGACATGGTTTGCCATTTGGTATTTAGAGGACTGCAATTGGTTACCCTCATCTCCCAAATCAGGCATTCCTACAAATTTGCTAGATCCCCCATGACGTTTTATCTGTATGTCTTCTTGGATGGCCATTTCGTCCAAAATTAGGCCTCCATAGTAACCTTCATATGGAATGTTATCATTTTTTGCCTGCATAAACATCCACTGAAGCATGGTGTCATTCACCCCAGGAGTTTGGTAAACAGAGTTTTTATATTTAGATAATGTGTTTACACATGGTAGAATTAACTTTTTACTGAAACATAGTTGTTCATAAGCCCTGGGACTTCTTGTCCAAATAGATAATGCTAACTGCATAATGTCAAAATCCCATTTCCTAGATTTCACACTGCTGACACTTGAATTCATTAGTTGGGATTTTATTAGTGCAAGTTGTCCATCTCCTAAATATGGTGCCACCTGTTTAAGATAGTTCACTATTTCAGTTGGGGTGTTCAGAATACTGTTGATGGCTGAAGATGGTGGAAGAAGAGACGGAGGAGGTGGAGATGGTGGTTTTCCATGGGCAGTTCTGGAGTGGTTCATCAGAATCCTTGTGTCGCATACTTTTACAGTGATGACATGTGATGGTTTCCCTTTTAGAGTTCAATGGCAACACTTTGATGCACTGTGGAGAGTATGCAGTAGTTATGGTGAGCATTTGTTTGTAGAATGATGTTCTCTTTATTTTCTTTGGAAGTCAGTTTTGCGTCTACTCCCTCACAGAAGCGAAAAGATTTAAGCAAGCCAAAAAATGGATTGACTTTAAGGGAATTCAGATCAATCTTGTCAAGGTCTTTCAATGTTTTTATTTTATTTCCAACAGATATCTGAATAGACCCATCCTCATGGATCATCACCTCCATCAAGACTTTGAAACCATTGCAAATCAGCGAGGTGTCTCTTCCATAGACAGCTGAGGTGGATGAACTCCGTATTAGGAAAAAATCCTCCGGAATGTACTTTGAAATGCTCTGCAAGTTTGCAGGAATAAGAACACAAGAACAGGTAGCCATTCCGTTATAAACGTGCAGTCTTTGTGACCAGTTGCCCTTTTGACGTATTCTTTCTTTTTTCACCCCTTTCAATGTACTTGAAACAAGTCGACCAATCAGTATGGCAACATCTTTTTGTTGGCCAAAATGTTTGCGGAAAGTTTCTACTACATCTTCTACTGGTACAAACGAATCTTTATCTTCAATGTAATGCTGATGCAACCTGCATGTTAAAAATTATAAGGTTACTTATTTATGTAAAATAGTTTGAAAATAATTGTACTTGTGTCAAAAACTAATCTAGTTGTATATGGAAAAATTAATGGTGTTCACGCATTGTTACTCTGTACAGCCTTATAATGTCAACAACAAATTAGGAAATTTAAGTATTATCCAAAAAGTATCTTTATAATTAAGTACATGTAGTGAAGTGTCAACTAAATCAGAAGGAAATCTTGAAAGAATTTTTTTTAATTTTTCAAAATACCAATCAGCATAATTGAATTAAAATTTGGGGTTTATTGTAGATTTCAAAGAACTATGTTGTACATGTAATATGATCAAAGCTAACATGGCAATATTGATTTGAAATTAAAATTGTGTAATTTTGAATCTTTAACACTTTATTTCATCTAAACAGCAGGCTAATGCTACATGCATATTTATTTAAATCAAATTATTTTGGGAATAGAAATGTACATGTACGTTGTTTAATATACATTTACATCGTTCAATGTACATGTTGTTCAATGTACATTGTTCAGTGTACATGTACATTGTTCAATGTACATTGTTTGGGAAGAAATATTTTGTATCACAGTGACCTTCCAGTATGTTCATGTCGTTTATTAAGGTCTTCCGTTTCCAACGGAAGACCTTATAGTGATTGTTAGGTTTTTTCTTTCTTTCTTATTATTATTTTTTTCCCCTTTTTTGTCGGCAGAATTTCTCAGAGATGAGTGGATAGATTTTCCTGAAATTTTCAGGAATGATAGAGAATGATAATATCTCGAGGCGTTTTTTTCATTTTTTTAAAATTCATTTCCGGTCGTCCGTTTCCTGTCCCGCGACAAAGAAGCTTGTCACCTCGAGATCTCAAAAACGACAAGGAATTTTACATTCAAACTTTATGGGATGATAGACCTATATGTGTAGATATGTTTAAACTATTTTGTTTTGTTCGTCGTAACTTCCGGTCGTCACCGGAAGCACTTCAAAAATTAATTTTTTTTAAGTATTTAACTTAATTTACATAGAATGAATATATAAGTATAAATCTTTATATATGTCATCTAAGCGATGTTCAGTTACAAGAACAATTCCACTTCCGGTGAGATATCTCAAATATCTCACGTAGGTTTTTAAGAAAAAAATTTGTACCCGCGAGATCTCAAAAAGTATAAGTGATCAAGAAACGAAACTTTCATGGATGATAGACATTTGAATGAAGATGTGTTTAACTGCTTTCATTTTGTCGGCCGTCACTTCCGGTCCACACCGGAGGAGTTCAAACAAATCAAGCTGTTTAAAATTTTAACTGTTTTTCTTGTCCAATTTTAGAGAATGTGATAGGCAATAACACCCAGTTGTCAAATGCATAAGAACTACTAACTTTAAATTTTCACTGAGTACTTCCGTTTGTCCGTTTCCTGTCCCAAAACAAAAAACTTGACTCCTCGAGATCTTAAATATGGTAATGACTTAAACAAAGAAACCTTGCAGGATGATAGACCTATATAATGTAAATGTGTTTACACTATTTTGTTTTGTTCGGCGTTACTTCCGGTCGTCACCGGAAGCACTTCAAAAATTACTTTTTTTTACGCATTTAACTTTTTTCTCATAGAATTGAAATATAAGTATAAATGCTTACATATATCATCTATTCGATGATAAGTAAACAAAAAAATTCTACTTCCGGTGAGATATCTCAAATATCTCAGGTTGTCTTTTTTAAACAAATGTTGTAACAACGAGATCTCAGAAACTGTAAGTGACTAAGACATGAAACTTACATGGATGATAGACATTTGATAGAGGATGTGTTTAATAGTTTTCATTTTGTCAACCGTCACTTCCGGTCCACACCGGAAGAGTTGAAAAAAATCAAGCTGTTTTTAAGTTTTACTGTTTTTCTTCAATATTTTTAGATAAAATGTTAGGCAATAAAAAGACATTGTCTAGTGTTTATAAAAATCTAACTTTTATTTTCATTGAATACTTCCGTTTGTCCGTTTCCTGTCCCGAAGCAAAATACCTTGACTCTTCAAAATCTAAAATACGGTAATGACTTGAACAACTAAACTTTGTGGGATGATAGACCTTTGTATGTAGACAAGTATACACAATTTTGTTTTTGTTGGCGTAACTTCCGGTCGGCACCGGAAGCACTTTAATTTTTTTTTTTTTAACTTTATTTTTTATTTAACAAAGAATATTTATTTAGGTATAAATGCTTACATAAGTCATTTATGCGATGTGAAATAAACAAAAAAGATCTACTTCCGGCGAGATATATCAAATATCTCAAGTAGTTCATCTTATTAAGCAGATCTTAGAAACTGTAAGTTATGAAAGCACACAATTTACATAGATGATAAATATTTGAAAGAAGTTTGGTGGGTTTTTTTTGTTTCGTTTTACACAATAATACATTTATACGAGAACGGAAGACCTTTTTGTTGCTATAGCAACAAGAGTCTAGTTGAAAGTTATTAATGGTAACAGCCTGCCATAACACCTAGACAAATTCCCTTATGGTCTCGGTCTCACTTTTTCACACTACCGGCCCCAGGGCTATAAAACTTAGACGAGCTCACTTGATCTGTCTCACTTCTCCACAATGTTCTTTTTGTAAAAGGTGAGACTTAGATCAGAAGTGAGCTCGTCTAAGTTTTATGGCCCCGGAGCCTGGTATATGCTTTTTGTAAAGTTAGACTAGGATCAAAAGTGACTTCGACAAAGTTTGTGGCCCAAAAGCTAGGTCCCGGGGCCATAAAACTTAGACTAGCTCACTTTTGATCTGAGTCTTAATTCTACACTATAATTACTTGCTTGCTATATAGTCTTTAATGTAAAATGAGCTCTTCAAAGTTTTATGGCCCCCAGGTATATATGCACATTTTCAAAACGTTATAAATGTAATTATTAATAGATTGTATTTATTTTAAAAGATTGTTTTATAGTAAAATCAATGTATGAAATAAAAGTTCATTGGATTAATTAGCTTATATGTGCCAGTTGAATGATATGTGATAAAATGCAGGAATTTATGTGTTGAACAACTCAGCAGAAGCCCATAAATGTTCACCTGGCTTTTCTAATGGTACTTGCATGACTTAACAGGAGAGGGGGGGGGGGGGTCACAGGCACCTGACGTCATATTTTTTCTCACAATAAAAAAATACACCGATAACGTCAGGTGCATGTGGGGTGTGTCTCTAGGTTCTCCACATTTTTGCAATGGGTATTTATATATATATATACAATTGCGTTGTTTAGACCCCCCCCCCCAATACCTGGAAAGAAAAAAAGCTAGATCTATTTGAATGCTTATGCTTTTAAATATTTTTGTCCTTAAAATTACAGTCCCTCTCACCCCATTAAACAAGCTTCTACCTAATAAATCATCAAGTGTCCGAGTTGCAACCATTAATACGTAGATTTTGTATGTTTGTGTGTATATGTACGGGCACCTATCAATTATAAATTATAATTCTCTTATATTACGAGAAAAATAATATCGTCAGACGCCCGTGTGTACTTTGTGTATATAATTACATACAGGAACATGTTATTATAACTCATAATTACCAGTAAAAGTGATCCACTTCCATCGTTTCTTATTTGCACGCAATACAGAATTCAAAAATGACCGCCATTTGAATATGAATAATAGTATTTTATTAGGGAAAAAATGAACCAATCAGAAAAGGGATATCCCAAAAGATGACGCAAAGATGTCAACTTCTGTCCACTCTTTAGCCTTTTGTCGCAAATCAGCAGCAGTAGATGCAGAATGAGGAGATATTTTTATTAATAAACGATGTTATGGGCCGTTTTGGTTGAATCAGCAGTAAGCTAATAAATCGAGTGACCGATCGGACGGCGGAGATGATCGCAGAAAAATGTTACCGCTGAGCTATAAGCGAAAATTCACGGCAATGTGACAGTTTTAAAAAATCCAAGATGGCGGGGATGGGTACCTTGTGTATTATAGGTAAGCGGTGTATTATTTTAATTATGAGAAAAATATATGACGTCAGGTGCCTGTGGTTTAATTTAAAAATCCACCATGCTTACATATTGTCAATTACGCTTTCAAAATCTGTATGTGTATGGCGTGCCATTTGTGAAATAATTATTTGTCATTTGACATTCAAAGATTGTGTGTCAATTCAATGCTTTGTTATTTGTACAATATATTTATTTGTCATTGCATTTGTGTTTCAGTAATTATCCTAGAGAGAGAATTTTCAGCACCGGTTGAGCAATAAACATTTTCCAAAATTCTGATCATATGCGTTAATCACAAAAGCTAATGATAATCGAAATGTTATGGAAATGGGTCTTGAGACAGACTTTAGCCAAGACTTTTTTTCATCTATAACCTGTTGATGTCATACAATTATATAAAGTTATATGTTCAACCTACCAAATTTATGTAACATGAGCCATCTGCATTTCCATCTTCCAAATGTGTCCTCTATTACTTTTCTCGCTCTCTGGTGCTGCCTGTTGTATGCCTCCTCTGCAGGGGTGCGGGGGTCCCGAACAGGAGTAAGCAGATACGGTTTCAAAGGATACGCTTGATCCCCGAGCAAGAACCCTAACTGAGGATTTTGGCTCAAAAAATCCTGAAAGCTACACTGGCCCCATATGAATGCGTCATGGGCTGAGCCTGGATACTTCACAAGGAGGTTGACAAATTTCATTTGGCTGTCACAGATCCCTTGGACATTAAGTGCATGGAAACCTTTTCGACAAACATACATGTCCTCACGTTGTGATGGAGCTTTGATAGGAATGAATGTTCCATCCACACATCAAAGCACACTAGGAAATCTGAATTTGTCCATAAAACCTTCCTTGATTGCCTGGGCTTTCCTGTTATCCGTCGGAAACTTGATGATTTGCCCTGCAATGCTCGCCAAAGCCGTCGACACTCTTTGAACCGACCTAGACACGCTGGGTTGACTAAGTCCCAAAATGTCCCCTATGACTTGTTGGAAGGAACCAGTAGCATAAAACCTCAGAGCAGCGAAAGTCTGTTCCTCCGGGGTTAAAGCACACGATCTTCTCGTATCATGGGAATATCTTCTCTGACAATATCAATCACGTCCATCAAACAGCGTCTTGTCATTCTATAGCGACACAGAATCTCCCGGTCGTTATAGGCATCCAATGGATTGCGCCTATCCCGAAAAATTCTATTTTTCCTAACTGTGTTTCGATCGGCTAGAATCGCTTGTATCAACGCCATATTTTCGTGCCGCACATACAAAGACCAATATGACGTACAATGTTAACGTATAATGACGTCATAATAACGTTAATTTTTACCCAGTTACGCGTGAAAACCAGATACAAAGAGGACACATTTTTATTAAATTTATTTTTTATTTAATAAATATTTTGAGGAATAAGCCGCAATAAATATATGATCAAATATCAATTTTGATAAACTGTCCAAAGACACATACATGTACATTTCTATGATGCCATAGTATAAGATTAATATCCTTTTTCTATAAAGAATTCATCGAACAGTGAGTACAAATATAACTGATTGGCGTGGTTAATTCGACAATACTACATATGCATAGAATACCGTATACAAATAAAATAATGAAATATCTGTTGGAATTGTTACAGTACCCGCAACGTTATTTTTTACAATCCTATCCTATCGTATCGTGTATCAATCCTATCGTATCGTGCGTGTATACTGTTCTATCGTGCGTTAATGCTATCGTATCGTGCGTGTATACTGTTCTATCGTGCGTTAATCCTATCCTATCGTGCGTTAATCCTATCAGGTTTTTCGTTCAATTTTAACAGTTTTTTCCGTTTATCCTATCGTGTTGTTTCGTGCCTTTTCATAAGCAAGTAAATTTATTTCAAAGTTGCAAGTCGTTCAGTGCGCCGTATAAGAAAATTTCTCGAACAAGAATTACAAAATCCTATCCAGCATTCTATTATGATACCAATTTCTTAATTTTTAAGATCAAAATTTACCAATATTACATGTAAATCATATTTGTAAGCATTGGAAAAAAATGTAAACTATCGAAGTTCTTAGGAACAAGGTAACATATTTACCTGTATATCGAATATATTAAATCGTACGCGAAGTCTATACCTGCGTAAACATTAACTTTTATGCAATATAATTCGTTTTTTATGCATCATATTTTACAGAAATAAAAGTATTTATGATATAATTTATATTTAATTAAAACCAGAGTTGTATTATAATTGAACCCGTTTTTTTCCGTGTGATATTTGATTTTGGGCTGAAATGTTCTCGGCAATCGGCTAGGGTGTGTGGTAATAAAAACAACGTTAACAAATCGTACGCGGAATGTATATCTGCGTAAATATTTATTTAACTTGTATGTTATATAATTCGCTTTTAATGCATCATTTTCTTATACAGAAAGAAATGTATTTATGATAGATTTTATATTTACTTTAAATAAGAGTTGGATTTTTATAAGTGAACCCGCTATGTTCTGTGTGATTTGATCTCGGGCTGCAATATTCGCGGCGATCGGCTAGGGTGTTCGGTAGTGAAAGCAATGTGAACTATACAGAAAGTTTATTGAACATTTAAGCTCATAATTTCTGTTAAAAAAAATTAACTGGTCATTATTATACATTCTATTAATGATGCAGCGATGATTAACAACTCGGCAATTGTTACTAAAAAGAAATTCCACATTAAGCTTTATTCGTACGTGTTTTTTCCCAAATTATGCCATTATCAGGTTATTCATGAAGATAATTTAAAGCGATTATACGTTTATCATGAACATCGTTTATCCTTTCCTATCGTGTATCAATCCTATCCTATCGTGCGTGTATACTGTTCTATCGTGCGTTAATGCTATCGTATCGTGCGTGTATACTGTTCTATCGTGCGTTAATCCTATCCTATCGTGCGTGAATCCTATCCTATCGTTTATCTTGTAAAAAGTAACGTTGCGGGTACTGTAAGTAGTATATGATAGCACACTGGCGTAAAGATTTCACACTCATATGTGAAATCAAAATTTGCGCTGGTTCCTTATTTCCTCCTGCGTAACGGTAAGAGTAGGAGTACTGCCTCTTTATGAAACGAGCGCCTGCTTTATGCGTATATAAACTAAATGAATGTGATATCCTAATTAATAATGTATTTTGTTTTATCGATACTTCATTAAATTTTATTTAATCCCATTGTACAAAATTTTCAACGGGGTACTATGTAACCTCGGAAAATATACTTCTTTAGTTGATGCTTTTGTTTTTACTCTAATTATGGTGATTGCTTATTTCCCAGCGTAAACGGAAGTTTATACATTAAAACGTTGTTTATCTAGTCATTTTTTCTAGTTATTTGTCACAAGGTGCCCGTTTAACGGGTCCTCTAACCTATCCGTTAAGTTTTATCGACAGCGGAAGGTTTAACGGAGACGTTAACGGGTGCGTTAAATAACGGACGTTTCGTGAATACCAAAATATTTAACGGACAATTTAGCGGAGGAGTTAACGGACCCGTTATTTTACGGATGCTTTGTGAATAAGGTCCCAGAGGTTGTTTTGATTTGACATGTATTTTTATCGATGAAAATATAACGTCATTATGCCTCCTTAGACACGGGAGTTCTAAGTATAGGCTGGAATTTTCTTGTTCTAAAAATAGATCCCATGATAAAAATAGGGTATCCTATTTTATGGCAAAGTTTCAACACTGATGTGCAAAATTCAACCTTTTCCTCAACAAATGGTTGTAGAGAGGACACCAATTAACCCCTCTATTACCCTTTCAGATTTTTAAATGTTCAAAATAAGTCTGCAGCTGCGCAGTTCAACAGCTGTTCTAAGTAATTAAAAAAGCACTGTTCTGTTCTTAAATGCATAATATGAATACAAAACAACCTGTATAATCCCATATATATTGCTTTTTCATCTTTAGACAACAGTTTTGGCCAGTTTTGTGCAGAAACAAGCCAGTTTAGGAAATGTTTACATTTTGATTCTCAAATGTACAAGATGGTCGCACATCCCCCATGAGTCTAAACCTGGAATTTTCATTCAATATTCAAAATGTTTACATAAACATGACCGGAACTTTTATTTAAATAACAAAGAATTAAAAGCTTTCTATCTCTCTTATAACTCGATGACTGACACTCAAAGTTTAGTTTGATATAACAAATGTCTCACTTAATCAATTAACATTCTAAAGTTGTAAAAGAAAAAGACATCATACATAGTTTGGTAGCAAAAAATATCTGCAACCCGTTTTATTAAAACAAAGGCTTCGCGTATCTCTATCAGAAACACGTCGTAGTATTGTTTTAAAGTTCTACTTAGCGAAACCCAAATTAAAAATTAATTATATTGTTATTGTAGTAACAACATAATTGCATGATGGCGAGGAAGATATGAAGATTATTTACCCCTAGAAAAATCCTATTCTCCGAAGGCATCACCTAAGGGAAATTTGGTTTTTCTTAAGGAATATATCTGGGACTTTCCATACAAATGGAATAAAAAATACGGAGACTTCCAAACGGGTGGAATATGATATTTATTTCTAGAAGAAACAAAGGTTATTTTTCGCCCTGTCATTAGAGTGTCTAAACCAATCAGATGTCGAGTTATATAAAATTTGTATGAGAAGAGAAATAAAAACATGCAATATTTCATTTTAACGAATGAATTTTCAAATTCAATTGTCCAACAGAGAAAAACGAATGGCAAATAAAGATACTGGGGTGATAATATAAAGTGCTTTGTCATAAAAAGTAGATCAATAAAGGTATTTGTTCAAATTTACGTACATTCGATTAAGTTAAAACGAAAATAAACAGCCTTTTTTGCGACATTTGAACGGTAATACTAATAAATGCAATGCTTGTTTCTGCAAAACTCGTAAAATACTTGTTGCTCTTCAAACTTTTCCGCATTGCACATACAAATTCAAGGCACAATGCATGTAAGCAACAAGCATCCCTCAAATAAATTTAAAATTCATTCTAATTACCCTTAAAACTTCAGTAATTTAAACGAATTTTCCTGATTTCCTTATTATATTTGCACTTTCATCAATGAGGCTAAAAGTCCGACATTCAATTTAAAGTTTCAATTACAATATTTGATTCATAAACGTTGTGTGAATATAATTTAGACGTTTGAGAAAAGTCTAAAATCTCATCATGGATCTCATGTAGAAATATCAGAGGAAACTTCAAGGAGTTTTTTTTAACCCCAAAAAACGGTATCGGCAAAGGGAAGAAAATGTTTTCACTTAATGTTAAAAAAAGAGCTCTTTAAACATTACTTCAGTTTCAGACTCTCACGATTATATATCAATACAGTAATGGTTTATTAATAAAGTATGTGCGCACTCTTAATTACGGTCGAAGTTTCCGTGAAGTTATATTAATTGTATAATACATACCATGCCTAAAAATGGCACCAAACAAATACAGAAAAAAACCTTCTTACGTTTATTGAAAAAAAAAAATTAGCTTTGGACAAATAAAAATTGAAAAAAAACGACCACAAATGGACTACTACACTAAGAAACTTCTGTTAAATTAACACTAGCATATAGGTACATAGATGTGTAATTTATGTCGTAGAGCATGAAAACTAAATATATCCATTGGCTTCATTTAACTGAAAACGCAGAAAAGAACGAGTTTATTGAAAGCATGCGACTAAACACACTCTATGTAGATGTTTGGTGTACTTAGTTCGTCTTGCTCTCTTTCATTGTAATCACAATACACCGATTACCTTTTATCTATTTTTGGCTGAATGTATACATGTGGTAAGAACATTTCTTCACGATCAACATAGTTAGATGGATCCTGGTCATGGGTGTTTGGAACCTCCGTATTACGTCTATGGAAAACAAAATGGTTTCCACTTTACATATTAAACTTAAACAGCAGCTAGTTAGTCAAACGGAAAAGAGGAAAATGTTCATAACATTAACAAAAGAATGTATCAATTTCTTTTATTCATTATGCTTTAAAATTACTAGAAAATTGAAACCTGTTGAAAACCCGTTTCAAAACGTATCCAGTTGCTGAAATGACAATTCCGATGAGGATTCCGAGAAGAACTAGTAAAATTTTATCGCTCAGATTGCTGTTTGATCTAGAGATATCATATTCTTGAAAAAAAATATAGTTATATCACACATTTATTGTGCTTCGTAACTCTAAAGTAACTATAATTTTAGGGGTTTTTTCTCTTCGTTTTGTTAAAATATTAAACAAATTTTCCCATTTAAATATGAACACTCAATTGAGCCTATGTGTCGGTTTTGAGGCATAATTTAAATTTAGAATCTACACTATATCAGGATGCTTACAAAGTTATATAACCAATTGTAGTTCTTATGAAATTTAAGATGTTATATTACAAAACATTATACTGTAATTTAACAAATTCATGAGCATTAACAGATTGACCTATTAGTCTATATAATTTCAGAAGCTAACAAACATTACAAATATGTTTCTTATAAAGTTAAAAAAAAACCAAAACAACAAAATATTCTCATTTCTGAACGTGTAAAATATATTGATTATAAATCATTCACATCAAACCCTTTTATTATTATTTTAAAAACAAGACAATCAATTCATAATCAATATTTAATAGGGGCTCGCTCTGCGGGCGACCTACAATGTATAGTGATCAGTCTGTCCGTCTGTCGTTCTCTCTATCTGTCTGTCCGACTTGGATCACTTGTACATGTTGTTGATCTTGTTGTTTTCAACACGTGTTAATTACTGTCAATCAAAATCCACGTGGTACAAATAAACGATATAAGATTATTCCGGTTTGTACGACCCTTAAATTTCCGGAAGCTCATATTTACATTAATTAGACATGTGAAAGGGGATTTTTATGTACTTCAACCGTCACACTTAACGTTATTAATTATTTTCTAACGATACACTGGGTAAATCTGAAGTTATTCACACAATGTGTTTTCAGCTGTACTGTCTCTTTAAAACCCTCTTAGCATGTAGAAAAATACACTTTAATATAATAATAATGAAGTATCATTAATAAAATGTTTATACATAGTTCTGTGGTTCTCCAATAATGAAAAGTACAGTACATTACTTAAATTTTATCAATGGAGAAGTTATTCTATCTTAAATCTGTTAAAGTGTTTAAGCACAAAATACCACACATCACAGTATATAAACTATTTAGTGAGGGTTTTTGTAACATCCTTTCAAACCTAGTCTTCATATTCTAAAGATATTAACTATACAAAATTAAGAGTTTTCTTAAATAAAATTTAGGTTTTAAATGATGGTTCATTTAGTTTTATTTTGTGCACAAATCATATACTGGGTAATATACATATTGCAATTTGTTTAAATAGTCACTTAGTTGTTAGAACAAAGGAGTTATGTACCGCGATTTATATTCGAATGTTAATACTTTATACTCAGGGGTTCCACAGGGGTCAATAATGGGGCCTCTGCTATTTTAATATGTGAATGATTAAGCAGCTAATATACCCATTCTTTGTAAACTTTGTGCTGACGATAATATATACTAAACACGATCCTTCGGATAATTTAAAAATCATTGAAAATAACTTGAAAAGGATCTTAAAGAACTAGAGAAAATCTCTCGAAAAAGTCTTCTTGAATTTAATCAAACAAAAACTGTATTAAAACAAAGAAAAGTTCAACAATGACCATCTCTGAGTTTCCAAAACTGCCCTATCAATTGTGAGCCTAGCCACAAGCACTTAGGAATAACTTTCTTTAATAACTTTACATAAACGACATACTTTGGTATTGTTATTGTAAAAATAAAAAGTCAAATCTGATGAAAACAATCAAATATAAATTAAACCGGAAACACATTTTATTATTCTACACATCCTTCATCGGATCACACTTAGAATATGCTTCACAAATTTGGGGAGATAGTTCTCTTCGGGACTCTAAAAAGGGGAACAAGTATAAATATCTGTTGCTACAATAATAACTAGTTTATCAATATACATGTCTGCCCATATAGACTCTATTTTAAATCAGGGAGTCTCCTACATAGACCGTCCGCTGCGTCGGACGGGATTTTTCTTTCTCGGGGTTATGATCTTTAATACAAAGATGTACTTGCCACTTTCAAATCCGGTGTATTATATATTTTTTAGATTTTAGTTTTGTAGATGTTTTTCTCGTCTTTGGTTATATTTAGTGCTTTATATATATATATATATATATATATATATATATATATATATATATATATATATATATATATATATATGACCGTTTATTTGCATGTGAAAAATCTGTCATCATTTTCGGCTACCCGTCAACCCGTCGACCTGTCTACCTGTCAACCTGTCAATCTGTCTACCCGTCAACCTGTTAAAGGCCAATGTTTTAAACCGGTCGGTTTACCTCAGGTAAGTTAAGGCGGGGTGGAGCCTATATTGAAATAGGTGTGAAGCCCCGAGGGAAACATGCTGGCTTGTGTATGCATGTCTATATACACGGGGAATTAAAGTGCTCTCAACAGAGTTTTTCCGATGATTTAAAAAATATCCTATTTATATGTACTTATACAACAAATTGTCGATCGTTGAAATGAATTTAAATGCATGAATAACCGCGTGCGACATGGCCAAAATTGATTGAACAAGTTTCTGACGGGATTTACTGAGAATATATCGTGATGTTCTGTGCATTATACGATCATCCCACCGTACTCAAATACTAATGCAACATTGCAACATACGCTTGTAAAACTTTTCCCATCAGCTGCTAAATTAAAGTGCACAATAATTCTACCAGCTGTGCATGTACCAGAGTTGTCTGGACATGTTTCTCTTCCGGTTTCGGCTCGTGAAACTTCTTAAGGAAATATGATAATTAACGATATAAATCGTAGACGCAATATTTGATTTATTTTAACTATTTATTCTCAATTATTCTCAAACATCTTTATTAATAAACGACGTTTTTATGGATGCATGATCGGCGCCACGTGATTCTGACAGACCATAGGTGATCAGCGTGTTTGGTGTAGTACATAAACCAAGTACGAGTAAATTTTTTATTTATATCTTTAAATATTTCTTTTGATTATAGTGCTAATAGATGGCGATTTATCGTCATGGTATGCATCAAAAAACAAAAGTTAATTGCACTATCGTCGCGCTAGACATGGTATACACAGGACGAGAAAACGATTGTCAATCATTTTCATCCAATCTTGGGCCTCAATTAAGTTGATTGACAGGGGTACACTGACAAGGTAAAATTGAAGGCGGTGCTTATTTTCTCGGTCTTTAAATCGTCGACCTGTCAACCCGTCGACCTGTCAACCATCGATCTGTCAACATATCTACCCGTTGACCTGTCAACACGTCGACCTTTCAACCAGTCGACCTGTCTGCCTGCCAATCCTTCGACCTGTCAAGCTGTCGATAAATATTCGATCTATTTATTTTTTATCTTTTATTTGTCAAAACATTGAAAATACTTTTCTATTCTTTTATAACTAAAAACAACTATAACAAAAATATAAATTTTAATTTGCTAGAAGAACTACCGTCAACACGCTACTATTGTCTAACCCGATTAATTATAATATGATATGATAATAATTTTGTATCACTACACAAACATTATTTGACCAAAGAACTACTTTTGTCTTTAGTCTGTACTGGAGCCACTGTTTCTAACCAAAAAAGTCAAAGAAAATTCAACCATTAAAAAGGATTACAGCTATGGAAAAACTCAAAACATTGGTTTTAAAAGTACATGTACGTTCCTTTACAAAAAATCATTCATAATGCAATTTTGCGTTATCGCAAAATATTTATAGTATCGCGTACGTTTCACGTTTATTCGCAAGAGTGTTCGGTTAAAAGGCAAAAATTACGCTTTTATTTGCAAATTTACGTGTTAATTTGCGAAAGTTTGTTTTTATTGACAGATTAAGTTATTTTAGCAACGGAAATGAGCTCATTAGGCTTTCCTTAAAAACAAAAGGAACATAAAATTTAAAAAATGCACAATGCATAAAAACATAAGTTTATTTAAAATTCTAGAATTAAATATAATAACAATTTCAAATGCATATATGTGTTTTAAATATAGGCAAATCTCTAGAACTATAATAAGAACTAGCTGCAAAGAAGCTTGCAAAATTCCTGTTCGAAAATGCATTGTTAATGTAAAAATAGATTGCAACAACTCACATTAATTTACGGACTGAATTTAAACAAACTCCCATATCGCGTTTAAGACCAAGTACTGAATCAGCACATAGAAAAAATCATCAAAATATACACACATACATGTATATCCAGAAATATTACAATTAATGTCTCGTAGAATTTTATGTAATAGAAATGATCGAAAATCATCGATATCTCTGTCTTATATTGTGACAATAAGGAAATATTAACTGATTGCCTAAAGCTATTTGTATATTTACAAAGAATCACTTCATCTAGTTTTTAGTATCAAAAAGTTAAGAGAGGTTCAGAACTTCAAACAAATATTAAATAAATCGAAACTCACAAGCACATGAGGAGTGTTATGTATGGGTGATATGTTGTGATAACGAACAGTGTTTAAAATCAAAAGTATTCACAGGTACATGTATGTTTGCAATCGTAACTATTGTCTCTGCTACTTACTTCGTGCTAGACATCATTGAAATGGTGGCGTTTTCAAAGAGCTCTTGAACCTTTCATGTAAAGCTTGCTTCAACGTCTACCCTGAAAGTTTGTCCGCGTAGGTTTCAGAAGGTTTTTTTTTCTAAAATTCATTTGAGATTCGTCTGCGGGGTAATAATGTTATCGTGTTTCAACCACAGTGTCGTTGATAAATTAAGCAACGTAATTTCGATGAAATGTGAAGTAAATTGCATATCTTAGTCGAGAAACGCATTTCAAAATCAAGCTTTAAATTTTAAAACGATTTAGACGAACTTAGACACAATACCAGAGGAGATAATTTTGAATCAATTCATAAAAAATAATCAATATGTGTTCTCGAACAATTTTTTGCAAAACAACTTTAAAGATGTAAAAGATTTCACAACACCTTATATTTTCATTTGGACGTTAGCCAAACGTCATCATTTTCTTTCGTCTGAGAACCAAAAAAAAAAAATGCGTTGATTGACAAGACTATACCTGATTACCCCATAATAGAACATTTAAATACTAATTAGACAATATGATCAATAGCATTGAATGTACAAATGTAATCAATGTAAGGCCGTGAAGAGAACAAAATGGCTATTTTTCTTTTCACGAAACCCTGAGTCAATCAATGCAAAAATAATTACCACACAACTATTGACATAATAAGTTTGTAATCGTATACGATAATTAGCTAAAGCCAAACGATTTTTAATATTAAGATTGGTAGTTAAAAATACAGAAGTGATTTATAATTATAAAAGAAGCGAAGTTAATGCATACGGTTCAATTAATTTACTTGTCTAAACGTAAGTCTAAATTAGAAGAATTTCAACGCACACACATACCTTATAGAACAAAATGTGTAAATGTGTGTCACGTCTTTATAGTTTTAGCACTTGATAATTATAAATGTTTGTTATAAACTGCATTTAAGCTTTTTGAAATATTTCCTTTTATGTTTCTAAAAGATCATTTGTCAGTTTTAATAGAAAAGTATAGGTTTGCTATGACGGTCAACTCTTTACGCCGAATCTTATTGTGACGTCAGCAAATCCGAGTGCTACGTTAAGTTTTCTAATATTCAGAAATAGAGAATTCCATTCGCTGATAAAAGGTCGTTTGTCATAGAATACTTTTTAACAAATTGTCATATGTATATTATCAGTTTATGTTTTGTGCACGAAATAAAATTCAAGGAATCATACTTTGAAACCTAAATTATATTTAGGAAAACTCTCAATTTGGTATAGTTTATTTCTTTAGAATATGATGACTAGGTTTGAAAGGTTGTAACAAATCTTTCACCGAATAGTTTATATACTGTGATGCATGGTATTTTGTGCTTCAACAATTAAAACAGATTTAAGTAGGATTAATTTCTCCATTGATAGAATTAAATAATTGTACTGTAATTTTCATTATTGGAGAATCACAGACTTATTGTATGAACTTTGTATTAATGATACTACATGAATAGCATATCAAAGTGTATTTTTCTACATGCTTAGAGGGTTTTAATCTTTAACATTTATATTATTGAAAATACTGTATTCGTAAATGTATTTTAGTACATACAAATACTGTGTACAGTTTTTTTTATGAATATTAAGTATATTTATTTACCAAAATACTTTTACTATTTTTCAAAACATACAAACCAATTTACTTAGAAATTTTCGACAACAAAAATTAACTCCTCTTATTTTTAGCTTTCAATTGCAACACTATGAGCAGGTATAGATAAATATAACTCTAATGAGGTAAATAATGCAGTTGACCAGAAAATTATAAAAAAAATATTTCAAGTTAAGTAAAATTATGTAAAATTTTTAATTTGTTCATTGGTATAGTTACTTTACAAATGTCTTTTATAAACGAAAATGACATTTGTAATGTGTTTTACACATAATACTTGATTAACAACAACAATATTAATTGACTGAAAACGTGTAATGAAAAGGGGTGTATATACGTATGTGTGGAGATTCTTCTAAAAAAATAACTTCCTCAAGTTAATACTTGGTTTTTTGTGCTTATAGATTACACAAGATGCCATACTTATAATTTCAAGAACCATACTTATAATTTCAAGAAGAAAGAATTACTTTAACAAAAAAACCTGCTCAGTATGAACCCGGCTTAAAAATGTTTTGTCAAAGTATAACTATTACATCCAATTTTAATTATTTGTATCAGTGCCTATCCATTGAATACCGAATTGTCCACGGATGTTTCTCCGTTTTTCCCGATTATCATATTTTCTCCAATTTTACGACATTTTTCTCGATAAGGACATTTTTACCGATATGACATTGGGGCGCACGGCGGTTGTAACGGTCAGCAGAGGATTCTTACTCCTCCTAGGCACCTGATCCTACCTCTATCTTTTTTGAGGTCCATGTTGTTCTGGTTTGAATTTGTATTTCGTTTTATGGATTTTTTAGATGGTTGACGGTTTGTTATTGTCATTTTTTCATTGTATCAGTGCCATAGAGATAATGGGATAAATCATTTTCATTGCATATAGTTCAATCTTAATACTTGTTTAATGCATATACATGTACAATGCATATATACATGATAATGTTGTAGGTGCTGCACAAATTATCAAGTTGTAGATAACAGTTGTGAACGTAAGTTAACAAACATTCCCCGGATAATTTGCTTAAACGTTTAATACTGTGTACTGTTTTAATAAAATGATTGTAGATGAATACATGATAAACAATGCCGTACACAATGTTTTACATAAATAATAAAAAGAAAAAAATCATTGAAATGTTCTCTGTATGTTAAAGGGACCTGGACACGATTTCAGATGAAAATTTTAATTTTGATTTTTATGTATTAAATGGTTTACTTGTGTATTTTGAATGATTTACCAAACTTTGAAAGTTAGAAGTCGTGTTACAAGCGAGATACAGAGGAAAGAAGTCGTTGTTATGTAAACAAAGCTCGAGTCTTATATTTGTTTACAAATAATGTAAAGTAAAGAAATTACCATTTCTTTGACAAAATAACTTGTGAAAACAAGATAAACTAAATTAATGTGTTCATAAATAAGTTTATCGACAACAAAATGCACATTAGATTGAAACTTTTACCAATTCAAGACATATGTTAACAATAACAGGACTCAAGCTTTGTTGACAAAACAAAGAATTTTTAACCTCTGTAACTCGCTTGTAACTCGATATTTGACTTTCAGATTTTGACAGAGCATTAAAAACATCCATATTGGCCATTCTAGACATTAAAAATGAAAAAATAAATTTTGAAAAAATTGAGCTCAAATCGTGTCCAAGTCCCTTTAAGACTGCAAGAAGCTTCAACAGTATAATCAGGTTGAATAAAAATTAGTGTTATTTAATTATGCAATCACATTATGTTGTCAATAGTAATATTTTTCACAATCCCGACTTACCCCCCCCCCCCTCCTCCAACCCACCCTCATATATCCTTGTGAGAGCATCATTGCATGGACATGACGGTAGGTATGTAAATCTATTATAGTTTTTGTTTCGGTTAAGAACAGCTCAAATCGTACTGATCGTCTCCTTTCATATCAAACCACTAAAATTCTTTATAACTTTTTGTAATGTAGCCTACTTACAAAATAAAATAGTTTTGAATTAATAGTGTTCATCACCATTTACCAAAATAGTGGGTAAGAGAGAGAGAGAGAGAGAGAGAGAGAGAGAGAGAGAGAGAGAGAGAGAGAGAGAAGGCAATATCTTAAATCACCCATGGGCTATATGCTGTATAATAGTCAGTCCTTAAATTCTTTACAGTGTGTTACAAAATCTCTATTTATCAAGTACTGAACATTCAGACACATTCTTTTTTTTATCTTCAAAGGTTTTTCGATCGAGATACAGAATGTCAACGACAAGGAAGAAAATGTGTAGATGCAGGGAGAGGACCACTCTTCTCATTTCTTATTTCAACGCAGATGACAGGAAAAAAAATTGTACAGGTGCATAAATAAAACAGTTCATATCTTACTGGGGTACATGTATATAACAAATAAACCGTAAACATTGTGCTTGACAATGAATTTTTGTATAGTTTCAAAACTGTTTTGCGTGATGTGCTGCTTTTACAATCTTATGCATCAAACTATTTGTTTTTTTTTAAACCTGGAACTGAAGAGGAATTTGGCGAGAATAAGCAGCTTTTACATGAGGTTCTGGATCTGTCTGAACAAGTTAAAGTAAACAAAAAAGATCAAGAAAAGGAAGAGAGGGAAACGGGAAAAATTATACGAAAATGGCTATTGAAAATAAAAAAAAAACAGGTACTAGCTTAGTAGGGGGTTGGGGCTGGTTAAAATTAAACTACTTTTTTCTTTCTAAAAATTAATATTTATAATTGTTATCAATTATTTCAACAATCTCTGACGAGAATGACGCAAATTCAAACGACGGCCTCTGCGGATCCCATGGTGTGAAAAAAAGTCCACTGCAATGATCGACTTCCTGTATCATAAGGCTGAGAACGAGAACAACTGGAACAAAAATTATCAGTTAGAAAAAAAGGAACTGGGGTTGGAAGAGAAGCGACAGCTGCTTGACCAAGAGAGGTTTCGCTTAGAGAAAGAAGAAAGAACCGCTATGATCGATATGCATGTTGTTTATTTGTGAATACAAATTTTACATTCATCAGCTGTGTACAAAACATAAGCATAATAAAGATTTGACCTAATCATTGTTTATGTTTTCTTCCAATAAAGGAGGATGAATCCTGAAGTACTGTGTCGTTTGACTGCTTTACAAACAAGTGTGACAATTGGTCAGGAAAGCGTCCCGGTTAACTCCCGCTTCTTCTGGGTTTATTCGAATACCTTTGACAGGCCCAATAACATATTGATTTACATCGTAGGCAGCATCTCCATATTGGCAGAACGGTTCTCCGTTTGGATAATTCATATAACGCGCAAGTTCTTCAAGACCGCTTTCTCTAAACATCGCTGCATCATGCTGTTTACCCTCAAAAGGTCAAGATAAATTTGCAATCAAACCATTGGAAGAAATTTGATACCATCTATCCGTTTATGCCCTGAAAATAGCCGACACTGTTTATATAATAGATATAACAAACATGCATATTTTATAAAATATAAAATTTTGTTATTTGGGAGATTTCTCTCTCTCTCTCTCATCGGAATAAGTAACTTTTTAAAACTGAAAGGGTGGGTTATTGGGAGAAGAGTGCCCATCTAAATATCCCGAACAATTGGGCAGAGGACAGAAATTTATCAGAGTTGTCGAAAATTGGGAATTATATGGATCCATCTCTGATTTTAACCGGTTTCCGTGTGTGACATACATTTAGATAAGATCCAGCGTCTGTTTAATTTAGAGTTAAAAAAGAACATCGATATTTAATACATTAAAAGTAAGAAAACTGGACAAGAAAAAAATAGTACTATGCATTTTTTTTTACCGAAAAAAAGATGAGACTGAGTTCAGATTCGCTCCTGCCAAATACAGGAACTAAATCTGCTAGTCTATTTGGGTAAGCATATCTCCTCAAAGTGATACAAAGAGCCTCTAATCCAGTGGCGATGCTGTTATTTTTGCATACAATTTTCCTTGGATTCCTAAGAGTATGAACCATTTATACTACGAATGTCACATTTGCTGAACCTAATTAGAAACTCTTTTTTTAATCAGGAGCTAAATATTATGCGGTAGTGCGGATTATTTATTTTTTCAGTTTTAAAAATACTATCTATGTTATACAAATATTCATATAGTTCTAACCGAAATAAAGAAAAACACTGTTCGTGGCTCAGTGCAGAAAAATCTAATCTCAGTCCTTCTGACATTAGCTGAGGAAATTTAGTGTGCATTTTGGATTCTAAGATGAGGAATTCCTAAAAAATTAATTGTCCGTCATCCAACAAGTAAAGTCGATTTTCATTGCTGAAATGGTTAATGTGGTAAACAGATTTTTAAAATATGAAGTAAAGTTGTTCAAAGAATTTACCATTTAAATGTTCCATATTTCTATAAAAATCTCAGTAACATGCATTAATCACCCTCAGTTACTCATAAACATTCAGAGGCAGTTTAATTTATCTCATTTATGACTTTTTTCAAGTAACATTGTTAACTTGTTAACCTTGAATCCTCCATTCCTGCCGATTTGACGTCTGCTACAAGCACTTCTGGTATTACGCGTAACTAAAGCATTTTGTATGCTTACGTATCGGTACGTTACACGTACACGTTATAAATTTTGTGTTACTAAAGGTTTCTATTATTTTGTTGTTTTTTATTTGAAATTTAGAAGAAATATATTTGTAATGTTTGTAAGCTTTTGAAAATATAAAATATAAATCTATTTAATGATTATGGCTTTGTTAATCTACAGATCAATGTTCTGTAATTTAAACTTTTAAATAATATCTTTCGAATTCATAAGAACTACAATTGGTTATATGACCTTTGTATTGTTACAACATAGAATTGTTCCCCTTTATTTTTCAGAAATTTCAATTCCGGATTAAATCCGTTACCGTTCTGCATTTTAGTAGCATTTCCGTTAATATGTAGTATTGTTACACGGCATGACGCCCACTATGATTGTCATATTTTGTGCTGTATAGTCCCGCATAGAGTAAGTCTTGCATTAATACTGTTTTTCATTATCTATTTTATATCCCGAGTGTCATAACTGTAGCCATTTCTAAAATGTGTTTAATTACGCATAACGTGATTTCATTGATTTGTATCTTAGTCTAAATTTAGTAACGGATGTTAGCAACAGAGTTAGGGTTAACATTGTTTTACCGCGTTTAGTGTAGTCATTTGAATATTTTATGTACGACTTGTTGTCAGTATTATCATCTCACTCATGTAACAATTATCTAGTCAATTTCTGTATACTCATAGCAGCCTTTGTATAGCAATATTTTTAGTAAGGTTGTACAGCAAACAATATAGTCAACCTCATGCTAGATTTAACTTATAAATAAATAACACTTATATAATGAACGAACAGTTGTCAAATATTATATATATTGGATTGAAGTTAGAACATTCAGCTCTGTAAATGTATGTTTCTTTTTCTTTTTCAGTTTCTTACTACTAGTACATACTTATACTATCAGAAATGAAGTAGTGTCATACCACAATACTCTACAGTAAGAAATCTGGTGTATTTCTGCATAATGTCACAGTCAACAGAGGATGACTTAACACCTACCATGTCCGCTCCACAGCCCGAGAATATAGAGTTACAGCAAGAGCTTACAGACACTTGTGAAGGGGTGACAACAAAAGAACACAGAACCTTGTCTGAAAAAGGATTGATGTATCACTAGTCTCGAGTGGACCATCTGTCAGCAAAACTAACAAGAGTTGGAAAAGATCTTGACAGCTTAACACGACCATATGTGAGGAAACAGATACTTAACTATTATCAAAAACGTTTATTTGAAGTCTATAAGACGTATACAAACTTAAGTTCTGATTTTCTGAACTTTCTCATTGGACACAACACAGACGAAAGTGCGCGTGAACAGGCCGGTCTTACGCTCATTACGCACCGATAAACGACCAGAGTACCCATACACGTGTCAGAACTGAATTGTTTGATGCTTTAGATATTCCAATGTCTTCAGTTACAACATACTTGCTGAAGTCATGTGCTGGCACCTTTCAACGAAGTGGAAGGCAGGAGTCTGGACTAGTGGTGGAGTCAAACAACGTTTCCTGTAAATTACTGCTTCCCCTAGTTACAGAGTGCGAACAAATTCCGGAGGAGAAAAGTGAAATTCCAACACCAGATATTGTTAAATTTCATTCACACCTTAGTGGGGTAGATATTCCTCTGCTGAACCCAAAAAGCGCAAGTTCTACTGTTGGTTGGTCGGAATCTACCAGAGGCTCACCACATAGAAGATCAACGTACTAGGGCCACAAGGAACTCCTTTTGCCCAGAATCTAGCTCTGGGATGGGTCCTCATCGGAAACGTTTGTCTTGGAAACCTCCATCCACCTGCAAGTGTGAGCGTCTTAAAGACGACTGTGCATCAAAGTGGCAGAGTAAGTATATTTTACAAATGTGAATACAATTTATCATTCAAAATGGACGATGATCCCATTTTCAGACGCCAATCAAACGATTGATTGAGGACAATCTATTGAAGATAACAAAGTCATCGAGCTGATGGATAAAGCCTTCACCAAAAATTCAACCGGAAATTGGATTGCTCCGCTACCTTTTCGGGAAACCCGAGAAATCTTGCCAAACAACAGATCCATAGCATTGAAACGAGCACTCATGCTTCAAGGGAGCCTTCGTCGGAACACAACAAAACAAGAACACTTTGTGAGTTTCATGCGGGGCATTTTTGACTCTGGTCATGCCGAGATTGCGCCTCCTGTTTAACCCGGACAGGAGTGTTAGTAGAAGAAGGATAAACTACGACTCTTCCTGCCAACACGATGGCATTTCCTGGAATGATGTGTTGATGTTGGGACAAGACTTAATGGATCGTCTTGATGGAGTGCTCGTGAGATTCAGGAAGGAGCCCATAGCCGTGATTGCAGATATCCAGCAGATGTTTTTTTCTGTTTTCGTGCGGCAGAACCTCACCGAGATTACCTTCATTTTTTCTGGCTTCGAAACAATGACCTAGCGCAAGAACATCTAGAGTACAGAATGTGCGTTCGCGTGTTTGGCAACAGACCCTCCTCAGCAGTTGCCACATACGGTCTTTGACGTTGTGTATTAGATGACTGTAGTGAAGAAGTGAGACAGTTTGTTACCAGAAATTTTTACGGTGATGACGGTTTGGCATCATTTCCCAGTGTGATTGAAGCAGTTAAAGTTCTAAAGCAAGCACAGAAAATACTCCTGGTAGGTTGAAATTTAAAACTCCACAAGATTGCATCGAACAGTGAAGAAGTAATGCAACAATTGTCCACTGCGGATCTGGCAAAATCCATGGAACAGCTTGATCTAGATCGAGATGATCTGCCTATACACCACAGCCTAGGTTTAAGTTGGGACCTCGCTACAGATACCTTTATCTACGTACAAAGCCTCAGAGGAGCAGAAGCCCTTCATCAAGAGAGAATTGCTGTCGACTGTAAATGGTTTATTTGATCCACTCGGCTTCATTGCGCCAATTATTCTAAATGGAAGATTCATGAGACAAGCTTTCACTGGAATCAAAAATTGGGATGATCCCTTAACTACAGCCATCATGGAAACTTTGGTTAGAACAACTAACAATACTTGATAGTGTGCATATTCCACGGCTTCTGTATCATACCGAATGTGTGTCCACAAGACACTTCACATCTTTGCGATGCCTGTGAAAAGGCACTGAGTGTCTGTGCCTACCTAACGGGTGTGACTTTGGAGAAGATATCCGTAGGTTTTGTATTTGGGAAATGTTAAGTTGTTACAAGAAGTGGACAAACGATTCCAAGATTGGGGCTTTGTGCGGCAGTCCTAGCCGTGAAACTTGGGGAGATGCTATCTAAGGAGCTCGACCTTCCTTTAGAGGACATCAAGTATTACTCTGACAGCAAAGTGGTTCTGGGGGTATCTATCCAATGAGCCCAGACGGTTCTATGTTTATGTATGCAACCGTATCTAGAATGCGGAAGAGTTCCTCTCCACATCAGTGGAATTGTGTAGCTACAGAAGAAAACCCTGCTGACCAGGGAACTCGTGGACTTTTGCCAGAACAACTTTGTGATAGTTTATGGTTAAATGGGCCAGACTTCCTCAGAGGAAATTTAAGAAATCCCAATAACGAGAAGTTCGCGGGTAGGTTAAGGCAACTAAGAGTTTAATGATCGCCGATATTATGGTCATTTTAAAAATTGTTACCTTTTATGAAAATAGTGCCGAATATTAATATCAAGTGAATGTATTCAACAAGATATTATATTTTTACTTAGAAATCAAGTACCGTGCCATGGTATCACGTGACAGTTAAAAATAGATCATTTTTGTACCTTAACAAAAAATCAAAAAGTGTAACACTACCCCGTAGTTTATTTGTATGAATGATGCAATAATTCGATCGGCAATAAGTTCATGTTTATTAATATTGCTGCTAGAATCATATAGTTAATCGCATAAAATAAATATTGTCATTATTTACCGGAAACCTCCTCAACTTTTTCAATTTCATTGAAAATACTACAAAATTACAAACAACAAACCAAAGGATTCTAGCAGCATTTTTCAAGTATTTAAGGTCATGTGCTTTTGATATTTGCCAAATTCACCTTTCATAATAGTCGGGGTACTGTTACACTTTTTTCTTTTTTGTACACACTGACAGAGGAAAGGCCGGTCAAGCCACATAAATGTCTATCTGCTTACCTTATACCACTCGCTGATAAAACAAAATATCCATGCCTGTATTATCCTGGTTATATCCTAACTGACACTTATCTAAATCTTGGGTATATGTATTAAATAAGTCTTATTTCGGCATTGTTTACACTGCATTCCAATGATTTGTCTCCCGACATTGATCTTCTCTATTAAACATGCTTGTGACGTCATCAATGTTAACGATACGTAATACAGAGAAATCGAAGATATATTCTGTTAAAAGAGCTTCTAGTGACATTTTACGCCAGTAGTTTTCATAATTTGGACCAGAGATAAAGTTAAAATTGACAGATTTCTTGAGTAAAATATGACATCATGCTGCTTATTGTGACGTCATATCGATCAGAGGAATTTTTACTCGATTTGTTGCCTTATCATACCCGCGTTCTCTTTGGTAGATCCAGAGCAAGATACAGATATACGGCCAGAGATGGTGACTCTAAAGACCATATCAACTAAGTCAACTTTAGGCATCTCTCGCTTCAATCGTTTTGGGAGTTGGTTGAGTCTAGTGCATGCCATAACACTTATCAATAGAAGACTCAAAAAGAAAGGAGATGAACTATCTCGTCTGGATTCAGAATTGTTGATCATCAAAGAAGTTCAACAACAGTTTTATCAGAAAGAAATAAATGCATTACATGCTGGTAGACCACTTCAAAGTGACAGCACAATTCTGGCTCTGTCTCCATACCTAGATGATGGCTTGCTGCGAGTTGGTGGACGTATCAATTTGTGTGACTTACCTGTCTGCAAAAGGACACCTATCTTGGTACATGGCCAGAGTCATATCGCTCGGCTATTAGTTCGCCATCATCATGAGAAAACTTACCACTATCATTCATCGTTGTGTTACATGCCGTAAGATGAGAGGAAAACCAATTAATCAGAAGATGGCAGATCTTCCCAAAGACCGACTCACAAAGTCACCACCATTTACCTTTGTAGGGGTAGATGTGTTTGGACCCTGGACTATCATCACAAGACGTACAAGAGGGGGAAGCGCACATTCAAAACGATGGGCTGTATTATTCACTTGTTTGTACAGCAGAGCGGTTCACATCGAGGTCATTGAGGAAATGACCTCTTCCACATTTGTTAACGCCATGAGACGGTTTGTTGCAATGCGTGGTGCAGTTTCAGAATTTAGATCAGATAGAGAGACAAACTTTGTAGGGGCTGCCTCAGAGTTACACATGAACACAGTGAATGTTGAAGACAGCAGAATGAAGGCATTTCTCGAGGACAAGCGCATTGTCCTCCGCATGCATCACATTTTGGCGGCAGCTGGGAAAGGATGATTGGCATTGTGCGTCGCATCCTTGACGTAATGCTTACGGATATCAAACATGGGAAACTGACACATGAGGTGTTGACAACCTTTATGGCAGAGGCCATGGCTATAATGAATTCAAGAACATTAGTACCTGTATCCAGTGATGTTGAAGCACCATTCATCCTATCACCGCAGATGCTGCTGGCACAGAAGACCCAGGAAGTACCTACTGAATTTAAAGACCTTGATGTGAAAGACATGTACCGCAGTCAATGGAAAATGGTCCAGGTCATGGCGAACACTTTCTGAAAGCGCTAGAAAAGTCAGTTTCTTTTCACCCTGTAACCTCGCCAGAAGTGGGTAGTTTCAATAGACAACCTTTAAGAAAGACTCCACGACAAAGAAAGTGCGCGTACTGATTGGCCAGTTGGTATCGTAAACCGCATATTCCCTAGTAATTCTGATGGTCTCGTTCGTGAAATCGAGGTGCGCATTCTTAAGAATGGAGAGCCAATGTCTTGACATCATACCAGCCACGGAAGTGATTTCATTGCTGACAGTGTAGACGTATATAACAGTAACTTGTTTTTTGTGTGAAAATATTTCAAAATAATATTCAGTTTATACATTGGATTGCTACATGCAATTAGTGTTTACTGTGAATTTTTTTTTCATTGTTAGGTTTTCTTTTAGGGTGATAAAAGCAGACGGGGAGTGTATTGTTACAACAAATAGTTGTTCCCCTTTATCTTTCAGAAATTTCATTTCCGGATAAAATCTGTTACCGTTTTGCATTTTAGTAGCATTTCCGTTAATATGTAGTATTGGTACACGGCATGGCACAGACTACGATTGTCATATTTTGTGCTGTTTAGTCCCGCATAGAGTAAGTCTTGCATTAATACTGTTTTTCATTGATCTATTTTATATCCCGAATGTCATAACAGTGTAGCCATTTCTAAAATGTGTTTAATTAAGCATAACGTGATTTCATTGATTTGTACCTTAGTCTAAATTTAGTAACGTATGTTAGCAACAGAGTTAGGGTTCACATTGTTTTTCCTGCGTTTTGTGTAGTCAATCGAATATTTCATGTACGACTTGTTGTCAGTATTATCATCTCACTCATGTAACAATTATCTAGTCAATTCTGTATATGTACTCATAGCAGCCTTTGTATAGCAATATTTTCAGTAAGGTTGTACAGCAAACAATATAGTCAACCTCATGCTTGATTTAACTCATAAATAATTAATACTTATAAAATGAACAGTTGTCAAATATTATACATTGGATTGAAGTTAGCACATTCAGCTCTCTAAATGTATGTTTATTTTTCTTTTTTAGTTTCTTACTACTAGTACATACTTCTACTATCAGAAATGAAGTAGTGAGATACCACAAGGCTTTACAACCATGTAAGCATCCTGATATCGTGCAGATTCTAAATTGTATTATTGCATATTAGTTTTGATCGCTCCTCTACTGCCACTGGGGTATATATATTGGTTGAGAAAGTTACAGTCGGTTGCTTTCCGATCGAGGCATTCAGGTTGCAGGGACTTCTAAATGCATGAACTACACATTGTAGTAAAATGTTTGTAATAAAGAATAAAGGAAACAACAATCAATGAAATACAAAATATATTTATTCTTTGAAAGAATTTCCAAGTTATCCGTATTATTTTGCACAGACAGTGCTGCCTTACCTTGCATGCACATCGAACACATGTGTCGTTCATATATACAGAGTGCATAACGTCTGCATCTTTTTGAAAACCTGTCTGTCTTATTTCGTTGTTCATTAGATATCCCTTGCCAGTGCAGTGGTTGTCATATTATTTTTGTTCAAAACGACCTGTCTGTGTTGTTTCGTTGTTCATTAGATATCCCTTGCCAGTGCAGTGGTTGTCATATTATTTTTGTTCAAAACGCGTTTCTACACGTCTTTTCGTCCAAGGTAACATGTTCAGGTGTATGAAATACCAGAATGCGGTGAAGCATGAACCGTACTCTCGGCCTTATATAGGGGTGTGTGGCGAGGAGCAGATCAATAGAAATCGACAATTAATATGGCGGTAGTCGGAGTTAAAAGGGACATAATGCGTATTTATGAATTTATGTCAGCTTTAATACATACTCCAGGCTCAAGAGAGTAATGAAGGAATCATGTTATCAATATAAAACTCTTGAAGTTTCTTTTTTAACTTATCCCACTAATTTGCATCAAAGGAGACCTCAAGTATTTTAAGTCTTTTTTAGTGTACAAGACAACATCACAGGTATCAATTTGCAAATGGCCATTTGACCTTGCACCTGACTATAATATCGGTGTGTAGACTTTAATGATATTTCATTTGTATCTTCATCATATCGACAACAAAAACCACTCAATTTGCAAGCTTCAATAATGGTTTTATCCCTAGCACTATAAGGACATCTTATTTCTAATAATTTCCTGGAATCTTCTTTATCACATAAATACACTATACTATCAGGACTTGATCCCAGATATGTATGATCCTCACTTAGGAACAGACCACAATCTACTACATTTACTTTCTGTTTGTTAAAAAGTTTTTTATGTGCTATGTATCTTTTTCGTGCAATTGGTTCATATTTTCTTCTCCACCTTAATGCTGGGGTATCTATAGAGTCATTACCTTTTCCAACAAATTTTTCAATTGGTTTTTCAGGGGACGTTGAATCCTTGCGGACATATACATCAAGAAAGTTTGAACTAGAAAACTGCGTTTTCTTGCAGTTTTCCACATTTCATTTTTATGTTAATCACGTGTTCTAATTTCTAACTCTTTAATTATGTCAAGAGATACATTAGATATTGATTCCATTGCTTCCTTGGCTGTTGAACAGGGGCTTATCAACTCTTTAATATCAATGTACTTGTCAGACTTGTTTATTCAGGGGTTTCCACCTCTTCAAATTCAGGAACATTTAAATCGCTATGGACTTCACAGTTTTCTTAAGGTGTTATCATTTGCAATAAAACAGCATTTGAATTGTTGTTGCTCAACTTACAGCACAATTGTGTTTTGAAAGAATCATTTGGAACAGGAGGAGGGAATTTACATCTTGATTTTTCTGAAGTTTCTTTCCCATGTTTAATCTTTTTGAATTGAATGTTTTTCACCATGTTCGCCTCTCGCTTTCTCTTGCTCGGCTTTGACCACTCGCAGGGCTTTGATGTACATGTCTCTTCATTTTTGTCAGTTGTATTTATATTCTCCAGGGAAAAAAGAAGGCCTGCAATATGTGTGCACCCCTCACCAAGTCTTAAATTCATAGAAAAAATTATAAGCATTTAAAGTTTTAAAGAAACATGTCAATAAAATTGTAATGCCTCAAATTAATAGTGATATACAGTATAAATGTATACATATAGCTTCATGTATACATATAGCTACATGACTGTATACATATAGCTACATGTATACATATAGCTTCATGTATACATATAGCTACATGTATACATATAGCTATATGTATAATTCCTTAATAAAGGGATTCCCTGTGCTAATACTAGTGATAATAGGCACTGTACAATTAAGTGATTAATACATAATTAAGCATAAAAGGATGTTAGTATTAATTTGTAAGGAAAAAAAGAAATTATCCAAAAAATAAAATAGACAATTCCCTGCAGGACATGAGCAAAATGCCTTTGTAATAGTGCATGGAGAATCTCGTGAAATTGAAATCCATTGGCTGTACATTCCCTGTTTCATCAATGGGCTGCATTTCGAACGGATATAGGAAAATTTGCTATCTTCGGATATTAAGTTTATCATAATTTTGTGTACGTATCCTTCCTTAAAAAAAGTTAAAATCTCTGATAAATTGACGATAACACTCCATCTTTTCGTTGTCTTCTGTCCTGTGACTGCTGTGTAGTAGGTAATTTTCAACATCATTGTGAGATATTTTTGGAAATAATTGTATTTCAGAAGTCCAGCCGGTTTTTAAAGAGTCTATTGGAACCATTTTTTCATCGGCTAGATTAAGATCAGAATTGACGACAGATTCAATATTTACATCTTCAACTTTGTTTGTTTCGTACGCTCTTTTCGCCAGCTCAACTTCGTGCCGCTTATTTTTTTTACCTTTACTCTTTAAATATGACTGAATATCGGTTTTCTTGTAATTAAAGGGGCATGGTCACGATTTTGGTCAAAAATTAGTTTTCCGATTTTAATGTTTACAATGCTTCAGTAAGGTATTTTAATAGGCAACCAAAATTTGAGTGTCATTCGTTGAGTTATAAGCGAGTTACAGAGCTTACAATTCTTTGCTATGTAAACAAAGCATTTGTTTACATTTTGAGCGTTGAAGTGAAAATTCCACTTTTAGACCAAAAATGAATGTGTTAAACGTTAGAAACTGTTTATTTATGCTTGAAATGAATAATAAGAAGATAGACAAATCAGCTTGAAAAAAGATTTTTTCTGGTATATTGAACCTATGTAAACAAAAACAGGGCACGAGCCTTGTTTACATGACAGATTTGTAAGCTCTGTATCTTACTTATAACTTAACAACTGACTCTCAAATTTCATTTGATCATTAGAAATGCATTGCTAAAGCGTTGTAAATAATAAAAACAGAAAATAAAATTTGACTAAAATCGTGACCATGCCCCTTTAAGGATATCTTCTATCGTTGTTTTCTGTCTAAATGCATAATGTTTGGTTCAAATAATAGCGGGGATTTGACTTTATGACTACTTTTTTAATTCTACCGGAAGTGTTTATACCTGCATTCAAGAGCGATAACTCGTGAAGCGAAACGACGGAATTTTGACTTCAGGACCGACATGTAGGCTAATTTGAGTGTTCAGATTTAAATGGGAAAAGGATCTGTTGCGAATAACAGTTGAATTGACCTATAGGAATGGTAGTGGTTTCTGTCATTACAAAAACACATCGATTTCCGTTCCACTTCTTGATTTTAGGTCATACACAGTAAATTTTTAGGTTCTAGTTCTCTTAATGTATTGTGATTGAAAAAAAAGTTTCACAGTCGTTGTCCTAGCAGTATGAGTTATGATCGTTTTTTTTTTACTTGATTATCTTTAAATTTTATTTTCAGTTTACTTTCTATAATACAATGTACGATACACGTTCTTTATATGCGTTTTGACTCTTTGCTACAAATAATGCACGTAGTCTTAGTTTTTTCTACATAAATAATAGGAAGAATGGTGTTTGTAGATGTAGAAGCTAAGATTTTCACGAGGTGTTTGAACACTATTATTATTCACCATACATTCAACTGAAATCTTTTCCATATTAACAGCGGTGTAACGACGAAAAGTGATCCCTGTAGAATATTGACCGGGGGTCATTTTTCTACGTAGAAAAATGACCCACTCGGTTGTAGAATACATGTTCTTGGATTACATGTATATAGGAGATATGTGGTCTAGGAGTCATTTTTCTCCGTGTGGGTTGTAAAAAAATGACCCTGTAGAATATAGACTATATATTATTATTATTTTCTTTAAGATAGATAAGGGAGGTGGTGGTGCTAGAGGGGGACCATTGCCTGCTTGATACCTAGATTGTTAAAAAAAACCAGCTTGAGTACGCTTTCGTGATCATCACCTGTTATTGCTTATCATCATTATTTCAGTTTTTCTATTAGTTTTTTTAAATGAAAAATTATAAGGTATTATAGTCATGTTCGTTAATTAAAGTACACTGAATATAAAATGTTCCCCTTCCTTAGATTTTGACAACAGAAGAAAAAGACGTGCCTTAGATAACAACTGAATTTAAAATAGTTAAAATTGGCGCGAATCTAGAACAAAGTTAAAAGGTTGGGGGACTTGGCGGGGAGGGAGTAGTAATGATATATAATATAACGTATGTTTACATTAATTGTCAAACCATGACTAAATAGGAATTATATCAATCTGAATGAACAAAAAAACCCCATACCAGTTATACCCTGACGAATGAAAGGAGAAGGGGATGGTTTGAATCAGAAAGCTTTGCACAGGCTTAATACACAATTTTCGAAAGAACCCCCCCCCCCCGAAATATGCCATATAATTGATCATTGCCAGTTTTGTTAATTTTTTATCTCACCTGTAAGATGAAACATTATCTTTGTAAAATAAATTCCAAGGGGAAAATATTCATATAGAAAAAGCAATAGACCTATAGAATAAAAAATCATATTTGAGTTGAATTACCTCCTATAGGAATTTTATTTTCCTGTAGGATTTGAAAAAAAATCCTATTTTGTCTTTCGATTTAGAACAAGACTCGATCCCATAGGATTTTCAAATCCAACTGGAAAACTAAATTTCCCTAATGAAAAACTACCAGAGTAAAATACATTTATGTTACTTTTATCTCATTGAATTTAATTTTGTAAGAAACTCCTACAGGATGTGGGGATTTTTTAAATTAATGGACCCTACTTTGTATATGATTTTTTTCCTCTTAGAAATGATTTTTTTCTCACTTAGTATTAGTTTTGAAAGGCAAATCACCTGTCTGGTAAGATACAATTAAAACAAAAGTGGATACATGCTCAATTATATTATAGGCAATAATCTCTGGTTTGAAATATATTGAGTATGAAAATGCATTTCATGCGGGTGCTTAAATTCTCCATTGGCACTGGCTCTAATATCCGGCACATTGTTTTTTTTTATGTAATTTTAGAAGAAGTCCCTTAATTTACTACTTGCTTTTTCTGAATGTCGCTGAAATTATCATACAGAAAGAATTTCTTTAATCACCTTGCTGCAATAATTTATTGTTAGAGAATCTAGAGTTTTAAATATTTGCATCGTCGGTCTACGTTGCAGTTGCTTTCTGAAATAAAACATTATACTAGTATTGTCTTTTCAACCAACGGATGAATTATTCTAACTTATTAAAGAAGTATATACTATTAGCTTACTTTTTAGGACAATTTGCTTAGTCAACAAGTTCCTTTTTCATTATATCATGATCAAAGTTTAAAAAAAATATACTGTCAGAGAATGCACAGATATAACAAGTTTTTGATAAGTTAGCAATAGACAGTTTCAGATTAAGTACTGTATAGCAGGAAAAATCACTAACATCTAGTAAATAATTGTTTGAATATAATAATGAGGAAAAAAAAGATTTACTTAATGGTTTATCTTATCATGGAAAACACAACACAAAATATGTTTCCGTTTTAATTGCATAACAGTAAAGTCGACCCCGCTTTTTATAATAGTTATTTATCAGGAAAAATAATTATGGTATTTAGCGGTCCATCATAAATACCGATCTATCTATTGCTAAAAGCAATTATTACTATCTGAAAAAATTACATCCACCAATAAACTTCCGATTAGCTGATATGCTTTCATTTTTGTTTTTCCCTCTACTTCCGGTGTTGATTTAATCTACCAAGGTATACATGAGGCAATTCGTTTTTTTAATAACTTCTTTTAGCAGAATAATCAATAACCCACAAGCAATGTGTTTAACCTTGCTTAATTAAGCACATCCTTTCCATTACTTAAATTGTAAAAATGACTGTAGTAGTCAAACATGACACTTGACAGGTACCCAAGCCAGTACGTGCGGCGAGGCGCCACGTGCGGTAAGCAGTAATTCTGTTTGCCCATTGCTACCGGCAAATTTCAAAGTGATTTAAGGGCTGCCTCAGAGTGTTTTTTACAAGCTACTCATGAGTTTCCAGCACGTGAAAAAGTGTGAAACTCAATTGACAGACGCAATTTTTACATTATAAAAGATATATAATGGGATTTCTCTACGTTTGACTGATTCCAAAAGTAAAATGAAGAAACTCGTTAGTTTAATGGTGTAACGTATAAAAACCATTTAAGTGACGCTCTCCGTTGGTTCAAATGTGACCAATCTACCACCTTTGAGAATTGTTTTTAATTACTTTTCCATGTTTATAATAATACAGGTTGCCATGGTTATCTTATTTTTAAAACTTAACTTACTCGTTTATTCGTTCCATTGAACTTGATTTTTTAATTTGATTAATTTACAGCCATTACTAAGAAAAAAAATGAAAGGAAATGTTTCATATATTTCTGCAAGGCATGGGATTAATGCAAATATACAAACCTTCAAAAATAATTTTAATAATATTTAATGATGATCTCGAGGAGCTTGAAGACCCCCTTACTACAACTTCATGTAGCAGCTCCTGTAACTTCCAATACTGGATCCGCCTCGGTATGTACTATGAAAATTAACCAACTGATTATAGATGGTAATTTTATATTAGTGGGAAGTCATTCCTGAATTTTGATATAAAACATGTAGGTCCCAGTGTTGAAAGTCTGATACGAAACGGCGGCTGTTGCAGTTGTGTGCCAGCTTTTCATGTGAAAAGAAAGTATTGCAGACGGTTAGTTAAATTATGTCAAAATGACATGGATGGGGGCACGTCAGACTGGCAGTGAGGGGACATGTTATACAAAAAATTGCACCTTGTCTCGGGAGTCATCTCTCTGCAGGGGGGAGATCAGTTGGTTGAGTCTAAATGGGGCAAACTGAGTAAAATGTTCACAGTACACAAGAAGGTCCAATATACGTTTTATCTGACCAGAAAAAGATAGGGTAATATATTTTGTGAATTTCTCTCCCTTATATCATTCATTAAGTCCTAGAGGTAGTCATAAGTCAGTTAGGCTCAGGTGCAAATTATAAATTTCCAACAATTTCACGCATCAGAAAAGTTGTCCATTGCCATCTAAATTAGATTAATGTTAGACCCTTACTGTTCATTCTACGATTTTTTTCACAACATGTAGTTTTACAGTACATGTACATAATATTGATGGTACTTCAGGTTTCTCCAAAAACCGTACGAGCCTGTCAATGGTATTTATTGTTTATTATGGTGTTAAAGTACAACAGAAATTGTTTTCTTGAGTTCGGCGGTAATACATGTAATTGTAATAAAATTCGATTTTGAATCAAAATCAGTAATGAACATTAGGTACTGATTTTTAAAAGACGGGATCAATGAAATTTAATGGTATTACAAGGAAAAGGAAAAACATTGATTGTCATAACCGATTTTTGTTTTAGTGTAATTTAAGGTACTTCCTTGGAACTAATTTCCGTGGATAAATAAAATATGCATATTTTTCCTCTTCGTCATTACTACTCATATGACATTTCAAGTATTGCTCTCTGGAAGAGAATTGTGTTCCGGATTTTAACGAACTTGTTTAAGTGGTATGTTTTATAATTTCAATAAACAACTAATAAAAGGTACCAAAAAGCAGTTTACAGCCGTGTACTTTCCAGCAATAATAAATGTATTCTAATGATAAATATACATGAAGCCTAAACTTGATTATTGCAAGTATTTAATTTTCAAAGTCTGCTGTATGGATAAAATACCAACCTTTTATTTGTACAGGATGAAAATGATCATATGCTTAAATTTTTATTTCATATATTTTTTAAATAAAATTTATACCTTTAAAATATTCTTCAAAGAAAAAAAGAAGAAGTTGAATTTTTTTGGTGAATTCAATATTAAAACTTTTTTCAGACAGGGGCGATGTAAAACAATTTCAACCAAAGCCATTTTAATCCAAAGATCCATATAAAGCTTATTAGGTTTTTGCTTTAAATTGCAGCTGCAGCAGCATTTTCTTGGTACGTAGATATAATTTCAAAAAGAAATTTGTTTTCGTTAGTCTTCTTGACATAAACAAATATTATAGTTTTAGGTTTTTACATTAAAAAAGGGGAAATGTATTTTTTTTCAAGAAAGAGAACTATTTGATTATGGAATAAGTATAAAAATAAAATGTCAGATATGTACAGTGTAATGACAATGCGGCCACCCCCGGAGCAGGAAAAAGAGGCCCATGGACGTAAACTGTCATCTGTGTTGAACTGCGACATGAAAAAAAGAAAATAGTGGATCATCACTCCAAGTTTTTGATTAAAATTAAAATTGACTCGATTTTCATTAGACCTTAATTTGAATAATATGAGAAAATGTTAACCACAGACCAAGTCTATTAAATAAAATACATTAAAGAAGCAATGACAAAATTAAAAGATCTCGGTACCCATACACCAGTTCAAATCAATTTATTCCAAGTAATCGACCTATTTAAGGGTTTCAAATGGATGTTATCTTAGATAAACGTCATTTGGAACAAATTTTTGAAAGAATAGTAAGATAAGTTGATATTTTTAATTTTTGAAAGAATAGAAAGATAAATTGATATTTTAATTCTTTTTTATTATATTATCCATCCTAATATAGGCATTTTATCTGCTTTAGTTATCAATGTCCTATAATCAAAATCAGTACACGATAAAAATTCATCATGTTACATCGTTAAGAGTTTATTTCGATTTAAAATGTTCATAAGAATAAAACAAAACAAAGAAGATTATGTTGTATTAAGCCAACAACATTGAAATACATTTATAACTAAGTGGTAACATTGGCCCATAAATAAAACTATTCGAGAACTTTCCCGGAAGAGAACACGGAAACACAAGGATGGTTCTATAAACTGATATCCATTATAGATAATGGCGCCAGCTCTTTGTAAAGTTGTTATAGTTGTATTAACTTTTGTTGTAAAATTGTCACTAGTTTATTCAACGAACAGTTCAGGAATATGCAGCGAGAATGGGTAAGAGTTTATCTAAAGAAATTTATTTCATGTCGTATGATACTTGCTATAATAGCGAAGAACGCTCTAAGAACGATCCAATTATTGCATGTATATTTTGTGTGTCTCAGTGTCTTTTGTATCGTTGTAGTCAACCTCTTACATGCTGTGCTGATTATAGAAAAAATGGGGTCAAGTGTGTGCGTAAGTAAATGTTTGTCTGCACTATCTGTTATTCGATGGGAGGAATTGTTAATTTTTATAATAATTACATACTAAATGAATGAAGATAAAATCAATGCTTCATGCAAAGCTAAAGCAATTTATGCCGTAATAAACATATTTCTTTTAGAGAAAAATAAAAGATATGAATTTTTCCAAGTTATATGAATTTAACTCTTATCATAATTAAAGTTAGTCAATAAGCGTTTTTATCTTCTAAACTGACCTCCATCCCCTCCAGGGGTCAAACATATTCGGTAAAAATATAACACTTTGCCGGATAATTATGCCAGTGCCAAGGTGGCATTTTTGCACCCGCTAAATATGCAGTTTCGTAAAAATCCATATATACCAAATGATAGACCATTGTCTAGAGAGTATATAATCACTTTTGTTTTTAGTGCGTTTTACCTGACAGGTGAGATATTTACCTTTGAAAATTAATATTTGATAAGAAAATGATAATTTTCATCGGATAAACGATTCTCCTACAGGAAATATTGACAATCCTATAGGATTTTCTAAAAATCCTATAGGAATTGTTTCCTGTAGAAATTTGACTCAGACAGGCAGTTTTCCTATAGGAAATTAAAACTTCCTGTCGGATTTTATCAAATCCTTTCGGAATTGAAATTCCTATAGTATTCCAATAGGAAATTTCAAATTTCCTACAGGAATATTTTTTTCCTATGGGAAAAAATATTTTCCTGTAGGAATTTAGTTTTGAAAGGTAAATATCTCACCTGACAGGTGAGATACAATGATAACAAAGGTAGTTGTAAACTTTTTAAGCAATGGTCTATCATATGCAGCTTACATGGTGCAAAAATGCCACCTTGACACTGGTATAACTATCCGGCATAATGTTATATTTAAAATATGTGCAAATTTCAAATATACTACTGACTTTCAGCAGAAAAACTAAGCACATGTTTATGATGAGTAGAAACGCTCTAGCAAAATAGTGAAATTCGGGGGGCCAATATGGTCATAATGTGTTCCCCTTTGACATGACACCTTTTCCCCTGTTACTGGCGTTGAGTGACCCTGATCCGGACACTCTTAATTGACTCTGAGTTTATCTAAGTAATCTGTTAATTGAAGTAATTCTATACACTTCTTTTCTATTAGTCTTTATTATTAAAATTGTTTTGTTACCTATATGTAATTGTTGGTCATGTTCAATAATTCGGCATTTTGAGAGCGACGGCCAAGGCACTCGTGGAATATCGTCAAAAGTTTACAAAGTTTTAATAAATCTTATGAAACGGATACCGACTTGTGAATTTTCCGTGGGTCACAATATAGTGAAAATGTATTTAAGTGGTATGGGACAACTGTCGATATTAATGTTGATAAAAATACATTATAATAAAATAATTTCACAGATTAAACATTTTCAAATTTTATAATATTTAACCAATAGATTTGTTTTAAAAATTCCTGGAAAGGTAAAAGTTATAAAAGTTAAAATGGGATTCGAACTCGTGACTTTCAGATTCGTAACTCAACTCTAACCCATTGCGTTGGACTGTTACAATTTTGTGAAAGAAAACAATTATGAAATTGTGAATGATTTTATCGTTTATTTCGATATGAAGTACGTCACAATATGAAGGTGTCCAAACCCACCTTAAATCTTTGAAAAACTTATTCGCTACAATATATATTTGAGAAAAACAAAATGATCACTAATGATATCCCCGCCCTGATGTGAATATACAAAAAGCAAAGTGGAAAATTAACAGGAAGTTGTAATCGAATTTGTTAAAAAATGAATCTAATAATATGACATGCCTTAAAGGGGCATGGTCACGATTTTGGTCAAATTCTATTTTTCTGTTTTTATTATTGACAATGCTTTAGGAATGCATTTTCAATGACCAAATAAAATTTGAGAGCCAGTAGTGAAGTTATAAGCAAGATACAAGGCTCAAAATTATTTGTCATGTAAACAAGACTCGTGCCCTGTTTCTGTTTACATTAGTTCAATATACCGGTAAAAATTCTTTTTCAAGCTGAATTTTCTATCTTCTTATTCATTTTAAGCATGGATTAAACAGATCCTAACATATACCACATTCAATTTCGGTCTGAAACTGGAGATTTCACTTCAACATTCAAAATATAAACAAAAGATTTGTTTACATAGCAAAGAATTGTAAGCCCTGTAACTCCCTTATAACTCAACAAATGACAGTTAAAGTTTGGTAGCCTATTTAAAATGTCTTACTGCAGCATTGTAAACATAAAAATCGGGAAAATAATTTTTGACCAAAATCGTGACCATGCCCCTTTAACAAAGAGTGTGTTAAAATTTTAAGCATCTGCTATTAAAAAAACCAATTCGTCATTTAACAGATGTTGAAGTTGATTGGTTAAAAATGAATCCCACCATACGGCATGTTGTGTGTTAAAACTTCAAGCATCTGGGATAAACAGTTGCTCAGAAATCTTCGACGAAATTTTGCTACGGACAGACACACGACAAATAAATTTTAAAACACAAGAGTAAAACAGTATACTACCCTCTCCTTCTGAACGGGGGTTTAACTACAATATATATTTGAGAAAACTATATGCACGGTTATGATGCCAATGAAGGACTCTACCAAACTTATGAAATTCATTACCCTGGGTCAGTGGTTAAGGCTTTAGGCCTTAGCCATGCAGAGCAGATGGATTGGTGATGGAAATGCATATCAAAACTACTTTATATACTTATCTTTTATATTAAAAAAGTATCTTTAAAATCAGATAAACTGTTATAAAAATCGGGAAGTTTATGCCATCAACACTGCTAATACATATTCATTTTTTAAAAATATTGGAATAGAAAGCAAGATAATAAAGGATTATATATAGAATATGAAACAACATGGGAAAATGAACTTAACCTAGATGTAAACAGATTCTGGTGGAAATTACATAATCGTGTAATTTTCAAGACATCTACAGATGTAAAAACTCAATGGTTTTAAAACAATTGTTCAAAGAATTTTAACCACAAATGTATTTTTGAAAAGAATTGGAATCTGATTTACCGAAGTCTATGTTTGATTTGATACGTAAATATTCCAAAATACAGGCGATAGTTCCCCTTAAATTAAAAGGCATAATTAACGAAAATGAAACTAAAATCAAAACAAGCTGAAACCATCGTCACAAGTGAACATGTCAACGCATTGAAATATTAAACCTCATTTTACTTCACAAAATCGGCACAAATATATTTTGCAATTTTCAAATATTTCCTTCGCACGTAAACTGTTGCACAACAAGCAAATTCATCTTTGTCAGTGTGACCAGTTTTCGTGCTTGAAACAACTGTTGGAAACATGGCTGCTCCAAACAAAATCTGGTTTTCGATATACGAAATACCGAACCCAAAGTTATAAACTGATCGACCCGTATTCTTTCTTTGTTATTATTTTCGTAAATTACTCAAATTTGAAACAGAATTAGCCCACGATTTTTGCAATTTATAATTTCCTTTCCATAAAGATTTTTTAGGCTAAATTACGTTAAATTTGACTCAATAGTTCTTGAAAAGAAGATTTTTAAATATGCACCCTCTTTTTCTACAGTTTCGAGGTTTTCTCCGCTTTGAATAAAGATCGGTCTTTCATTTCTGCAAATTATATTAATCTTAACATAAGGATGCTTTGTGCCAAATTTGGTTGAAATTGGCCAGGTGGTTTTAGAGAAGAAGTTCAAAATGTAAAAGTTTACAGACGGACGGACGGACAGACGGACGCCGGACAAAATGTGATCAGAAAAACTCAACTGAGCTTTCAGCTCAGGTGAGCTAAAAATGTACAGCTTTTTCACAATAATATTGTAAATTTGATGACTTCAGGGCTTCCCAACCCTGACATCAAATAAATATTCAAGTTGTCTGGGACAATAAAATATTTCAATTCAAAAAAAGATATGCTATAATGTACGACGACACCAATATATAAAGTTTTGTGGCTCACCAATTTTGTACCTCGATTACATTTCAGAATGTGTGGGGTTTTATGGACATCAATGTACCACGAAATGTTCACCTGGATTTTACGGATTTGGATGTAGACTGAATTGTAGTTGTGTACCCTGTAATAATATCAATGGTTCTTGTGGTAAGCAAATTTGTAGAGACTTGAGTAAATGTATCATTCTAAATATTGGACGATTTTCTCTAAATTCATACGTTTTTATATTACATTTTTTTTTAATAAGTTTGAATGAGACAAAACAAAATCAACCTCGTTTGCAAAAATCAGTTTTCCAACACAATTTTCAGTATTACAGTATCTATATGAATACTTTAAAATAAATAAAAACCATTAATAAACGAAACAATTGTTTTAAAATTAAGTTAATCCTTTCTCATCTAATCCTATTTAAAGCTGCTTGGTCCGATTTTACATCAAATTTTGTGTACGCTTTTAAACGATGGTTATGCTAAGTATGTATATAATAAAATACATTGCAGTAGATTTCCCGGTCAATTAAGCCAAGTTTCAATTAAAAATTATGCACAAAATTTGTTTACAAAACAAACGATATAAAATGGTATCGCGTTGTTTCGCCTCATGTTATTTCGCCCTTGACGTCGAGACCGTCAGGTTGCATTACGACTTTGACATCGCTATAAATAAAGGTTATAATGCTCAGGCAAGTTAAGAATAAACATTTAAAGTTTGCTTTCGCGGGTAGGTTAAGGCAACTCAGAGTTTAATGATCGCCGATATTATGGTCATTTTAAAATTGTTTATTTTTATGAAAACAGTGCTGAATATTAATATCTAGTGAATGTATTCAACAAGATATTATATTTTTACTTCGGAATCAAGTCGATCTTTGAAGCTGCCGTGCTATGATATCACGTGACAGATAAAAATAGATCATTTTTGTACCTTAACAAAAAATCAAAAAGTGTAACACTACCCCGAAGATTATTTATATGTATGATATAATAATTCGATCGGCAATAAGTTCATGTTTATTAATATTGCTGCTAGAATCCTATTGTTAAAATAAAATAAATATTGTCATTATTTACCGGAAACCTCCTCAACTTTTTCAATTTCATTGAAAATACTACGTATTTTTCATTTACAACAACAAACCAGAGGATTCTAGCAGCATTTTACAAGTATTTAAGGTCATGTGCTTTTGATATTTGCCAAATTCATCTTTCATAATATTCGGGGTAGTGTTACATCTTTGTTTTTTTTGTACACAGTGACAGAAGAAAGGCCAGTCAAGCCACATAAATGTCTATCTGCTTACTTTATAACACTATAATAAAACAAAATATCCATGCCTGTAATATTCTGGTTATATCCTAACTGACACTCATATAAATATTGGGTATCTGTATTAAATAAGTCTTATTTCGGCATTGTTTACACTGCATTCCGATGACTTGTCTCCCGACATTGATCTTCTCTATTAAACATGCTTGTGACGTCATCAATGATAATATTACGTAATACAGAGAAATCGAAGATGCAGTGTAAACAATTCCGAAATAAGACTTATTTAATACAGATACCCAAGATTTAGATGAATGTCAGTTAGAGTATAATCAAGATAATACAGGCATGGATATTTTGTTTTATCAGCGAGTGTTATAAGGTAAGCAGATAGACATTTATATGGCTTGTGTAACACTACTCCAAATGTAATGAAAGTTGAATTTGGCAAATATCAAAAGCATAAAACCTAAAATACTTGAAAAGTGTTGCTACAATCATGTGCTTCGTTGCTGTAAATAAAAAATACGCAGTATTTTCAATGAAATTGAAGAAGTTGAGGGGGTTTCCGATAAATAATGACAATATTTATTTTATGCGATTAACAATAGGATTCTAGCAGTAATACTAATAGACATGACCTTATTTTCGATCGAAATATTGTATCATACATACAAATGAACTTCGGGGTAGTGATACACTTTTTGATTTTTTGTTAAGGTAAAAAAGTAATATATTTTTAACTGTAACGTGATACCATGGCAAGGCAGCTTCAAAGACCGACTTAATTCCGAAGTAGAATCAAAGTACTGAAGTACTGACGGGAGTTGATTTTATCGATTATTATTTATTTTAGAATCAACGATATGTTATTTAGCATTACAACTAATTTCTAATCTCTATTTAAATTACGCACATTTTATAATATGAATTCTCGGACTTTTCCGACAAAAATTTCGAGAAAACCCCATATGAATCATGTTGTGTAATATTTTAAAGATATAATTAATTCCATCAAACTATGTATCAGTAATCGAAATATTTCTAAAAATTGTACACATGCCAATATTAAACTCTAGTATCGTTCAACCAGACGCTCGGCTGTCTCCGTTAATCTCCGACTACCAAGAGAGACTCTGCTTGTCGGAGCCGAGCGCTTTGGCGTAGGAATACAAACGACTACAAAAAATATCTAAATTGTTCGTACTATTTAAAATCTGACTATTTTCAAGGTATTTATAAATACGTTTTCTTGAAAAACAATGATTCAGCATACATTACACCGCATTTATCTATTATTTCAAGAACTAACTCTTGTCGGCGGTGATGATTTGTGCTTAGGTCCAAACACTGTTTCACTTTCGGTTTGCCAGAGTAACTGCATAGGAGAGTTGATTAAAATCAACTCCCAAAAATAATATCTTGGCGAACACATTCACTTGATATTATTATTCAGTACTGTTTTCATAAAAATAAACAATTTTTAAATTGATCATAATATCGACGGTCATTAAACTCGGAGTTGCCTTAACCTACCCGCGTAAAAGAGCTTCTAGTGACATTTTACGCCTGTAGTTTTCATAATTTGGTCGAGAGATAAAGTTAAAATCGACAGGTTTCTTGAGTAAAATATGACATAATGCTGCTTATTGTGACGTCATATCGATCAGAGGAATTTTTACTCGATCGATCGCTGACAGTTGCCTTATCATACCCGCGTTGTTTACAATCGATGCATAACATGCAGGTTGAATAAACCCAATCATTCGGAGGACAAAACCAAACGGTTCTCTTTCTTTAACATTCCCATGAAGCATTTTGGTTTGTTTTTTCGTTTGCCTATACAGAACTTTTTTTTACTTTAAATATTAATTTTCTAAATTTAAAAGGATACCGATTCTGCTGGTGTAAATAAGAGAAAAACCATAACTTTATAAGATAATCGGTTTGTATGGTAAATTATTTGATACTGCAATAACCAAAAAATCGGACCAAGCAGCTTTGAGACACAATATAAATTCATTCGATTTGTTGAGAAACATATCACTCAACGTGAGACTGTTCTTAGTACTCAGTATAGTCGTAATATTTCTGTTCAGTTGATGTACAACAAAAACGACAACAAAGACCATATATTGAGTCACCCTCGTGGCCGATTTTTCTATTAAGCATAATCGTTGCCTCTGGATGCTTTGCAGTTGTAATAACAATTATTATTCTGAAAAAAAGGTACTTTTCTAATGATGAGGTTTTTGAAATTATTACAGTAAGTGGGGATTTGGTTGAAATTTATTTAACAAACATAACTCATTTCTTAAAAGGTCCACACTATCACATACTGTCAACACAAATATTGGAATCCCAAAACAAGGATATGGTGAGCAATTTCAATATTTTTAGTAATTTTTGGCATGGACCAACTTGATATCCTTATGTGGATGAAAATGCGTTATAGATAAACTTTAAAACAAAAGTGCCAAATTATATTTTATTTGAATAGAAGATGTACATGTGTTTGAATTTTTTTTATGAAAGTGATCAATTTAAGTCCTTTGGTTTGAACTCATGACTAGAAGATTAGAAGCTGGAGTTTTAACCTATTACACTGTATCGTTAGGTATCAAATTAGTGAAAGAAAAATTCTACAAATTTAGAAATTGTTATTGTTTATTTTTAAAGGAATGCCTTTATAATATAGAAGAAGTGTCCCATATCAATTTCAAATAATAATGAAAGTAATTTTGATAACACCGACTATTTACATGTTTTTTTTAGATGTTGATGACAAAGATGTCAATGACATGGAGATGTATGATGACGTCAGAGAGTCTCAAATGATTCTTGACGAAATTTATCATTTGCCAAGGATGTCAAATGGAACATTATCTGGAATTAGTTTGAATACTGATATTTACAACGTTGCTGTTCACAACTATCGCATGAAAGATTCAATATATGCATGATATTTAAAAAAATGTTTTAAAAAAGGGCTAAGGCATAAATAATTTGTATGTTAATAAAAATGCATATTCTTAGCTTTAGTGCAACTAACACCCACTTGATCAATTTCGTCAAGATTTATGTATTTAATTGTAAAAAACGCAGCTGAAAGATATTAAACAATCTCAAATAGTTTTGTTAAAAGAGTTTTTAAATCGTTCTTCTATTGTCTTTGTCATTTACTGTTTAATTGTTGGCAATACATTGCTAACTACAGCAGTTTTCATGGCTAAAAATGGCAAACCATTTTAATTTGATGTTGCGTTAAATCAGTTGAAAACTTCATGAGGTTTTGACTTTTGATGGTCTAAAAAAAAGAAAATCACTGTGTTCTGTAGTACGTACAAACTTATGTCCGTTTCCTAAATTTAGTAAAACTGCGACAAGCCGTCTTAAATCTAAGACCTATGCTCCGACATTTTAGGATATTCTCATCATAATCCTAAGATAACCTCGTGAACTGGTATCTAGTCTTCCATTGACAACTGCTATAGAGCAACGTTCTTCACTACTTAGTAAATCAGTATTTAATTGTTTATACATGAACGTACGGTGGGTGTAGTCGATATCGTTATATTTTATCTGCATAAAACTCGGGACCTCGTTAATTAAAATCTAAGCGTCCAATTTAAACGTTTAACTTAAATGTTTTTAGTTAGGCTGCTTGTCGAAAGCTTGCTCTTTTAATGATTTGACAATTGTAGCCATAGCAGCCTTTCCAAGCAGGAAATACTTCAAAATAATAAATTGGTTTTGGATATCTTTAATATTCCCAATAAACACAATGAATTTGATTTACCGTATTTATACTTGATTCCACAGTTCACACAAATCCCTTAAAAACAAAGATATGAAGCAGGTTCCAATAAATGTTCTTCCAGGCCTCTTTCTTTACTACTTACTAAAATTCTTACAGAAGTGAAGGAGAAACGTCAAGAGCACTGTACAAAAATATACCCCAGAAGCAGTGTGAATCAGATGTGGATACTTAAAAAATCTAAAGAGGTATTCGAACCTTTGAGGTCACAAAATCTTACCAAAATCAACAACATCAAAACGTAAGATTTTTCAATACTTTATACAACCATTCCCCACGACAAATTAAAATCTAGGCTTTTTGATATCATCGACCGTTGCTTCTTTATTAAAAATAGAACTCGTACATTTTCTTACCTTGTCATTGGTATCTAAAAAGATTATTTTGTTAAAAACCATTCTGATTGCACACACAATAACTCTGAAGTTGACATACAAAAGACGCTTGAATTTCTGATAGACAACATCTATGTAGTTTTTGGAGTCTAGGTCTTCCAACAATCAGTCGGAATTCCTATGGGCACAAATTGTGCGCCTCTATTGGCTTACTTATTTTTATATTCTTATGAAGCAGAATTCATTTAAATGCTTGTGAAAGAATAGAATAAAGCTCTTTCCGTGGCCTTAAACTCCACATTTAGATATATTGATGTTTTATACATTAACAACTGTTACTTTCACTCTTATGTTAATGTGATAGCCTGGTGTTTACAGATGTTAACTCTGGCTAAAGGTTCGATCATGTTTAATCATGACAATGACAAGGGAACTATTAAAATTCAAACCCTGTAATATAGATAACATATATAAGCATAAAATACAAATAAATTAATCAAATAAGGTATTAAATAAATTATATCATCATTAATATAAGTACCATGACATGTCATATCATATCATAAAATAGTTCAAATAATAAATAATTTCAATTCAATTTTAAAAAAAGATAACTCTTTGTTTCATATTTCACAGATTAGCAAAATATACAAAATATGACATATCAGGTTTAAAAATATATGTTAATAATGAACATTATGCATAAAATTATATTTACAATATAAAAATATATCATAACTTTTCATTGTAATTGACTTATACTTTTAAAAAATAGAACATATGATTCAATCACCTGTTTGTGGAACAAGGTTCATTTAATACAGAAGGTCCACCAGCTCACTGACTCTGTCTTGATACTACAATTAATATTTACAAAAGCTTTTCACTGATTTAATTTATAAAAAGATAAATAGTATACTTGATTTAATATAGAGGAACTAGTTATAGACTTCGTACAAGACATGTGGTGATAACGTACAGTGTCCAAAATCAAAAGTCCAAAGAAAAATTACAAAACAGGATGAGAGCAAACACGGACCTCTTTAAAAAAAGCCCAGAGGTAGGATCAGGTGCCATGGAGGAGTGAGCATCCTCTGCTGACCGGTAAAACCCGTCGTGTGTTGTCGTAATGGGGAAACACGGAAAAAATCCGTACACAATAAGTGATTAATTATGGTCTAACAATAATATGAAAAACGTCAGTCAGAATGCGACACTGTGGAAGATTGTATTTGCTGACAAGGTCGTTGTATCGACCATAGTACTTACGAAAAGGTGATGAAGATATATTGCTACATAAGTAAGGAAAGTTTACTATAGAAAAATTAAAGTCATCACGTTTATAATAAAGTTTTGCTGTTAGGTTACCATCAATGTCCATTTCCAGTAAAATGTCCAAATATGAAACAGATGACGCAGACTTTGTGGTATCTTTTATTTCAAGTTCACTGGGATATATCAAGTCGACGTAGGTATGAAAGTAACAATTGGTAATTGATAATACATCGTCGATATACCTGAATGTTGAGTTGAAGGCTACAGCGAGTGATTTATTTTTTCACGTACAAGTTTTTTAATAAATTCTGCTTCGAATACAAAAAGAGGTCTGCTAACAATGGGGCACAATTGGTACCCATGGGAATTCCAACAGATTGTTGGAAGACCTGATTTCCAAAAACTACATAGATGTTGTCTATTAGAAACTCAAGCATTCTTTTAATGTCAACTTCAGAGTACTTGTGTGCACAATCCGAACGGCTTTTAACAAATCATGTACATGTAACTGGTCAAGATAGTATAATTCATTTCTATCGGGTAATTTCTATCTTACTTCACAATTTAATAAAAAATGCTAAAGTAGAAACTTTCCAAAATATTATCAACATAATGAACATGACAGTTTGAAAAAAATAATGTACTTACAATAAGATGGGTTGTCTAATACAAAAGATACATGAAAAAATGGCTGTAGTGTAATACAAGTACGAGGGTCAATCAAAAAATACGAAGACTTTTAACATAGCTATTTTACTTAACGTCATATTATTACTAAATTTGGCAGGCTTAATTTAGCAATAGTTTCAAAATGTTTGAAATCAAAAAATAAAATATATGTCTTTATTTTTAAAAACTATTCAAAATTTAATCCTGCAAAAATGAGGTCACGACGCACGGTCAAAACTTATGTTATTTTAACAATAAACCATATAATTTCGAAAGTAGTACTTCTATAAATTAGACTTTAAACTAAAGAATATTGAAATCTCAAATTAAGTATTGTCTTGCTTTTTTATGTTCCAAAAATTGACGAGATATATTGTTTCGTTGAACAGATATCGGTTACTAAAGACAGATAGTCATAATTTAAATTGACTAAAAACTTAAACGTCGCCGACGTCACGGCGCAATGAAGATACAAACAGTATGAATTTATTTCGGGAAAAAGCCTATGCAAATTGTACAATTGCTCAATGGTGTAAATCATATGTCAAAATTTATTTGCACATATGTGTTTTATGGTAATACATTTTGTGGGTGTGGTAGTAACTGAATTTTGGTCAAAAGAATGAGTAACGTTATCTGATGTGCATGGTTTTCATACTGTGAACGAAGAGACATACGGTAAAAAAAAAACCGTAAATTAATCTGCTAGTTGTGATTTTTATGAAAAATATATGATAAACAGCCACATTGTCTACGTATTTTTTGATTGAACCTTGTAATGAAATAAAAATATTAAATACTTTTGATTATAAGTACTTAGATGATTATCATATACATGTAGGATAACCAAATGACTTATATTAATTATAATTCACACACACACACACACACACACACACACACACACACACACATATATATATATATATATATATATATATATATATATATATATATATATATATATATATAAATGCTATGCAAACACAATACCTAATATTTCACTAATACATTTTGATTTAACTACCGGTTTTTTTTTTTTGGAAAACGTTATAAGAGTTGAAATTATTTACATTCTCTGGGCTGTGTACTTACTCTCCTTGTGATTGGTAGTAAACACATTATGCAAAAATTTACATTTATTTCATTGGTTTAAACGCTGTTCGGCCCAAAGGAGATAATTTTTAAGATCTAATCTACGTACGACGTATTGAAGGGAGAAGAGGAAGGAATGAATTCACCGAAATGCATAAAAAATATGTTAATATTGTTCGTTTGTCAATCTTTCAACTAACATTGATTATCAGCTGTTTTATACGGAAAACGTAAAATCTAAGTAAATGTACTTTCCCCCCTGCTATAAGCAACACATTCTTGCCATGTCGTCTGCAGCACACGATTATATATACGTGACAGATTATCGATAAGTAGATATAATATTTTCACTCAAACTATATACCTATGTATTTGTGAAATTTGTGTAGTTCGATCTCTGAAATCAATCCAAATTGCCCAAATGTAAGACATTTGCAGTAAAAGACATATTTCTTTCAAAGTTGTGAAAATCATGTCCCCCAGGAGTAGAGTGGGGCAACAATGGGGTGTCAATTTTTACATAGGAATATATAGAGTCAATCTTTAAAATATTCTTCTCAGAAACTAATCAGCCAGGTGATTCTTAAAAATGTTTAGACTTAAGCCCCTAAACGATTCTTGGGCCTCACACAGGTTTCAGAATTTGATGTAGGTTTATATCCCATATATTAACAATTGTTTAGGATCTCTTTGAGAACTGTAATGCTCATCATCTGGTATGACCATCAAATCACCCTAATAAAAAGGACTAATGATAATGAACATAAGAATATCAAGGGGGAAAATGGATTTTTATTTATACAGTAATGACATGTATTATACTACATTGTCCGGTTAGTTTTTATTATGACTCCATAAAGCTGACTTTATCATATCAGTTGTTTCTCAAATGAGCGATGTGGCTCATGAGCCTCATGTTAATTTATCTTCGTAGTTTTTATTTATTAAAAATTTGGTACCAAGATATTTGAGATCAGAGAAAACAAAGAAAGACAACTCTTAAATAGGATCGTTCATACAAAGATTTTTGTAATAAAATCAGTATTTTTTAAATAATTTTTTCAATTTAATTCAATTTCATTTCTTCATCTCATTACATGTAACCAACGAATATTGTGTATATTTTTGTGAGATTTCTTCCAGCAGTTTGCCTTTAAAGATTTTTTGAATATTTTAGCTTCATATTCATGTGAATTACGATAAAAATCATACAATCTTTTCATTATTATTTTGTTATTCATTTAAAAACTTTATAACATTTCACTTTCATAAGAATTCTAAAGCAGAAATGTTTAATTTGAGAAATAAGGGGTTATCTGGAACAAAACTGATATTTTTTAAAATTTAACTAGAGTTCTAAAAATAAGACTAGAGTTTAGTACTTTGCGGTCTCATATTGTTTAATTCCGTGCCTACTATTAGTTACAAATGTCTTTTACACTTATTTGGTGTAGAGATCCACCTTAAAAACAAGAGGCCAATGGGCCTTAACGGTCACCCGAGTAGCATATAACCCATACACAAACTTTTCGAGGAGTCTCATATATGCATTATTTAAGTTTTATTCTGGAGTAGAAAAATTATAAATTAGTATACATGTTTTTTCTAAAACAACCTCCCATCCCCCATCCCAAGGGGCAAACAGAAACTCTCCAAGAGGGCATTTAAACAAACAAGAGACCCATGGGGCTACATTGCTCACCTGAGCAACAATGGCTTTATATTCATTATTTTGGCGCTCAATTGATATTGTGACATATGGCCCCTCGGTAAAATAACAAAAAATAAATACCTAAAGTATCCTAATTCCTATTTTTGCAAACACTCAATCTTTGACATTGTACCTTTATGAAATACCATTTTGACCGAAAATAAGAAGATTCTATGCAAGATCTAAAACAAAATTTTTGGTAGGGGTACACTGTTAACTTCCAATTCCCTTTATTTAGTTCTGCCCCCCCCCCCAAACACTTTATAAAGTGATTAAAAGATATGAGCATTTAGGTATATTTTCTTCTTCAACTACTTACTAGTTATTGTATTTATTTTTAAACATTCCTATGTGTGAGCGAAGAAAATTGTACGCGGGTAGGTTAAGGCAACTCAGTTTAATGATCGCCGATATTATGGTTATTTTAAAAATTGTTTATTTTTATGAAAACAGTGCTTAATATAAATATCAAGTGAATGTATTCAACAAGATATTATATTTTTACTTCGGAATCAAGTCGATCTTTGAAGCTGCCGTGCCATGGTATCACGTGACAGTTAAAAATAGATCATTTTTGTACCTTAACAAAAAATCAAAAAGTGTAACACTACCCCAAAGTTTATTTGTATGTATGATACAATAATTCGATCGGCAATAAGTTCATGTTTATTAATATTGCTGCTAGAATCCTATTGTTAATCGCATAAAATAAATATTGTCATTATTTACCGGAAACCTCCTCAACTTTTTCAATTTCATTGAAAATACTACGTATTTTTCATTAACAACAACAAACCAAAGGATTCTAGCAGCATTGTTCAAGTATTTAAAGTCATGTGCTTTTGATATTTTCCAAATTCATCTTTCATAATCTTCGGGGTAGTGTTACACTTTTGTTATCCCCTCGCGCAACTTGTTGCGAAGGGGATATAGCATCGCTACTGTGCGTGTGTGTGTTCGTATGTATGTATGTATGTATGTATGTATGTATGTATGTATGTATGTATGTGTGTGTGTGTACTCCATTTCAATTTTCTAAATTCCAAGAAAACCCTCTCATGAATATCCATCAAACTTTGTACACTTCTTTGGCATGGTAAAAGGACAAACCTTGTTGATTTCAAAATCAATTGAATAAGTATTTTTTTTAATTATCGTAAAAAATGAAGTTAAAAACATGAATTTTATGTACGACTTGACAATCGACATTTCCGGTAATTTTATGTACGACTTGAAGTTAATCGCTACCGTATACAGTTCAAATCAACAACTTGACATTTTTTGGGATTTAAATCTAGTAAAGGTAAAAAAAAAACGTTTTGTAGCATTTGAGTGTTAGACTAGTGCCCATAGTTAAAAGTTGAAGCGGGCAAGAGATTTAAGTCTGCCGATTTACATCGAAACAAGCAGTCGACTTTCGGACAAATTTTCCCGTATTACTTACAATAGAACTAGTCCAAAATTCAGTAGAGACTTTGACAGATATTGCACATTTATCACGCAAAAATTGTTTTATATTAATAATAACTGCATATATATCTACTATACTATGGGTTAATTTTAATACGACAACTAGCAACTAGAATTTCCATCAGAGCAGACTCCAGAGCGCTTGATTTTCAGAGACGTTTCATAATGTATACGGATCGTTTATGTATGCTTATATAAAAATGAATGTCACTAAATGAATCTAAATTATTAAACTTTAAAGTATATGTGTTGAGTTTCTGCTAGGAATAGGAAAACTGTTATGTAAACCCCCTCCCCCAATTTATACACCACAAAGCTTGGGGATTGGGATTAAATAGATATTACATGTATGTATTCAAAGTGGTTTAAAGAAATACTTTATTTATTTTGATCTGATAAATGTACATGTATTTTCCTAAATAACGTATTCCCCCGTACAATAAGTCATGTCGCGAGGGGATGCTCCGCTTAGCGGTGCCCTTGTTTTTTTTGTACACACTGACAGAGGAAAGGCCGGTCAAGCCAAATAATATTACTTATAAGGTTCGTTAGTGACTGTTTAAAGAAATGTGTGGGGTCGGTAAAGTCCATAGAAGGCGAGGCGAACCTTCTATGGACTTTACCGACCCCACACATTTCTTTAAACAGTCATTAACAAACCTAATAAGTGTTTTGTTTTGTCGAGGACCTAAAGTTTGATATGTAAACAAACGTTTGTGTAAAAAATCAGTTCAAATAACGTTACGTCCGCCATGTTGCCCAATAAATTTTGACGCTTGCCTTTTAAAGAAATTTACAAGGCAATCACGTGACGCGTTTCATGCAACGACGTCGAGACATTCTAGTCCGAGGCAAAACAAATGTCTATCTGCTTACCTTGTAACACTCGCTGATAAAACAAAATATCCATCCCTGTATTATCCTGGTTACCTAACTGACACTCATCTAAATCTTGGGTATTTGTATTAAATAAATCTTTTTTCGGCATTGTTTACACTGCATTCCGATGATTTGTCTCCCGACATTGATCTTCTCTGTTAAACATGCTTGTGACGTCATCAATGTTAACGATACGTAATACAGAGAAATCGAAGATATATTCTGTTAAAAGAGCTTGTAGTGACATTTTACGCCTGTAATTTTCATAATTTGGACCAGAGATAAAGTTAAAATTGACAGGTTTCTTGAGTAAAACGTGACATCATGCTGCTTATTGTGACGTCATATCGATCAGAGGAATTTTTACTCGATCGATCGCTGACAGTTGCCTTATCATACCCGCGTACTTCAATGCGCTCAAATTAAAAGATTTAAAAATCTTTATTGGTCTTCCCCATTATAAAGATTGTTGTTCACCTGGCGTGAACTCGTGTGATGTTTTATAACCTTACTCACTTGATCGATGAATACACTCGAATGAAAAATGCTGTCATGTGATATGTGCAAAACAAAAGCAATTATAATCAATGTATTAGCAGGCATATCACTCTATTTTACTAAGACCCACCTTTTATTTTTATTCAAAAACAAATGGCTACAAACGAAGATGATTTTCCGCTGTTATATTTTCTTAAGAATACTGGCACTGTACCAGTTATTGGCTAAAATTTAACGTTTTCTTTTCATATTTCCTTATTTCTTGATATTTTTTAATAACACTTGACATACTTTAAATGGTGAACTCCTTGTTTATGCAGCTGTTAGTTTAAATCATTATTGAGAACCCAAAATAGTTTGTTTGTGTGCTTTTTAGCACGCCCCGAATTTGCAGAGTTTTAACGAATTACTGTACCAGTTATCGGCTTCACGATAATAACATAATAAAATCCCTGTATATGTTGATTTGATATTCTACAAAATGTATTTTGAATTATGTCTCTTTTGGGATCAGACTTAAGGTCGTAGGGGTTATGGTACATAAACAAAACTCGTAAATTTATTCGTTTGTTACCATATGGTAATACTCAAAATCGTATAATATTCAATGCATGATAATATTGTGCAACCATGCGTTCAACTGCGCTATGAATTTCTCAGAATTTAGTGAATTCCTTTTGTTTCTATATGTTACATGTATTTGTAGTGATATTATATGTCTAATCAAAGAAGAGGTATGATAATAATGTATCACAAAGGGGTTATATTATATTTTTAACTTATTACGTCACTTCCCCCACTGCTGAAAGTGCAAAGATGTAAATCAGCGGTAAACAATCGTTCCAAATTGTTTAAGCTCATGTTTAATGCATATTTAAGAAAGAAAGTTTACAAGAAAATTTACTTTTCTTTATTCAAACCAGAGGACTGCATTTAAAAATCTCGAATAGTCGCATGCAATAAACCAAAGTTTTCAGTTTAGCCGATAACTGGTCTTAGCCGATAACTGGTACAGTACCAGTTTAACCCCGTAACAGTAATGTGTCAGAACTATGGAAACTGTTTTAAAGACTTCGTTTTGATTTACTTGTGTCTGAAAAACTATCAAAATTGGTGTAGATTTCATATAATTAATCGTAAAATGAGGGGGCCCCAGAAAGTAGTTTCAGCATATCCATCGTCTTTGTGGAAATAGAATGGACACAAAACCCGGGGCTTGCGACGATGCAGCATATCATCCTTTTAATTTTTCTTTACAAGTATTCAACGTTTAGCGAGACATTTCTAATAATCAACCAATTAAAATTGTAGCGTCAATCGTAGAATTATAAGCAAGATACACAGCTCACAATTCTTCTAGGTTTGAGTCATTTTTTTGTTCACAAGAGTTTATTACATTCAACTAAGATTTTTAAACTTGATGTTTCCTATTCAGCATTTAAAATGTAAATGAACAAAAGCATGGCCCCAGCTCTGTGTGCAAACATAGAATTGTGAGCAAAGCTCTGTATCTTGCTTATAATTCGAAGCTTGACACTCAAATATGGTTAGTAAATAGAAAATTGTTAACAATTAAAACAGAAGAAACATGCTATAAAACGAAGAAGGAGCACAATTTATTTTTCAAAATGAATCACATATATACCTACATATTTCCGTCAGCGATATTAAACTCTGTTTAAAAATGAATAGACTAGAGAAAATGCTGAGCAACTTAAAACACATTGCATTAATCAACCATTACGCAAAGATTGTACCGAATTGCCGATTAAATGAATTGTATTTATGTATGTTGTTAATGCATCAGATTTTGCTTATTATGCGCAGGTAAACAGTCAACTGTCTGACTTACTGAAGTCTATGTTTGATGAACAAATGACAATAACAAACTGTCAACCATCTCAAAAATCCATAAAACGAAATACATGTCAAACTCAAAGCAGAGCAATACGGACCTCCAAAAAGATAGAGGTAAGATCATGTGCCTAGGAGGAGTAAGCATTCTCTGCTGACCGGTCGCACCCGCCGTGTGCTTCTTGTCACAATTGGGCATGCCACAATCGAGGCAAATGTCAAAATCGGGAAAATGTCATAATAGGGAAAAAACGAAACGTTGATGATATGGTTTGTTTGTGATTTGATACGTGTAAATTACAAAATACAGGCGATAGTTCTCCAGGTTACAAAGCATAGTTAATGAAAATGAAACGAAAATCAAAACAAGCTAACATTACCGTCAAAAGTGAAAACTGTCAACGCATTGAAATATTCAACCTCAATTTACTTCACAAAATCGGCACCAATGTATCTTGCATGTTTCAAAGATTCCCTTCGCACGCGAACTGTTGCACAACAAACAAATTCATCTTCAGTTTGTCAGATCGACGTCCAATTTGGCCGCTTCAAAGAGGTTTTCGAGATATGGAATACCGAACCCGGAGTTATAAACTAATTGAAGCTCACCCCTTCCAATTATCATTATTTGCGTAATAACTCAAATTTAGAACAAAATTAGCCCATAAATTTTGCAATTTACATTTTCCTTTCCATAAAGATTATTTATGCTAAATAAAGTTGAATTTGACTCGGTGGTTCTTGAGAACATTTTCTAAAATACGCCCCGGGGGTGGTAGAGCCATGAATTTATATATAGAGATGCTTCACACCAAAAATGGTTACAATTGGCCTTGTAGTTTTCAAGAAATTAAAAATGTAAAATTGTTAACGTACGACGACCGACGAAAACAGCTAGATAGCAATAGGTCACCTGAGTTTACTCAGGTGACCTTATAAGTGATTCATGGGGATCAATAAGTATTCTAATTTTAGAAATGTTCGAAATTAATAATTTTAATAGTGATTTGATTGTAATTGATATTGAAGTTATTGTCATAATTAAGCTTTCATTGTGAAAAATGTATTGGAATAAATTATAAAATTGAGTAGTGAACTGGAAGCTGACTCTTTGCCTCCATATAAAAAAACATATTAGGATACATTGTACAGGCTACTTCTTAGATAGAGCAGGATAAATTCCAGTAGAAACACTTGTGTGGGTTTCATGAATTAAAATCTCGAGGTTTTAAAGTCTTTTATTTTCATACAAAGTTGATATGATTTTTAATTAAACATTAGTATTCGTTTAACATTTAATGTGATTACGAAATCGAAGGTCGAGAAACTCTCATTTTTTATACACTTTTCTTCAAGCAATAAGCAAAAAAAAAAAAAAAGGATATACAGTTATGTATCAAATCAATAAAGGTATCTTTTTATACTTTAATTGAGCACCAAAACGACATATTAAAGTCATATTCTAGATTTTAACCTTAGGAAGGCTGACTAAGACTAAAAGTGAGGCCAATCATGTTTTATATGGTTACTAAAGTCACTCGTTTCGTGCATTAAAAAGTTAACATTTTAACTACCTTTATTACATTCTTAAACCACAAGGATTATCATGACATTGTTTCATTAAACAATATTTTCCTTCTCCTAGAGTTTTAGGAAACAAGCTAGGTACATCTTATTATATACAAGAAAAACATTTTCAAAAAGTTTTTGAAACCAAGGTCACGATAGTCTCATTGGTTAAATAATGAAAAGTATGTACATTCATGGTATCTAGCAGGCAAATATCACGGTAAGTATTTGCAGTGAAAACACTACTTCACATCCTAAGCGGCTTTTAGTCGTTTGTATTGTTTAGTACTTTTTGAATTCGCCATTTTACTCTTCTATAATCGAAGTTATTTCTCCTATGAAGTGTTCTACAAATACATTAATTCAGAATTATGATAATGCTTTTCCGTCCTTTTTTTGTAAATATCAAGAGTTATTTAATTTTTAATGTTTAATTTATAAAAAGTGACAATTAACAAATATCTTCCGTGTGTTAAAAATATATCATCAAAATCTTAAGTGTTATGGAATCACCGAGTTTGTAATATTAATATAGTTTGACGTTGTCTATAATATCAAACACCATTTCCAAAGTTCTGTTTCAACCAAAGTTCCATTTTTTCTACACATGCTTTTTAATTATTAATCATAACAACGTAGAAATTTTCATGCGCAGATCTCTGAATCCGCGCCAGTTTTTAATTAAAGGCTATTGTATGTACGACCGTACTACAGGGTTTGAAACTATTGTATCAAATACTACAGTTCAAAGAGTCAGCAACTCTGGATCCTAGGGCTGACATATCGTCTTCCATCACTCAAAGATCTTCAATCAAGACGGGTTTTATCTTGTTGATGTATTTTCCAATATAGTCGGGTGTGGGACCAATGCCCGTACCTACATGTAGGTGCCATCAGTTGATGAAACCGCTTTTCTTAATCGTAAGGACTCGGATGATGGCTTTCCATAAAGTTGAGTTTTATTTTATTTACTAAATAAAGCTATTCCATCAGTTTAAAGCATAAATCCCATATACATATACTTTTTAAATTACAAGAAATTTAAGATTGTCGCTGCTTTTAATGATTCATAGTCGCTGTTCATGAATTCTTTAGGGGAAGAAATAATACTTTCTGGGGATTTTGGTGCATATATATTATTTGCAATTAAATTATTTAATTATTCAAATTAAATTAGGAAAGTTTCATAAATTGTAAGGTTGAAAGCGGAAAAGAAAACAGTCAAGTTTTAGATTGTATTTGTTATACATGTATTAAGATGGCAAACATAAAGACATATATGACATTTCCAAGCAGAGATTTCTCATAATATGACACGTAACAGGATTGTTTTTCTAATAAAGCTGCATATACACGGTATTATGGGCGGCGGAAAGGGTAAAAAAAAGACAATGCAAAACGAACAACTTATTTTTAAAAACATGCTAAAATACGAAACAGACCAGCTTAAAACAAAACCAACAGCTTCGTTTGCAAAATCAACAGACACCGATGCCACACAAACGATCACCGATGCAAAACCAACAGTCATGCACTGAATAAACGCTAGATTGGGTGCAAAGAGGTATCAGAAAAACTCGTACCCTGGAGAAATCGTAACCTGGAGAAAACGTACCCATGAATTACAGGGAACGTTTTTATGCGCGGATCCAGAATTTTTTTCCATGGAGAAAGGAGGGGTCCGAGGGATATTTAGGTTTGCCAAGGATGGGGTGGTGGTGATGGGGGTCCGAGCAATATATTCGGAAATTTTACTATGTAAATTCAAGAAATTGTAGTTTCCAGCTGGTCTGTTTCGTATTTAGCAGGTTTTAAAAAATAAGTTGTTCGTTTTGCATTAACGTCTTTTTTACTCTTTCCGCCGCCCATACGGTATGCTCCTCTTTTAACACGCCGTTTTATCGGCATTTTTGCGATGTTGAAAACCAGACTCAAATTTTGTCAGCATGACTAGACATATGAAAAAGTTTCTAGAAAATTTTGCAATTTTTTAATAAATATTAACGAGGTACTAGCCAAAATTTGAAAATGAACAACGGCTGTTTACAAATATATATATGTACCTATGCATATTCATAAGCAATTAACGTTTGAGGCTGATTTGCGCATGTGCGCGGGAATAGTAATTGAGAAAAGAAGCTTGCAGAACGAGGTAATACGACAGGTTTGTTTACAGTTGTTTGAATGCATATAAACAGGTTTGTGTGCTGTCAACAGAAAAATATCAGATTATGTCATCTGCATTTTATGAGGATAATTGCGTCTCGATGTCGATGACAATTGATGAGAGCTCCTTTGCAATTGACTATTTTTTTTTTTTTTTTACATCTGACAACATATAAAATAGAACGTCAAAATTATCCCTTCTGAGGCCCCTCGACTTAAAACATATACAATTCATAGATTTTAAGTAACTATTCGAGTGATAGCAAAACAAGTTTTATCATATTCAGACAATGAATAGCGTACCATAGACATTATCTACTCTTACTTTATGAGTAAATATCTTATTAAACAAAGAAAACACACCGCTGTGTGACCCACCTGTCTATAGCAAGATTCCACTGCCACGTTATCGCGTCGACATCTTGTGCACGTTCTAAAATTAGCTTGTCACATCACGTGCTCATGAATATTTCAAAGCTAGGCGTTTATTGACCGGCCCAGTCAAAAAATAAATAAATTCGAATTTATATTAAATAATTTTGCATTTGATTTAAACTGTATAATTTGCAGAAAGTTTATAACTTTTGTAGCTTAATTGAAAAACCCAAACATTTCTTTCTTTTAAAATTTTCATTTCAAACGGCATATATACCTTTAAATGATCCCAATTGGACTCGTCCACTATATTAGTGCGTAAAAATTATGACGCAAAGTCCTGCTTTACCTTTCACCCTATGAGATCGCCGATGCTTTGAATGAATTTCAACTTATCTAGGATCCATGGGGAGTGGGTCTTATCATTTTTTTAAACATGTTTTGTTAACAACGATATACATGTATATTATACTTTAGATCGAATTTTTCAGAAATATTCTATCTAAAAAACTATTTAATGTACATTTAGTAAGACACACAAGTTACACATTTTTAAAAAAAATTGCTCAATTGATAAAAAAAAATTGGGGCACACGAAACAGGAATATATCTTAACTTTAATCCGAACTGATGATATGTTTAATAGTAATTATAATTTACTTATCATAGTAGATTATTGGTTACAACCAACTTAATGCGTTGAACCCCCAACCCGAACCCCCCTCCCCAACCACCACCACCGTGCAAACATGGCTATATTAAAATCAGATCAGGATTACACACGTGCATGGTCAACTGTAGTTTATCATATCCCATATAACAATCATTTATTTTAATTTTTAAATGTTGACACATTAAACAAGCACTGTGTTAATTTTTTTAATGAAAAATATTGATATGTCTGACTCCGATTACCTGCACAGTTTCGGAGAATCCGACTTTCAAACCTTAAATGTAGAAAAAGGTTTTGAGGCTAAATATTTTTCTTACATATATACTACATTAAGGAATTTATTTTTTTCAAAGAAAAGTCTAAACCTTGAACTTTCATGAAACATAACTTGAATTTATAATATACGTCATACATTCAGATTTCGCGTAATTTTTACCATGCATTTCATTGAATGAAATGTTTTCTTTAAAATAGAAAATGTATTAATGTACTGTACAACCTGGCTCTGCTTGCAAATATACAATTTGAACAGGAAACAAGGAAATCAACATACGCACATGTGATGTTACACACATTTGTTCTAGTACGGGGTTGCATCGGGAAAATGCACGCTATACATGTAGGATTGCTGGGTGAACAATTACAAAAAGGATATCACAAATTCATGTGTAACACTCATAAATATCTGATATATTTGATGTATAACAGAAAATCAAATGCTAAAAATGCAAGAGAGAGGGAAATTATTCATTTCTATTTCAACTTCATGTCGGACAATATAGCTGGTACATGGCAAACCAGGAAATCAGAGAAACAACGTATAAGAGTTTCGATTAATGTTAATAATTTGGGCATTTTACACTAGTCTTGCTTATCACAAAACTTCATTTATTTACAACAATCATGGAACTATGGGTAGAACACGGCCAGGGAAAAATAGAAATAAGTTTTTGGGCAACTCTTTACAGGGCAAACTATCTATAAGTTGATTAATGAAATCTATACAATTAAAAACAGATGACTAATTAACAAACTTAGTTTTAATGAGGAGCGTTCTGCTGAAAGTATGCGCGTTTAAAAAGGGCTTTACTAATTATATTGAATAATCACTTTGGCTACATGTTAAGTGTTGTTACTTTCTGGGTAAATTTTGTTTCAATCCACTTGCTAAGTTAAAACACTAAGTCATGACGCCAGGCATATCTTAAAAGAATAAATGACACGACAACTTGTAGAAGATAACCCCTGATTCTATCATGTGTTAAAAAAGTAAAGAGCAAATTAGTGGGCATTTACAATGTATGATCATTTTCTACGATTGTAACAATCAATATCCAGAACGATTGTCATAAGTGTTCAGAACTTAACGGGTATATATTGGACACCTGTTTTTATTTATGTGAATTAAGTACATTATAATCAAAATACTTTACCCGTTTAGAATGTTCAAATCTTACAGTATTTGACCAAACAATATGTTTTAATTTTTGGAATGGAAAAAATTGTTAAACCCCAGCGGGATTCAAACTCTTGACTAAAAGGTTCATAGAAAACGCTCGAACCCATTACGCTACGTTGTTGGGTAACACTTTTGGGAAGGAATAAAATATCAAATTAAATTGATGTTTTTGTTTATTTCGATAGGAAGTACGTCACAATATAAAGGTGTCACTACCACCGTAAGCATGGTGGGAATTTTTGAAGAGCATAAAAAAATTCCATTTCTGACATATTTTAAAGTTCAAGACTATAATGACGTGGATTTTAAAGCAGACTTTCGTGTTTTCAGAAGGATATATAAAAAATTATTACGAAGAAATGTAGCCTCTGTTACTTAAAAATATAATTTAAAACAAAGTCTAAATCTAATATCATTTCCTTTTTCTTATTCTTTTGAGTTGCATAGCCAATAATTGCGTTTCATATTCGTTTAAAAAATAAATTTTCTGCAAGTAATGAAAAAAAAAAATACAAAAGACGTTTACACGAATAAGGATACTGTAGCGTCGTTAACTGAAAAAAGACCAACATACGATGAATACTATCCACATAAGGCAGTTGATAGGTTCCATCGATTCCCTTGAGAGGTTGGTTCTAATTTATAATGAATTCAAAATAGTAAATTATCTTTGGGTCGTCGAGTATTCAAGTAACGAATTCCAAGCGAAACGAATCAATACGAAACAAAACTAGTTTGCTAGTGCCAGTTTTTTATCAGTCACACGAGTCTTAATGTATTAAGATAATCTAATATATTTTTGTTTCTGATTTTCTTTTGGCGTATTGTGCAAAATAAGATGTTTTATTCATCTAAAACCAAAATAGCAATTTGTCCTGATTTATCCTGAACAATTTCGCAATATTTTCCCAATCGTAAAAAATAACTATATATCTGTCATTAAGTATGATATAAGAAGAACAATTTAATTATTTAGGAGATTAGCGTTTGCCTTATCATCCTATCCTTCCCTTTTCCGGAGAACAATTTTATGGGCGATTCATAGATAACTTCCGTGTGTTTCAACGGCCTTAATAAAATTAAATTGAACAAGTGTTAACGATTAGTGAATTTTACAAATAGAAAAAATTATTTTTGCAAGCACTGATCCGTCTGGCTAAAAATAAAAAAAGAACAATTACTATGACAGTTACAGACAATTATATTTATTAGATGAGATACTTTTCCCATTTTTATAAGAGATGTTGTCATATGGTGTTTTGTTACGGTTGTTTAAACGCATCCTTATATAAATGTTTGAATATCAACTACAAAGGTTTAATATAAAATGAATCATATTTAATATTTTGAAAGCAATGGTCATCAATTCAGATGATAGAAATAACATGATTTAAAACACCAATAAAATATGGATGCGTGAAACAACATTTTTTGGAGTTGAAATTAAAGCTCTGTATTTTTAGCTAGTTCAATGATTTGCAAGACTATAAGGCCTGTTTCCACCGGTCGAATCCGGATTCACCGCCAGGGCCTTGATGCTATCTGGTTTTGGTTTTAATTTTGGTTTCTTCCGTCGATCTCTCCCCCTCAGAGGCAATTCTACATAATTTGTTTGCCGCGACTCAGCAGTGTTCTTTGTGGACCCATTGAAAACATCATCATATGTGTTGTCCACAGTTTGACCATGTTCATTTTCTTTTGTGTTCTTTTTCATACCGATCGTATAGGATGTAGCTTTATCTGTTGCAACAGTGACATATTCCCCGTAATTAGTTTGACACTGCATATGTTCTGCAGAATGGTCAGCTATGTTGTACAATTCATGAGGTCCAAAATCCATGGAAGGGCGTTCCCCTTTATTAAAGCTTAATTTGTTATACATGTTTGGAATTGTCTGGGTCTCTGCATAGCTAATTCTATCCAAAGCTACAGCATTCTTCTGTTTTCTACAATCGCTATCATCTTCAAGCATCATGCATGAATATCTTATGGCATCGTAATCTTCTACATCAACATTCCCATCACTTATTTGGTCTGCAAGACAAAGTCAACGATGTTTAATCTAAAAAAATATTATAACAATTTTTTGTTTTTAATTATTCAAGAGCTGAAATGAATTACCAAGCTGCGGAACATCATTTCCCGCATTTTTCTTTCTAGAAAATAAAGATAAATGCTTGTTTATCTTTGTCTAAGCAGATATTGAGAAAACGTTACTTAAAAAGTTCCTGTCATAAAAAAAAACATCATGATGGCTGTTTTATTTTTTTTATGAATGACTTTTCATAAGGCCCATTGTTATTTGAAAATATAAAAAAAAATTCATTATATGTGTGCCCATTATTGTATTAATATTTTACTAGCATATATTAAGGCGGAAAATACTTAAATAATACCTTTCTTTCACATAAATTGAAAACAGTACAGCAGCTACAGATCCCACGCTTGCAAATACTCCAAGTAAAATTGATATCCATATGACAGACCGGCTTTTTTCATTCGGTGAAATATTTCTGTTTACTAAAATCAATCCTGAAAAAATAAACTATTTCATCGGTATTGAAAGAACTGACACAGACCATTTTAACAAACGCCCAGTTTTTTAAAATTGAATTTTTATTTACATATATAAAACTTGAATAGTAAACAATCAATTATGCCGGATATTTATGCCATAATTCATCGATGATTTTGGAAATAAACCTGACTTCAAAGCAAAAGAAGTGTTCAAATAATTTTAAGTATTAAAAATTTTGTTTCAGACACAACCTGTTGTAGCTGTCTCTTTTAAGCATTCTCCGGTTTTGGCGTCGCAATTGTCACACTGACATTTCTCTGAGCATTGTTTTCCATAATATCCAACAGGACACGGTTTAACACATTCCAAACCAATGGAACCATTACATACTAATAAATAACAATCACCAAACCACATTTTATAAGATAAAGGGTAAACTTTAAAAGAAAAAGAAACAATCTTTGCTTTGCATATTTGTTATAAATTTCGATAGATCATTCTCGTATTGCCTACTTTAAACTTATATAACATGCATTATATTAAAGCACAATGTGATCATAATCATAGAATTAAAATTAAATAGTTCATAATGATACAATATACAAACATACATAACTATACAGAGTAATCTATGAATATGCTTTCATAATACATGTATTATATGTTGTGATGTGAATGTAAAATAACTGAAAAATAAAAAAAAGAGTTCCTTATTTCGGTGATAATCTTCTAGTACATATAACACGATATACGCAAGAAAAGGACATGAATGGTAACCTACCATGACATTTTCCTCCGATTGTTCTATAGCCGGTACAACAATATTTTCCTGCTCTTAAAGAAAAAAAAACAATACAATAAGAAATCTGTTTTCAATTCAAAATATTCTTAAAGAACTTAATTTGTAGATCGTATTATTTTTAAAATAAGAAATGAATTAACCTTACAAATGTAAACTACCTTTGCGGGTGAAAACACTCTGGCTCAATAGGATCTTCTATACAATATATTCCAAAAGAAAAAAGAACAAGTATAAAATATGATGCCATTTAATACAGTGTGAATTCTCCGGTATATTATGACTGGTAAATTGTCCAGCGGAAGAAATTCATCACAAATCACATGCTGGTAAATTTCCTGGTTTTTTTTTTTTTTTTTTTACTTTATCAAGTATGGTTCATTAAGGGCATAGGCGTCGGCACCGGGGGTGGGGTGGGAGGGGGGCTTAGCCCCCCTTACCCCACTTTTTTGGCAAACTTAGACATAACCCCCCTATTTTTAGCTTGTCAAGATTTCTGACAAGTATAGCCCCCCCCCCCACACACACACACATTTTCAATTTGCTTCCGACGCGGCTGTAGGGTTTACAGAGAGACTGAGAGATGCATATTCCTATTAAAAGTATAAGAATGTGTTGCTTTTGCTCTCGTCAATTACATGTTATCAAGACAAATATTTCAAGATCGTCACTTCTCCTTCATAAAGGTTGGATTAAGTGTTATTGTGGTTTTAAAGGGGTTTGATGGGCTTTCATCAAATAATTGTAATTAAGGGCTATGTTGCAAAATTGCATTGCAGTTATTTGGGTTGATTGTTGCAGTCTAGGTACCGTTATCCACTGTTGAATGTAAAACAAATAGAATGAAGTTCAGTCCCCGGGGGCATTAAGACTTGATTGATCTCAGTCTCTTTTACAAATTGAAAAAATAGTGGAAAAGTGAGACCGAGATCAAAAGTAAGCTCATCCAAGTCTTATGGCCCTGGGGTCTGATCACACCTAAAGTAACGAACTATAACTAGTAATGGGTATGGCATGCTGCCTTTTTGCACAATTTGAATTTTAGGTTTGACAAGAATACAGGTAAATATCGGTATCTCGAACTAGGGGGGACCTCAACAAAACTTCGATATATCCGGGGGTTCGAGATATCCGAAGTGGCTTTCCAATTCTAATTCCGTGATGTTCTTATACATTGTATCAACACGTGTTTTAGTACCGGTAAATACTGAACTTTTCTATTACTCTTAAACGAATAATCAACCATTTGATTAAATATTTTTAGTTTGTGTGTTTTTATTTGTGAAATATAATCAATATTTGTAAAAGCAATCAAATTATAAAATCAATATTTCGTTAATAATACGACTTCACATCCTCTTCACTCTCGACGGTTGCGTACTTTGAATAGGAAGAAGCACTTGCAATGTAATTTTTAAAATTTATCATATAGGAAACGAAAAGAAGGATTTGAAAATATAAAAAAAACCCACGAATAATCTAGAACCACAATTCACATATTTTTTGATCATTTGTGTTTGTGAACTAACGTATCTTACATGTATATTAACTCATTACGCTCACAGCATTAGTTCTCATATTAAAAATAACCCGTGTACGATGAAACGGAAGTCACTTTACACGCTGCGTGTTCAATACATGTACTGTTTCTGTTAAATTTAAATAAGTTTTCTTTTAAATCTTCGCATCTCAATCCTGCTTCATTGTTATTGGAGCGTACATGAAAAAAGAAATTAACTAATCGTGTTTATAAAGTTGGCAGTTATCAATGTTAGATCGATTCTTCGTACACAGTGTGTTTTATTAAACACATTATCGGTAATTGTGGATGTGTTTTGATTTGAATTTTATAAAAACGTACTAAATGTATAAACACCCAAGCTACCATCCTAGTTAACTTACATCGTGCAGTTTGATATACCACTAGTTTTGAAAAGTGTGAAAATTGCCGCGGGCAGAAATGTGTGAAGTAATGACACCAATTATGTTCAGCTGGCCGGAAAAATGGGTCCACTTCGAGTTAAACCAGGTAAAATTAGGGCTTCGGCCTTTCAAAATACTTCGACATTAGCGATTGGAGATTACCGTATTCGAGATAACAGGATTTTATTTTAATCATTTATATAGAGAAAACGGCCAAGACCGTCGGAATACTTCGACATAAGCGGGGTATTCGAGATATCCCATGTTCGAGATACCGATATTTACCTGTACATGATTTGTGTTTTGATAAAAATAAACCTACATATTAGCCTGCCCTTTGGGGTATTGTAGCAGAACTTGTGGTAATACCGATTTTTGTACTTTTTTATGATAAAGTGGATAACCTGTTTTGGTTGCAAGTAAGACTGTAGAGTTTAAAATTTGCTTTGAAAAATGCATGATATTAATATGTTACAAATCATGTCCAGTACCTGGAAATGGAAAAAAAAATGAAACAAATGTATGCTGTTAATGATATATAATTTAATGAAATTGACACGCAATCACTATTTTGTGATATTCAAAGAATAAACGAAAATGTCTTTTGGAGAAGGTTTAAGATTTACGCGCTGAAAACACGTAAAGTGCATATCACTAGTAAAAACAAGGGTTCCTCAAAAGGCTTAAAATGCAGTCATTTTCATAAATATTTTTCATAAAAAGTCGACTACAAGATGACGTTTTCTTTAAGGAATAAAAAATTAAACTCCATATTTCTTACATGATTTGAACACTTTCCTTTTTTGCTTAATTAATATGATAAATTTGATATGCAATATCTTGCACAAAATAGTAAAGAAAAACTCAGTGTAGTAAACAATAGACCCATAGGCCACATCGCTCACCTGAACAGCAATTTTTGTACCTCTTTCTAAATTTTAAATATTGTTGTAGTTTGCGATCTGGTACGCATGCGTGGGGAAGGGTGGCAGCTTTGAATTTTCAGAGAGGAATTTTTCTATGTTTTTTCTTAATTTATACCTAAAGTAATGTTCGGAATCTGTGTGCGTGTTTCTGGATAAGTATAAGGATGTGTTTCTTTGGAATAAGAGTGTGAAATGCCACACACGTAAAAGTCATCGAATGTTAGCGGAGAAAGGACACAAAAGGTTCGTGTGAGTAATTCTCAACTATCAACGGTTCCAAGTTTACAAGGTATGGAAACGCAAATGATTAACGGCAATAGTAGCAATAGCATCTGTCAAAATAGTTCTAGTTCTCAAAATGCACAGCATTCCACACCGGTGACCCCCGTAAATAATTGCCAAGGAAACCTGTTCATCCCCTATGGACCCCAGGGACCGCAAAGTCAGTTCGCTGGTTATATTTCCCCCATACCAAACCAGCAACATAATCAACCACAACAGCATCCCCAACCACAGCATACTGATATCATGGAAGCACTGAGAGTCAAGAAACATAGAACAAGTTTCCACAAAGCTAAATAAACTGGACCTTATTGAACACAGACTCAGTGAACTGGAAAAGAATGTCGGAAACGTAAACACAGAACTGAAAGACATGAAGGCCAAGGTCAACGGAGTTGAAGAAAGTGTGATATTTATCAACAAGCAGTATGAAGATCAAAGAAAGGAAGTTTTGGCTGTTAAAAAATCTGTCAGTGAAATGTCAAATGTAAACGAAAACATCCTTAAAGAACTGAGCCTAGTGAAATCGGAGTTCGAGAATTTAAACGAACGCCACTTAGATCTCCAAACACGTTCTATGAGAGACAACCTTATCTTTGAAGGAATCATCGAAACACAAGAGGAAAACACAGAGGAGGTCTTAAGATATTTCTTAAAATCAGAAATGAACATAACGGAAGAGTCACAATTCCAACGAGTACATAGAATGGGGAAAAAGTGCAGGGACGTCATCGACCAATCATAGCGAAATTCGTACTATTCAAAGAGAGAGAAAAAGTCAGAAAAGCTGCCCCATCCAAACTTGCAGGAAAACCATTTGGAATCAATGAACATTTTCCAAAGAAAATCAACGACCGCAGAAAACTGTTATACCCTCATTATAAACAGGCAAATCGCCTCGGAAAAAAGGCTGTGATGATTGCAGACAATCTTTTCGTGAACGGGACACAAATCCCCCTTTCATCGATCCACAATCCAGCGTCAACACAGCGCACTGACCCGGAATCCGCATATGGACCGCGCCAACCCGCAACGCGCAGCGCCAACCGACCAGAAAACCGTTTTGCGGCCACGCGCCGTTAGGGATACCAAGGAGAGCAACCGAGCGGAAATGTAAACACTGAAAACGAAACCATGACTGTAACTCTCTCATATCTTCGGACACTTCTTATGCGAGGATTATTTCCATTAATGTTTGCGGTCTTGCGTCTAAGCTCCGAAATCCTGAGTTTGTTGATGTTATTAATAAATATGACATAATCTGCCTCACAGAGACAAAAACAGATAAAGCTGATATGATTGATATTCCAAACTTCAGTGTGTTCAGCAAACATAGATCAAATCTGTCATTTCGGAAGTCTGACGGTATTGTAGTCTATATTAGAGAGTCTTTATCCAAATTCTGTAGCATTATTAATAACGAAAGTGACAATATATTATGGAACGCCATGGCTGCCTTATAGCATAAAACTATAGTTATATTATGTCAAATTGTTATTACATGATGTCAAATATCATTACATTATGTCAATACACCTTTACGTTTGGTAAAATCATTATAACGTGATGTCAAAGACCCATTAGATTAAGTCAACATATCTTTACACGATGTCAACTTTTTACGTCGTGATGGAAAATAATCCTCACAATAAATCAACATTGAATAACGGGGTGTAAATTTTTTCTTATTTGAGATCAAAATATTATGACATTATGTCTACACGATATTACATGGGACAGATATTACCTTACGTTATGTCATTATTTCATTTTATGAAACGATATGTTTGCCTTATAGCATTAAACTGAAGCTATATTATGTCAAATTGTTATTACATGATGTCTAATATACCAATACATGATGTCAATACATCTTTACGTTTGGTCAAATCATTATAACGTGATGTCAAAGACCCATTAGGTGAAGTCAACATATCTTTACACGATGCCAACTTTTTACGCCGTGAAGGAAAAAATATCCTCACAATATATCAACATTTAATAACAGGGTGTAAATTTATTCTTATTTGAGGTCAAAATATTATGACATTATGTCTACACTATATTACATGGGACAGATTTTACCTTACGTTATGTCATTATTTCATTATATGAAACGATATGTTTGCCTTATAGCATTAAACTATAGCTATATTATGTCAAATTGTAATTACATGGTGTCTAACAAACCATTACGTGGAATTAATTAATCTTAACGTTTGGTCAAATCATTATAACGTGATGTCAAAACCCATTAAGTGAAGTTAACATATCCTTACACGATGTCACTTTTTACGCCGTGATGGAAAATTATCCATACAATATATTAACATTTAACAACGGGGTGTAAATTTATTCGTCTCCAAGTTAAAAAAAATTGTGACATTATGTCTACACTATATTACATGGGGCCGATATTACCTTACGTTCTCTCACTAATTCACGATATGTTTCAGTTATATCATATTCTGTCTATACATACTTTTCATTATGTGTATAGTGCCCCTTTACATTATGTCAAAACTTTATTACGTTATACGAACACGGATATCCTCGGCCTTTTACGTACTGTTACAGGGTTCGTTTTGCTTGAAGTAAAACAAGTTTCTGTGTTTATGGATTTATTGGAAGTCTATCAATTTGAAAACAGCAAAAATGCGTCAGCACAGGATTGAATCAATTGTAAAAAAAAAAATAATAATAGCTGACGCCTTATTCAGGCTAAGAAGTTGTAAATTGAATATATAGTCGCAGCCTTATTCAGGCTAATTGACCATGCCTTATTCAGGACTTCATTTGTTCCTTATTCAGGAAACTTGAGCTCTTATTCAGAGCCGAGCGAAGCAACGAATAATAAAATATCATGATAAGCAACATTTATAAAGACAATGATCACGTGACAAATATAAAGCGACATCTATACAATTTTACATAATACACAATTAAAGGACGATAATTACATTTATATTGGTAATAAAGCCTTTTATTGTTTATAAAAGATAAAGTACATAACATAACCCATGCCTCTTGTAGATTCGTCCCGAATCGCCTAAACAAAGTCACATAAAATGTTCACTATTCACTAAATTGTCACTCAAACTCCGTCCATTCGGTTTCAGATACGCATCGTTTACGAACGATAACTCCATTGCACTGGGTAGTAACATCACTACGGCTCGCGATTTCCGTATTGCATTGTACGGCGGCATCCTTACACAGGTAAACAGCATCCGTCTGGCATCCAACGTTTCTGGCGGTTTGATCGCATCGCGGCGCATATGATATGTTGATCTACAGGGGGAACAACATCCGTAGATATAACGGACATCAAACTGTCAGTGTTGTTATTCTTGTCGCGCGATGATCCGGTCGCAGCCGGCTTGTCCTTCCGGGTAGTACAGTCTTCCTCTATCCGTGGCTTGGGTCTCTCTACATCGGCGTGCGAAGGATGGCGGCGCTCGCAATGTCTCTTGATGTCTGCTGATCTTTCAGATGTGTAGTCGCAGTACTCACACCTTACCCTTTTGTCGTGTTAAGGTCCAACGTGGTCTAGCACTTCTTCAGGGCTCTGGAAAATCTCTATACATAGCGGACACTTACGCATTGCAGATACTTTACGCACCGTATTTTTCGTCCTGGCCATACGATTGCAAGTTTGCAAATGAGAGTCACAAGCGTTGATATTTGGATTGAGCGGCTCTCTCTTTGATGTCTCGGCTACTCCCGACAAGTGATACAATTGAAAATCTTCAAACCGTCTCGGGGGTCGGCATTGTCTTTGAGACCGGGTAGTTGCTCCGCGATGAAACCTTTGATCTTTTGAATCTGTAGCGCCGGCAACATTGAATGTCTCTGCATCGTCATCAGTGTATGGAACTGCAACAGGGTCAATAATTATGTCTGAAACATACGGAGGGTCATTTGTGTCTTCTTTAAAATGAACTTCTTTACCATTATTTTTCTCGTCGTTACTTTCACTTGTTTCTTCACGACAAATAAAAGTCTTTAACCTATCAACATGGACTACCAATCGATCCTTGTCTTTTCCAATTTGATATGTGACATCGCTGAATTTCTTCAGCACCGTATACGGCCCTGTCCACCACTTCTGAAACTTTGGTGAGATGCCTTTGGTTCTCTTTGGGGTATACAGCCAAACCTTACTTCCAATGTCAAATTTCTTCCAGGACAGTCTTGAGTCGTATCTCAGTTTTTGCCGTTTCAAAGCGTCTAACAAATTATTTCTTGCTATTTCATGCGTTATTGCCCATGTATCTTCTAGTTCATTGATATATTATTCTGTTGATCTCTTCTGTTGAGCGCGTAAAACTGCTACTAGTTCTACTGGCAGTACAACCTCCCGTCCAAAAGTTAAATAGTTAGGCGTAAATCCGGAACTCTCGTGCTCCGCAGATCTATATGCCATGCATACCAGCTGAAGGTTTTCATCCCAGTTCTTTTGATTTGAATCGATGTACATTGACAACATATTTTCAAGTGTGCGGTTCATGCGCTCCCCCATGCCATCATATTGCGGATGGTAGGGGGTCGTGCGAGTCTTGTTGATTCTCAGTATATCGCACAGTTGTTTGAATAATCTTGATTCGAACTGGCGTCCTTGGTCAGTATGGAGAGTTCTAGGTGCGCCATATTTGGTAACGTAATTGTCTATGAAAGCTTGCGCTACCGTCTTGGCCTCCATGTCCGGAAGTGGAATAGCTTCAGCCCATTTTGTGAAATAGTCTTGAATTACCACAATGTATTTGTTCCCTTTGTTTGATGTAGGAACGGGACCTAAAATGTCCATCGCAACTCTTTCTCCTGGATCCCCTGCTCCGGTAACTTGCATAGGCGCACGTGGAGTTTTACCGTATTTCTTTCTTTTTGCACAATCAGGACAGGATGCACACCATCTTCTTACATCTTTGTCCATGACTGGCCAGTAGAAGCTTTGCTTTATTTTTGTAAGAGTCTTATGCCTACCAAGATGTCCTCCTGATGGTGCATCATGGCATTGCTTTTGAATGGTTGACTTCATGGAATTTGGTACCGCAACTTGTTCTTTCTCAACTTTTCCTTTGTTTGTAAACCATTTCCGGTACAATACATTGTCTCTTACTGACAACTGGTCAAACTGAGCCCAGTACGCTTTTAAACTTGTGCTGCGTGTGGATATTTTGTCCCAACCTGGCCTATGTGCGTTTCTTAGCCAATCTATCACTTCCGCAATCTCTGGATCGTCTGATTGTTGCTTTTGCAAATCTTTTGAATGCGTTGCAATGGTGATGGCTGCTACTGGTTTTCTCTCTGATTTGTTCCATATACCGGCGTCATGATCAATCCTCGATAGCGCGTCAGCATTGCTATGTATTCTCCCTGCTCTGTGACGAATCTCAAAGTCATACTCTTATAATGTATCCAGCCATCGGGCTAATTGTCCTTCCGGTTCTTTGAAGCTCATCATCCACTTCAAGGCACTATGATCAGTGCGCAAAACGAAACGCCTGCCATAAAGATAGGGTCTGTACGTCTTTATAAAATGTACAACCGCTAAAAGTTCTTTTCTTGTAATGCTGTATCTTCGTTCCGCTTTGGTTAAAGACCTACTTCCATAGGAAATGACATGTTCATCACCATCCTTAATTTGACTTAACACTGCACCGATACCGCTACCAGATGCATCCGTGTCTCAGACAAATTGTTTTGAGAAGTCCGGCAATGCAAGAACAGGCGATGTAACAAGCAATCTTTTCAGGTCTTGGAAAGCTGTTTCACAATCGGCACTCCAGTCAAATTTCTTGTTGTTCTGCGTAAGGCTATGCAAAGGATTGGCAATAGCGGCAAATCCCTTTACAAACCTCCTATAGTAAGAGCATAAACCCAGAAAACTGCGGAGGTCACTCACATTGGTTGGCGTTCGCCATGATCTTATGCACTTTACTTTTTGTGGATCTGTTTCAACTCCATTTTCTGTAATGACATGGCCAAGATACGAGACTCTATGTTTGAAAAGACTGCATTTCTTACTTCTCAGACGAAGTCCTGCATATTGAAGTCTGTTAAATACTGATTCAAGTCTTTCTACAATGATATCGTCGAGGTAGATCAAACATATGTCCCATCTCAGGCCAGCGCAGACTGTCTGCATAAGTCGTTCGAACGTTCCTGCCGCATTGCATAAGCCAAAAGGCATAACATTGAACTCGAACAGTCCTTTGTGTGACGTAAAGGCAGTCTTTTGTTTGTCACTCTCATCAACCTCTATTTGCCAATAACCGCTCATCATATCCAAAGTAGAAAACCATATGGAACCGCCTAGCGCATCTAACGATTCATCGATTCTTGGCAACGGGTAGGCATCCTTTACCGTTACATTGTTGAGCCTCCTGAAGTCAATACAGAATCTTAGAGATCCATCCTTCTTCCGTTCTAGTACGATTGGACTTGCCCAGGGACTTGAAGACGGCCTGATAATATTGTTGGACAGCATATTGTCGATCTGAGTGTCAATCTCTTTCTTAAGATGAAAAGGTACGCGTCTTGGTTGTTGGCGTATTGGCTTTGCATCTCCGGTGTCGATTTTATGTTAAATCAAGTTTGTATGTCCTTGGTCAGCACCCTTTTCAGCAAAAAGATTTACATGCTTAAGCAGAAATGAACTTGCTTGCTTTCTTTGTTCTGGTGAAAGGCCATCAGTATTGTCCAACAGGGTTTGAATGTGGTCAGGTAGATTTGTGTTTTCTTTCGACTCGCCGCTGTCTGCAGGTATTGTGGTTCTGATTGGCTCAAATATTCCGGCAATGGTTCCTTTATATATTACTAAGGGGTCTTCATGGAGATTCATCAGCCTCAAAGGAACAGAATTGCTATGATCTGTGGATACAATTGATCGACACATCATCGACTTTGTCTTCTGGCTGAAATTCTGGCATGGTTCTACGATTCCATACAGTGGAAGTGGCCTTTTGTATTCCAATGGTAGCACTTGACCAAGGATGATACGCTCGCTTCTTCGTGGTATGACTGAAGTTTCTTGGATAGAAACCCTGCAACAATTTATATTTTGCTCCAATAGTACGCCGACAATTTCATCCTCAAAACTTAGGGTCATTGACTTGAGGTTCAGAGTACATTCATGTTCGACCATGAAATCAAGCCCTAGAATACCAGGTCCCCTTATTGCTGCAACAACCGCTTCGTGTTTGATCAACTTTCGTCCTACTCTAAATTCAAACACTGCTGATCCTTTGGTCTCCAATGCTTTACCATCTGCTAAGGTGAGTCCTAAGTATGCCGGTCGTAAGATCGGTTGATTTGTTGATGGCATAGCATCATATGTTTCGTAAGATACTATTGTTACGAAAGCTCCGGAGTCGACAATGAAATTGGCATCTTTTCCGTTAACAATTGTTGGAATATATAATCCGGAGTCAATTGATGTCAAGCATCCACTCCGTACCTGGCGAGTAGGTCGTGTGCACTCTTCATCATTCTTCTTAGGCTGGCTTCCATCATTTGTCTTCTCTGGTGCAACTCATTGCGGACATTTGCGGCTAATGTGTCCTTTTTGATTGCAGTTAAAACAAATGATGTCATCTCTTGTTGTCTGTCTGGAACCTCTGCTATGATTTCCTCTACCCTTCCATTGTGTTTGCGCTTGCATTAGCTGCTTTAATTGCTGAATTTCAGTCTTTAGATCCCTGATTTCTGCATCTCTGCCATCATCTTGTTTAAGAAAGGTTTCTGTATCAACCTCTCGAATCACCTTACTCCATTTTCCTGTTCTTTTTTCTTCAGCTTTCATGCAAGCATCGAGTTCCACAGCAATCTGTAATGTTTCGTCAAAGGAAACCGGTCGGGCGCGCAGAAGTTTAAGACGAACTTCAGATTCTGTCAACGAGTTTAAAAAACTCTTTAGATAGTGTATTGAGAACTTCTTCTGGTGCTTTAGGGTACGCAAGGGTAACCAACCGTCTAATCGCCTGCCCTAGTTCCAACAGCAATTCACCAGGTTTTCTCTGCTTTATCCTCAGTTCAGACTTGTAAAGTTCCTCAATATTTGGCGGTGCAAAGCGTTTTTCCAAGGCACTGACTAACTCATCTGTTTTCTTTTCTGCACTTAAATTACTCAGAACTTGCTGTGCTGCGCCGCGGAGACTTACTGCGAGGAATAGACATTTTTGTTTCTCGTTTTATTCGTTTAGTTCTGTGCAGTATTCAAAACGAACCTTGAAGTCCATCCATGGTGTCAAGCCATCAAAGGTTGACGGGGTTATTCTTGGCCTTCGAAATTCTTCCGTATGTTTTACCCCTTCGGTGCATGGCTGCCGTCTTCCTCCAGCATCTGGAATGTCTGCTTTATCCTGTATGCGCTTTTCTATTTGTTTTTCTGAGTTTTGAGCACTTGTCATCTTCATGACTTCTTCTTGTAAACGAATAACTTCCTCTAGCGTCGCCGCTAGATCGTTTTGCAACATATGTATTGATTTCTTTTCTACAGCATGTACACTTTCATTGGTGTTGGTTGGAGGGTAGACTTTCACCTCAGGCGTTTGTCTTAATCCTATTCCTGCCACTGGTTGCGTACGACATCCATCCGGACGCATATCTCTTGGCGTTTGTCTAATTCCCGGCGTACGCAAGCCATTCGCCGTCCATTGCGAACGCTTATCTCTTGGCAAACGCATATCCGTAAATGAACCATCTCTCGTTTAAATATTAATAATAATTTTCGTAATCCCACGACATCTTTGGAGGGGTTTCCTCTTCTTATAACTTGGCACTTGTCATATCTCCAATACCAGAGTCGCGTACATGCTGCCTACTTATATGTCGTTTTGTGACGTTTTCCCTATTCAGGTACTCTTTGTCTTCGCCGCCTGACGCCATTTTATTTTAAGTTGATAGTTTCCAATCCCGCAGCTGCCACCAATTTGTTACGGGGTTCGTTTTGCTTGAAGTAAAACAAGTTTCTGTGTTTATGGATTTATTGGAAGTCTATCAATTTGAAAACAGCAAAAATGCGTCAGCACAGGATTGAATCAATTGTAAAAAAAAATAATAATACCTGACGCCTTATTCAGGCTAAGAAGTTGTAAATTGAATATATAGTCGCAGCCTTATTCAGGCTAATTGACCATGCCTTATTCAGGACTTCATTTGTTCCTTATTCAGGAAACTTGAGGTCTTATTCAGAGCCGAGCGAAGCAATGAATAATAAAATATCATGATAAGCAACATTTATAAAGACAATGATCACGTGACAAATATAAAGCGACATCTATACAATTTCACATAATACACAATTAAAGGACGATAATTACATTTATATTGATAATAAAGTCTTTTATTGTTTATAAAAGATAAAGTCCATAACAGTACGTGTATGCTAATAGTGATCAATATAAAAGAAATACGAATTAAGAATCAAAATAATTTTTGTATAGAATGATAAATAAAAAGTAATTTGAAATTCAACTCTAAATTAAACTTTTCATAAAAGTTTTTTTTTAAATATATATTACGTACTTCCGGTGACGTTCTGTAAGGCTAAGGTAAAAAGTAAAAATGGCGGGCGAGAGCGAAAGAAAAACCGTCGTTAAAGAAATACTTTGTGACATTGGTATGGTTTCTTTATACGAACAGTTTATCAAACAAAAAATTGACAATTTGGAAACGTGCAAGGCATTAACAGATGGTGAACTAAAAACCTTAGGGCTTCAAACTATTGGAGACCGAGCACGGTTCAGAGAGAGGATCGTGAGGCAGACCGTTGTTTCGAGCAGCTCTGTAGAAGATCATCAAGACGTTTCTAGAAGAAACAGAGGTAATATTGAGCTCGATTTTTGCTTCAATAGAGACATTTTTTCATTGAACAGTTATGAAATAAAAAAAAAGTCTCATTAAATATTGTCACACTGTAACGTTAGACCATAATGACCGTCGTTCTCGTGCATATAAATTACTCATCGCCTATTAGCACGACAGTCGTGTTTTCACTCATTAGCTATTTGCAAGACCACTATGTATTTACTTTGTATTTTTCCAAGGACCTTGTGGACTTTTCACGTGTTATATGCGTAATGTGTTGTTTCGTCCCCGATGTATTATTTATTGGGTCTTTAGTATTACAATCACAATAATCCGTGGGTCCAGTACCGCTGGACTCGCCTCGTTCTGCGTCTAGACTCGGTGGCTGCAGACTTCTCTGCTTAACTGTACTGGCAGCCTGGACATACAGATCTTTATCCTTGGATCTGGGGCATGGAGTCCTCCACCATGGCCTCAGGGCATCTGGATTCAGTAGGGATCTCCTTACTGCGCTGCACCTGTTGCCCCGGATTACTGTCTACTGAGGCAACTTCTCCATCTCTAAGGACCACAGGTTGCCTTAACAATGCTTTCAGAGAAGTTGACCTCTAGCGCCGCACCCTCCGCCTACCACACTTCCTCCTGCACCTGATGATGGTACAAGGGGTGTCCAACTCCTGATCCACACACGAGTCACATGCAGGGTGCTTCCTCAAACTGTTCATCTTACCCCGGGTCAGCAGGCACACTGCGAAGCTGCCCGCTCTCCATGGGCTGTAGACTGCCCATCTGTGTCTTTTTATCTGCAACTGCTTGACGGGCACCACGGTAAGGTAGATGATGCCCTTCTCCAACGCTGTCTTCCGATTGGCATAGGTGCGACATTCTCTCCGGCAATGACCAGTCTTTCCACACTTAAAACAGTTGCTAGTCCTTGGGCCGGGGTGCCTTCTGGGGAGGCCAGTCATCTGGGTCCCAAGCCGAGTTGAGTCAAGTACTTCCTTGAGAGTCTTCTCTAGCTGCTGCACTCTTCCCCTCATCTCCCGGATCTCGCTCTCAGCTTTTCCACATCCCTCACATTTAACAACCCCCATCCAGTCCTCTCCATTGTAGTCCATGACATCAGGGCACCCAGACTCTACAGCAAGTTCCTCACTTGGCTGCACCTTGGGCTCTGCACTCCAGTCTACAGGGATTAACAATCAACTCCCTGGAACCTCAGGTTCTTCATAAAAAACTGATCAGGCAAAGGTGACCTCTCAAATTGCACCAAAAGTCCACTATGTACATGTACATGTATCCTCTTGCTCTTTATGCAGGAACGCAGCCCCACCACCAGTGGGTCGGAACCTGACTTCGGGCTAGTCTGATCCATGACAACCATCCACCAGGGGTGTTTCTGTCCTGGCACATTTATCGGGTGTCAGCATGCGTACCATTCTAATACTGTGGAATCATTAGAATTCATGGGGGCCAATTTTTGTGGATTGCTTAAAATTTACAGGTTTGTGGGGAAGTAATTTCGTGTATTATCTAATACCTACAAAAGGAAATTGACTTTATAACCTTAATTTAATAATTTGTGGAGGATGTTAATTCGTGGATAAGAGGTACCCATGAATTCCACGAAAACTGAGCCACAACGAAATCTAATGATTCCACCGTATGCTGACTCTCGCTAGCAGCTGTTTCTGGACTGGGGTCCTCTGCTATATACCTCCGCCTGACAGGCACCTCGGTTGGACAGGGGGTTCTCCCAGTCCGCACTAACACTTCCTTCCAACTTCTGTCTAGCATCCAGAGGGCAATCCCTACAGAAGTGTCCTATCTCTCCGCACTGGAAGCAAAGGCCTGCTTCTCTCTGGTAGAGGGCGGAGGGGCCACTGATCCTCTGCTCATCTCCTTGAGAGCCATCTCTAATTCATGAATCCGGTTCAAGTCCTGTATCTCACTATTCTCCGGCTTAGCTGGGGTTCTTCTCTCTTCAAGAGCTTCCTCTAATTGACTAATGTGTCTCTGCATCTCTTGCATTTCCCTACTTTTCCTGTCTGTGTCTCTCCCATATCCCACTATCCGGTTATTGTCCTCTGCCACCTGCCTCACAGCCACATGCTGAGAGGGCCTTCTGCGCGCAAGAGTGCTGGTAAAACTGCATCCGGTCCAGCACCTCCTCCACAGTCTTCGGGTTACCATCCAAGGCATACTGGCCGGCATCCACATCCTCTGCACCATAACACAGGCGGGGTATGGCCTGGGTGTGAATATCTGGCAGCAGGGGGAAAGCTCAGGTGGCCAATACAAGTACACGATCTGCCCAATACCTCAGGGACTCGTCACTGTTGTGATGCTGACTGGAAGTTAAGCTGATGGGTCAGGTCAGGCGCCGAAGTGTTGAATCGCTTGTCAAACTTCTTCAGGATGTCACAGAAACGAAGATGGGGACAGACTTCCAATAAGAGAGTGTAGTAGTCACTGGCCGGGCCCTCTAGGGATAAGCAAAACTGGTCATGTTGTTCCATCTTGGTCCACTGCTGGTTGTGCAAGAGCCTCACAAACTTGTGCAGGAATGCCTTCCAGCTTGATTTGCCATCATACCGCAGGTCCTTGTACTTCAGCTTGCTACGAGGCCCTGGTGGGTCCCTAACATGACTGCATGAAGTATGCCTACTAGGTCCCCCCGAGGGGACTGGGGCAAGGGTGTGCTCGGTGGGTTGCTGTTGAGCACAGGGAGTGGGGGTCAAAAAGTGTACCTGGGTTTGAACTTTCCCTGGGCTGGTACATTTGTGGTTGAACTTGGGCTACTTTCCCTCCCCCCTCCTCTCTAAAATAGTAGGGGTGAAGTAGCACCACAGGTGCAGGGTAACCAAAGTTACTGGCTTGAGGTATAAACAAACCTAGCGGGGTTCCATCTGGGCTTACCACAGGTTGACAGCCCGGGGGGCAGGAATAGTGTGTGGTCCGAGCATAACCTATGTTTACATGTGGCTGGTTTAAGTGCACTGCAGAGGGGGTTCATGTCCCTGGGTGGTAGGGGTCTGGGTCGCAGAGCCCTGCGACTGCAAATCAGACGACTGGGCAGAGCGTGGGGCAACATGATTATCCCCCTGGTCTTGGTGCATAGTCCCTAATGAGCCCCCCCCCCCCCTTGGACTGGCATGCTGACTTCCTGCGGGCTGGGGTGCAGGTCCTGCGGGTGTGGATGGTTGGGGCAGCTGACCTTGGGTGGGTAAGGAATTGGAGACAAGGGTCTGGGGAGCCGGTACACCACTGGTCGTGGGTAGGGGCTGTGGGGTATCAACGTGACCCTTGGTCTTGGATGTAGTACTAGCACTCCTAACTGTTGGGAATTTCCCAGGGGAAGGGGCCACATAAGAATCATGTGTTATAAGGTTATGTGTTATGTGTTATGAGGTCCCACAAATTCTCCCTGGGTGGAACAAAGTCATGATCCTCAACTGGCGAGCTACATCTTACTACCAATCCCTGACTAACACCCGAGTATAATGACTGACTGCCCTGCAATCGTGCTGGTCTAATATAATGGCTACCCCCCCCCCCTTCCCTCTTATGACTGCTCTTACTACTCACAGGAGGATAGCCTTCCTCCTCACTGTCAGAGTCATTGTACATAAGGGCCTATAGTATTACAATCACAATAATCCGTGGGTCCGGAACCGCTGGACTCGCCGGTCGCCTCGCCAGTGAAAAGTCTGCAGCCGCAACTCGTGCTGGAACCCCCGCTTGGTGACGTCAAGGGCTATAAACAGCCCGCGCAGCTATGTTAAGGCTGTCCGAAGCTAAATTTATATCGGAAAACGATACTGTTTTAATTATCAAATAAACACTTTAACCGGGCGATTTTCTTTAAATCTTTGTTACATTAATAAACAGCGATATCCAACAATATATTTGATGCATTTTTGTGACGTCATATGTTGTTCTTATGCACGTGACCTGCGTATCCTAACACAACGTATGATCTATATAAATCGCATTGGCGCAAGTGATAAATGACATTAAATCAAATATATTTTTATTAAAAATCCTTCGATAAGTAATGTATTTTGCAGTTCTTGCTGGGGGTTCATATAAATATTTCGTTTATTTGAAATATTGTCAAAACATTTCGCCCCATCATCGAAATTAGTCACATTTTTACTTTTTAAGCCCGAATTACACAACATTGGGTAAATTCGTATGTTTCCCCCAGCATGATTCACATTGGTACTTATTTTCTCTACCAGTTTCACGCAAAAAATACAAAGATTGTATTGATCTTTCACTTGTGTCAGGCTGTTTTTTACATGCATAAAAATATATCCATTCATTAGTTTACACTTAGCAGGGCGAGTCTCCAAACCATTAGTTTATAAATAGTCATTTACCTAAAACGAGGCTTTAAAACTGCCGATTTTTTTAATACTAAGTAATGATAAAATTAAATTTAGTATTACTAGTATTTAAAACAGCTTCTATGTAAAGGAATTACGCGGTTTTATAATATTCAGTAAAATTCACTTATTTCGTTACGATACATTCCCTGAGAACTATCGAAAGGAATGCAGATCGTGACGTCAAAGTTGATTATGACGTCATATCGTATGAAGTTCAGACAAGTGACTTTCTACACATCAATTCGGGCAGCCTTAACATAGCCGCGCGTACATGGAATTTAGTCCACAATCACTACAAATCACTACACTGATAAATTTCGGCACGCAATTTTTAATGATGAAAATAAAAAAATATATATACAATGTAATGAAATACATGTATAATCGACAAAAGCATATAGGAAAAGCTTTTAACTAATATGACTGGTTCTTTATTTTAGTAATGCAGTTATTTCGACCTACAAGAGGAGGTCCTCGCCAACGCCACAAGAAAGGATCTGTAAGAACGTGGACAGGTCATTTCTTTTGCATGGCTGATCGGATGGCAACTAAGCCACCAAAAACATCAGAAAAACTTGCTCTACAAAATGCTGGACTTGGCTTTAAAAAAATTCAGTTCCAAGAGATTGACACAGAGGAAATGGTATTTGCAAAATTGATCAGCACAGATGGCTTTCCACAGTTAAAAGATGTTGGGGGATTTGAACTCTTACATTGTCAAAGCAATTGCCGTGAGTTGCAAGTAATTTCCTGTCCTTGGTCAGTGGAATTCCTGAAGAAGGTTATAGGAACACAAGCCAAGATATGTATCAGGCCAATCCAGAAGAACTTGAAAGTCATAAACATTACTGAAGAAGGCCCTAGTACTCTAAAGGAGTCATGCTCCACTTGCCACAAATTGTTCTCCATCAGTGAATTGCGGGAACATGTCAATGAATGTTCCCAAGTGGATGAGGGATACTTACCAGACTTGGATATTCAGGCAGATGTTGACTTTGAGTCTATCACCACTGCTTTCAATGAAGTATCAACTCCAACTTTAATAGCAAGTAGTGTAGTTCCTAATACCCCTGACAACACATTTGCAACAGACATATTTGAATCAGCAGAAACAACAGAAACACATGAAGAACTGGAAGTTGAATCAATTAATATCTCTAGTGTACAAAACCTAAGTTCCAGTGCCATAAATAACCAAATTCCACCGGTTCAGTCAATATCCAATATTGTTGAGTCAACAGCTCAGTACTGCACACAAAATGGAAAATCTGATCCCACTGAAATTTTACGTTATTTTCAGAAGAAAATAGTAACAGGACGGAAGTTGGATATTGTTGATGAGACTGTTTTGCTTGAAGGGAAGACCAATTTCATTTTGGTGGACAGGAATAGAATAATTGAATCGTCATTTGAAGAAATACAGGCAATAGAGGACCTGCGCACCTGTTTAGAAATACAGTTTTATGGGGAGGTAATTTTTAAGTTAAAAAATGATACATGCCTGTATTTCTAAAACTGAAATACCTATATATATTTATATATACATGTGTATTTGTCAACTATCTACAGTCTTCAACAATTAGACTTAATTAGCTTTTTGAAAACCCTGCATAATTTAATTTATTAATTTTTTTTTTCAATTTTGTAGACATCGGTTGACCTGGGTGGACCAAGAAAGGAGTTTTTTGTTTTAGTATTGCAAGAAATAAAGCAAAAATTTTTCCAGCCAGTTAGGGAATGGTCAGAAGATTATGAAACTGTAGGGAAAATAATGGGTGAGTACAGGACAAACAATTTCTGATGTGTGTGTAAGAGAGAGAAAGAGAGAGAGAGAGTTCCCATTTGTTCAAAGAATAGGAAGAGAATTTGTGTATGCAAGTTTACATCAGATATTATTTTGGGAGAGTGAACAATATCACAATAATGAGTCATAGAAATGTTTAAAGGTGGTACACCTTTACATTTCTATGACTCATTATTGTGATATTACCCTTGTTTCTAAATTTTCCTATGAAATTCACTTAATTCACTTAATATATGGATGTATGAATTTCAGCATTAAGCATGATTCAAAATGGAAAACTTCCCAGAGTCTTAACACCTGAGTTGATGGAAGAAGTTTTTAACAGTGGAAATGCAAGACCCTTCATTAATGATCTTAGAAAAGGTCTGGATGCTTTGGGTCTCTACACGGTAAGAAGTGTGTGTGTGTAACCTCTTTGGATTGGAAAGTGTAAGGATCTGTGTGACTTCCAACTTTAGAATACTGTTTCAAAAATAAAACATTTTAGCATTTTCGTCATCTCTTTATTTGCTCACCTGAACCAAAGGCTCAACTGAGCTTTTTTGATCAAAATTTGTCCATCGGTGTTGTTGGCATTGTTGTTTTTGTCGTAAACTTGTAACACTCTCATTTTTTACTTCAGAACCACTGGGCCAATTATATCAATCAAACTTGGCACAAAGCATTCTTGGGTGTAGGGCTTCAAGTTTGTTAGTTTGTTCAAATGATTGATGGGCCATGTCTTGTTTAAAAAGGAGATAGTTAAGAATTTTTGAATTTGAAAATTTCTTATATTTTTCAAAAATCTTCTCAAAAACCTTTTGGCCAGAAAAGTGTAAACTTGTGGTGATACTGGTGTGGAAGCATCCTCAGGTACTGTAGATTCAAGTTTGTAAAAGTTATGATTTTCAGAAGGGAAGGGGGTCAAAAAAGGAAAATAAAAATTATTCTCAAAAACTCGAATGTAATAATATTTGGTATTAAATGTATTTAATATATGCAAGCATTTTGACCTATTGTTGATTCTTAATTGTTTAGACTGGGGCCCATGGACAATTTTTGGTCCATGCAAGAGGTTCAAAGTTTGATGTAGGTTTATATATATATATATATATATATATATATATATATATATATATATATATATATATATATATATGAACAGTTCAAGATCTTCTTGAGAACTGCAATGTTCAATATGTGTTATGAATATAAGTCATCCTGTTACAAAAGGGACTCAGTGTTTTACATATTAAGAATATTGGGAGAAAAATTTGAATTTTTTTTTATACTGGATCTATTCTACTACATTGTCCAGATATTTTGTATTGTGACTTTATGTAGCTGATTTTATTATGGCTATTGTTGCTCAGGTGAGCGATGTGGCCCTTGTTTGAAAATGAACAACAAATTGTTTAATGCCATAAATAATCAGTCTTAACAATTGAAAGAGCAAACACTTGCTTTTTCAATTATTTTTTAGGGACTAGACAACACTCAAATGTTGCTACTATATGACTAAACACTTAGCACATCAGAATACACCAGTCAGCATATGGTTTGTGTTATGCATGTACATTTACTATGCCAGTAGTAGTAGTCAGGGTTTGTTACATAGTGCATTGGCATTTGGCTTGTGCACTGTGTATCAAACCCTGACTACTATAGGCATGTGCCCAATGTTTCAAACCCTGACTTAATATCTATTTAAGCATGCTCAACACAAATAGGGGAGTGTTGGTTATGTTAGCTTGCTCACTTTTTCTTTCATTGCAACCATGAAAGTGTATTTCATATGCTTTTTCCTTTCTTTAAAAGCTTGCAGTAAAACTACCAACATGCTGAATGTTTTTGCACCTGGTACTCCAACACCTCTTACAGTGAAAAAATTGAGTCATTTACTGCATCCAATTTTTAGTGAAGAGGGATCAAACAGAAAAAAAATTGAAACAGCCATGTATTCAAATTTTGTGAAATACATGCGTGAAGCAGCAAGTAAGTATTTTGTTTTAAATAACAAATGTTTGAAGTTTTGAAAACGAAGTTTAATAAATGTATCAATAGTTATGTCATGTCTGACATCAGGTCAGATGTCAAACCACTATGGACACATTTAGAATCCAACAGACATCAAAATCAGTAAACAGGCCTCACGATCATCATAAGCTGTCTTCTTAGACTTAAATCCGAACATGTATGCAGTATATAAGTTCTTATCAAATCATGCAAGTAAATTCAAAATTGAAGATTTTCATCATAAAATTGTTTCCTGTGTTTTGGCTATAACTTACACATTACAATAAAAAGCCTATGATAAATAAAGTCTCTTAAGGTAACTCCAGTGTCTTTCGGATCCGGTTCTTTTTTTACACGGCGTGCTAAATTTCCGGTTATAATTTTGGCACACAACAAGTGTTTTAAAATAATTATGGTTTGGTCAAAACGTGGAAAATTTGTTAAAATATAGCATCTCCGTCGTTTAGAGGGATCGGAGAAAGCAAGGAAAGCAGCGTATTGTAAAAAGGGAAATGAGTGTGTAATATAATTGTACGTATTGTATGCATTCTCCTCCAACAATTTCACAATTTCACGTTTATGTAGCTTGACGACCTCATGTGTCCTCCGGGACAAGGAGAGGATAAGTAAGTACTTGTGTAATTAAAACTACATAACACTGATTGGTGTTTAATATACAGATAAATATGTTAAACAACTGGAATAGAAAGTATTTGACAGAAAGGGGAAGGGGTACTACTGCACTCAAATATATGAGTTTTTTGGCAGTCTCGACCTTAATTTTATATGTATAATACAGTTCCATTGAGTATATCAATTTAAGTGACTGTTAGATTGTGTCTTTTAGGTACATTTCATTTTTTTCCAAAGTTTGCACAAAAAAAAAACTTGTAAAATTTACATTTTCAAAATGGGGGTACACATGTTCAAAAGACTATCAAGCAAAAACTAGATGGACGATTTTGATAAACTATGTTTTTTTGTTAACACAATATGTAACTCTTAACAAATATTCTTTAAAAAATGTATGTAAACTGAATATTTTTGTAGAATTTTTAAAAAATATGCAATTTTGTGATTTTTTTGGGAAGGTCTTGGCAAGAAAAAATGTAATATTTTTTATATTTTCTGTAGAAAATCAATAAAATTTTTATGATTTAATGATAATCAATTGATCTGCTTAAATTATAACCTAACATGATGTATTTTGGTGCATAATTTAATAAATTATGAGATCATGCATCATGGTGTTAAATTTTGGCTGTTACATTTTTGGACCTTATGAGCTGAAGCTCACTGTAGGAAAACAAACGTGCAAAGGTATAAATATTTTGGTCTCTATAGTAAGTTTATAAGTTGTTTTAATTATTAAAATTTAAAAATGTTTGGTTTGACACGGATTTCTAAAACACTGGAGTTACCTTAAGTAGCAGATAATCCCAATTGATTTCAGGTCCAAAGGTCAAGTGTTACTCTACTTAGGACAAATACATTCTTTATTTTCTTGAGAACATAAATTTTGCTGGTTCACTTGGTTCCTCCTGTAGAAGTTGATCCTTCAACTTTTTCACGAGGGGACCATACAAGTTTATAGTTATACCCTACACTCAGAGTTGTTGGGGTAGTATTTTTTACCTGTCCATCCGCCAATCTGTTTTTTGGTCATGTACTCTTAAGGTAGCTCACTACAGCGAGGCTTATACTTTTTATGACACGTCACAAGACGACAGTTTAAATGTTTAGTGAAATTGATTGTATATTTGTTTGTTATTGTTATTGTTTGTTATTGTCATTTTTTCATCTATTTGATTCAATGTCCTCTTAACTCAGTGGATAAAGTTTTGGGTTTGTGAATCACAGATCACATCCACCAAAGGCTTTTGTTCACACTGACTTACATTTTAGAAAAACATATTCTCCCCTCTCAACTGCCTATTTTTCTCACCAGAGCTGAAAGCTTAAGTGAGTTACCTTAATATATTTTTGGCCAGCGTCTGTCTGTAAACATTTTACTTTTCAACTTGTTCTCTAAATTTCAATCAAACTTAGGAAAAAGCATCCTTAGGTAGAAGTGATTAAAGTTTGACAAACCCTCTTTAAATCAAAAGCAGATAATTAAGAATTATTAAAACTTGTTGGTATCTTTCAAAATTCTTCCCAAAAACCAATAAGGAAGAAAAGCTATAACTAGTGTAAAAGCATCCTTAGGTAGTGTAGATATAAGTTTGAGATCATGATTCCCATAAGAAGTGTGATGTCCCATTGGGTGTTGAATTATTATATAGGAATATATAGTGAAAAATCTTTAAAAATCATCTGAAAAACCAATGGACCAGAAAAGCTGATACTTGTGTGAAAGCATCTTCAGGTAGTGTAAATTGAAGGTTGTTCAAATCATTATCCCAAGGGGTAGGGTGAAATCAATGGGGGTCAAATTTTTACATAGGAAAATATATAGTAAATCTTCTCAGAAGCTGATCAGTCAGGAAAGCTGAAACTTGTGTGGAAGCATCCTCTGGAAGTGTAGATTCAAGTTTGTTCAATTTATGATCCCTGCCAATTGGGGGGGGGGGGGGGGGGGTGTTGAATTTTTATATAGGAATATATAGAGAAAAGTCTTTTAAAATCTTCTTCTCATAAACTGAATGACAAGGAAAGATGAAACTTGTGTGGAAGCATCCTCAGATAAGGTAGATTAAAGTATGTTCAAACCACGATACCCATGGGTTGGGTGGGGCCATAATGGGGGTTGAATATTTACATGGAATATATAGAGGAAAAATCTTTAAGAATCTTCTCAGAAATCAATTGGTCTGAAAACCTGCATGAAACTTGTGTGGAAGCATCCTCAGGAAAGGTAGATTCCAGTTTTTTCAAATTATTATCCATGGGGGTAGGTTAGGGCCACATCGGGAGAGGGGGGGGGCAAATTTTTACATAGGAATATAGAGAGAAAAATCTTAAAATTAAAAATCTTCTTCTTAAAAACCATTTGCTTAGAAAAGCTTTAACTTAAGTGAAAGCAACTCAGACTAGAGGTACTGTGAACAAGCTCACGATTGATAACCCCTGCTAAAGAAAAAAAATCATATTAACTCAAGTATTTTTCTATTATAGAAAATGATGGATGCTATCTCATTAACCGTTCATGTCCTATCAATAACAACTGCTCAATTTTTTAAAATTGTTAATGCTAATATGAGTACACAAACCAATTTCTATTATTTAAATTCCATTTAAATTTCAACTTAACTGTTAATGCATGAAGACATTTGCATCCTAATGATAACAAACATTACTGAAATTAAACCATAATCCACATGTCAAGCAGCCATTAAATGTTTTGAATTTTTGGTATCCCGAGCCCGATTTTTTTACGAATTTTTTTTTCCACAGGGCGGGCAATTTCCAGATAGGCAGGTGTGGATGATAATCAAACAATTAATTTTTTATTACCTGACACATGCAAGCTTTGTGTCAAATTTTACCTTCTAATCATTTCCATTAATACAAGACAGGAATGAAGCATTTTTTTTTAAATGACCTTGACCTTGCACTAATGACCTTGGGTCAAGGTCATGACACACCCTCAGGTCATAAGCAATCTTAGTGTAAAGTAAGAACTTCCAATGTTTCTCTATAAGAAAGATATAGACCGGACACGAATTTTGAACTTTTCCTACCAGTGACCTTTACCTTGCCCAAATGACCCTGGGTCAAGGTCATGACACACCCTCAGGTCATAAGCAATCCTTGTGTGAAGTTAGAACTTCCAATGTTTTTCCATAAGAAAGATATAGACCGGACACGAATTTTGAACTTTTCCTGCCAGTGACCTTGACCTTGCCCAAATGACCTTGGGTCAAGGTCATGACACACCTCATGACACACCCTCAGGTCATAAGCAATCTTTGTACGAAGTAGGAACTTCCAATGTTTCTCCATAAGAAAGATATGGACCGGACACGATTTTTGCACAGACAGACGGACAGACAGATGGACGGACAGACAGGGTGATTCCTATATACCCCCCACCCCCCAAACTTCGTTTGTGGGGGGTATAAAAATGTAGATTCAAATTTGTTAAAATTAAAATCTTGAGGAGGAGGAGGAGGAGGAGCTGATTATTTAGAATTGTTTATAGACTTTGGCCCCTGGACAATTCTTGGGTCTTACAAGGGGTTCAGAGTTTGATGTTATAGATTTGTATCCCATTTAAAAACAATTGTTTAGGATTTTTTTGAGAGCTGCAATGCTCAACATGTGACACATTTGTATGACTTTAAAATCATCCTGTTAGATAAGGGACTTGATTATACACATAAAAATATCCAAGGGGAAAAATGAATTTTTAGTTATACAGGATGTACATGTATTATTATTTATACTACATTGTCCAGATATATAAGAAATGAACTCAATGTTTACCCAAGTAATACAAGTATAACCCAGGTTGGGGAAGTTTACGCTTTATAATCCGCGAAGTGGATTATGAAAAAGCGTAATTTGCTCCAACCCAGGTTGAACGATTATAACTTGGGTAGATATTAAGTTCATTTCTTATAATTTAATTTTCTGTAATTTACTGTACAAATTGAGTGCGTTTTACTTTTAAAAATGATATAAATCTGTTCAAAATTCAAACGTAATGTCAAACTGATTAGTATGTTTTTGACGGTGGTGCATTGTGACATGTCTTGTGACGTGCAAACCAAGTTATACAAATTTAATTAAATTTTTCTATCCACTGAAATGCCGCTTTACAACCAGAATTAAATTATTTTGTATTATGACTTCATAAAGCTGATTTTATCAAGCAAATTGTTGCTCAGTTGAGCAATGTGGCCCATGGGCCTCTTGTTTTTATTTTGTATTTGAGCTTGCTCACTTTTTCTTGCATTTTAAACATATATTTTGCTTTTAAAACATTTCATTCTTGATGCATTACAACGTTAACTACTTTATTTTGAGGTGGGCGAAGAGGCAATGTAACATTGAACAGTATATTGCAGTTTGTTACCGGAGCAGATGAGGAACCAATACTTGGATATGCACTGCCTCCATCTTTATGTTTTGTCTTGTCTGCAACTTCATTTCTACCTTCCTCCAACACTTGCATCAATAAGTTAAATCTCTGCATCCCAGAGAAATTTGAGGACATTCCTACTACTGATGTTTTGTTTAGTTTTTATGATTATTCTTTTTCCAATAGTTACTTTGGATTAAAATGATTTCATTTTGGAACTTCATACTGTAGCTTCAGATAGTGATATACATGTATGTCATACTATGAATACAGTAATCCTGTTTTTTCTGCAACTGATTTCACTTATGTGACCTATTTGTCCATCATTGTCTATAACTTTTGAACATTTTTATCTTTTTTTATGCAATTATCAAAATTTCCTTGATCAAACTTGGTGTAAGGCTAGGAAATTTTCATGCCACTCCCAGGATATATTTTGAGTAAAAAAAACTAAAAATAATTGCAATTTTAAAAATTCTTTTATCCTACTGTAGTGTCACCATATAGCAAACAAACTGATTGCATTTTTAAGTCACCTGAGTCACTCAGGTGACCTATTGCCATTGGTCTTAGTCCGTTGTCATGCATCTTCCGTTAACAATTTTACAATTTTAACTTCTTGTTGAAAAGTAGTAAGCAAATTGTTACCATTTTTCTCTCTATGGTGAAAGGAATCTAAATTGAGAATTCATGGCTCTACCACCCCCAGGGCGCCACAGCGGGTGCCAAATATGAAAAAAGCAAAATTTTTAAAAATCTTCTCCTCTACTCCCAGACATGTGAGGCTATAACTAAATGCATGGTATGATGTCCATGAAGCTCTTTACCAAAATTATTAAATTCATAGCCCCTGGGTAAGGGGTTCAGGCCCTAAGGGGGGAGGCATTATGGCCATATAGTAAAATGTATTAAATCTTAAAATCTTCTTTACTCTCATGTATATAAAAACTAAATGCATGTTTATAATATCCTGTGATGAAGTCGTCTAACTTAACTATGAAATTCATAACCCAAGGGACAGGGTTAAGGCCCTATGGTGGAACCAATACAGCCATATAGTGAAAATTAATGTATTAAATCTTAGAAAATCTTAATCTTCTTTACACCCACACATTGGGGGGGGGGGACTGAATGCATGGTTATAATTTCCACAAACTCCTCTACCTGGGTAAAGGGTTCAGGGGTTTAGGCCGAAGGGTGGGGCCCAAATGGTCACATAATGTTAATGCATATGTAATGTTGAAAAATTATCTTCTCTACTCCCACATATCTGTAAGGAAAACTAAATTCATAATTTTGTAGACCATGAAGCCCTCTACCAAAATTATAAAATTCATGTCCCCTGAGGTAGGGTTCTGACTCTAGGCTGAGGCCGAAATGGTCATATAATGTTAATGCATTGTGTCTTCTGCTGATACTGAATAAAACTGAATGCATATTAAGAAAGAAAATAAAGCCCTCTGCCAAAATTTTAAATTTCATATCCCCCAAAGAAGGGATTTGAATCTAGGCAGGGGTCAAAACACTTGTATTGTATAGGGTAGGGGTTCTTAATGCAGGGTGTGGCCAAAACGGTCATTTAGTGTTAATGTATATAAAATGTTTAAAAAACGTCTACTGACATGGAATAGAAATTGACTGCATATTTAGAAAAAAACATTAAGCTGTCATATTTAATTATATTTCATGTCACCTTCGCATAAGGCAAGGGTTATGGCCTGAGGGGTATAAATTGTCTTATCAATTTATTCTTGTCTGGAATTTCAATGAAAGAAATGAGTAAATTCACATAATTAGAACATACCAGGAAGAATGACGCTGTTTATCAAAGTTAAGATATTGTGAGAGGATTTGGAAAAAAAAAATTCTTGAAGGAGGTGGGGGGGGGTGGTTAACAGTTAATGGAGTTATCTTCCCTTGCTTGTGCATAATGGAATTATCTTCCCTTGTTTGTTCATATTTAGTAATTACTTATTGAAAATAATATGACTAAGAGGTTGAATGATTAAATGAGTTATACAAGTCTTTTTATTACTTAAAACAGTTTTTGAAATTTCGAAATAAACAGTAACAATTGGCTAGCCAAAATCACTGATACCGGTAAGCGGAACATGTAAATGCCAGATGGAACTAGGTAATACAGCATTAACGGTTGGGTATTGAAAAGCTGGAACATGAGAAGGGTGTAAATATGATTAAAAGTAGTGGTTTTTGGTTGTTTTTTGTTTTTAGCTCATCTGAACCGAAGGTTCAAGTGAGCTTTTCTGATCACCCGTCGTCCGTCTGTCAGTATGTAAACTTTTCACATTTTTGACTTATTCTCTAAAATCACTGGGCCAAATTTAACTAAACTTGGTACAAAGCATCCTCATGGGAAGGGAATATTAAATTGTTTGAATAAAGGGCTAAACCCTTTTTAAAGGGGAGATAATTGCGAAACAGTGAGTATAGGGTGTGTGTCTTTAAAAATCTTCTTCTCAAGAACCACTGCACCAGAAATGCCAATATTTACACAAAAGCAAGTATATATAGTGAAGATTCTAAATTGTAAAAATCGGGACCCCCAGATCAAAACTGGGGCCCCAGGCGGGGTTAAAAGTTTAACATAGAAATACGTAGGAAAAATGTTTTAAAATCTTCTCCTCAAGAACCACTGTATCAGAAATGCCAATATTTACTCAAAAGCTTGTATATATATAATGAAGTTTCTTAATTTAAAAATTGTGACCTCCGGATCAAAACTAGGGCCCCAGGCAGGGTTAAAGATTTAATAACATAGAAACATAAAGGAAAAATGTTTTAAAATCTTCTTCTCAAGAACAACTGCACCAGGAATGCCAATATTTACACAAAAGCAAGTATATATAATGAAGATTCTAAATTGTAAAAATTGTGACCCCCCAGATCAAAACTGGGGCCCCAGGCGGGGTTCAAGGTTTAACATAGAAATACGTAGAAAAATGTTTAAAATTCTTCTTCTCTAGAACCACTGCACCAGAAATGCCAATTTTTATTCAAAAGCTTTTATATATAGTGAAGATTCTTAATTGTAAAAATTGTGAACCCGGATCAAAACGGGGCCCCAGGTGGGGTTGAAAGTTAAACAAAGAAGTATAGAGGGAACTTTTTCTCAAAAAATTTTTTGAGATTACTATGCAAGGATCTTCAAATAGTGTAGATTCTAAATTGTAAAAGCTGTGACCCCGAACCAACACTTGGGCCCCAGAAGGGTTTTAAAATTTAACATAGAAGTATATAGGGAAACTATTCAAAAATCTTCTCAAGAACTACAATGCTTCAATTTGTCATGTTGCTACGTAACCACCCTCAAATAGTGTAAATTCTAAATTATAAATGCCGTGACCCTTTATCTAATAATGGGGCCCCAGAAGGGGTTCAAAGTTTGACATAGAAACATAGAAAGAGAATGTTTAAAAATCTTCTTCTGGAGAACTACAATGCTTCAGTGTGTGAGATTATTTTGCAAGCATCCTTAAACAATGTAGATTCTAAATTAATAAAACTGTGACCACCAGACTAATATTGGGACCCAAAGACGGGTTTAAAATTTAACATAGAAATATAAATGGAAAATGTTTTTTAAAATTTTTCTCGAGAACTACAATGCTACAGATTGTGAGATTACTATGAAAGGATCCTAAAATAGTTTAGATTCTAAATTGTTAAAGCCAACCATAAACCTTGGACCAATACTGGGGCCCCAGAAAGGGGTCAAGTTTAAAATAGAAATAGCAAAGACGGGTTTAAAATTTAACATAGAAATATAAATGGAAAATGTATTTTAAAATTTTTCTCGAGAACTACAATGCTACAGATTGTGAGATTACTATGAAAGGATCCTAAAATAGTGTAGATTTCAAATTGTTAAAGCCAACCATAAACCTTGGACCAATACTGGGGCCCCAGAAAGGGGTCAAGTTTAAAATAGAAATAGCATATGCTATGAAATAGAATGTTACAAGGAACTGTTGTTCAGGTGAGCGATGTGGCCCATGGGCCTCTTGTTTGTTTAAATGCCCCACAGGGAGAGTTTCCGTCTGGCCATGGTGGATGGGATATTGTTTTAAATAAAACGTAAACTAGCCATCTTGTTTTAGTTTATGATCTGTGAAAACATATACACATAAACCTATCTTGTAAGTTTACAAAATTAATATGGAAAAATTATTTCCTATCACAGCTTTTTCAACACAGGTCATGCACTCTAATATGGTCTAAGTTTTTTGCCAAAATTATAGGTTTCATAGTACTTTTTGAAAGATTTCAAGCAGAGAGGTGATCATCATTAGGTCTGTGTATGGGCTATGTTACTCAGGTGACTGTTACGGCCCATTGGTCTCTTGTTAAAATTTGAAGTTCATGAACTATTCTTTTAATATTATTATCATTATTAAATTTTACATTCTTTTACATGTACAATCATTCTTAAATGACTGTTCTGGCATTTGCTTAGGTGTATTGTTTAAAGAAGTTTTAGGCCCATATAAGTTTACATTGTATATAATTTATGTATTTTATTTCAAAAGCTCAAGTAAGCATTTATTGTCAGAATATACATCTTTTATATAAAACAATCGCTGTTGCAATCTTATCTTGCCATGATTAAACTACATGTAGTAAGTTTAAGAAAATGCAATTGTACTGGTATATGTTTCCATTTTTCATGATGGAGTTTTTAAGTTCAAATTATGACCAATAAAGTCAGGATGAATACCGGTAATAATAATTAATTAATTTAAAGTTATTAATAAAGAGAAAAATATTTATGAATCAAAAATAGTGACATTTCAGCTCCCTGAGACGAAGTCGGGGTAGCCTATACTATACCCTTGACATTGGCATCCCAACCTGGTTATAATTTTTGGATCAGGCCCTGTATGTCCTATCTTCACCACACTTGGATGTTGAATCTAGGCCAAAAATTTCAATGCTGGAGAGAGTTTTTTTTAGGTTTTTAAAGCAGGTTAATGTTTTTGGAGACTGTGTCCTTTGATGACCATATTCAATTTATTATTGGTTCTATCTTTACAAAACATATGAAATTTAATAGGAAATTGTATCATATAATGTGATATTGTATCATATTAATAAGATATCACATAATAAAATGTTGTATTGTATGATACAATATCTTGTTATGATATGTTACAATATTGGATAATATGAATCAGATAAAATATCATATCATGTGATGTATCATATCAAATTATGCAATTTAATATCATATTCTAAAGTATCATATTGTATCGTAATTTATAATATAGTATGGTAAATCAAATTGTACACATGACCCAATACGATAATTATGTATCATACTATACAATATTTTAATTATTCACATATTGTGATAAAGGTGTTCTCATTAAGGTGATGCCTCTTCTTGAGGAGCTTTAATGTTTCAATATCTATGTTTTTGAATTACATGTAATAGATTAAAGAACAATGTTTTGCAATATAGAAAAGTGTGTTTCTTGATTGAGTGTAGAGTTGAGAAAGCCATCAGGGTTAGGTTGGTATATCATTTTAAAAAAGAGGTTTTTGCATTATAAATCGATTAATTTTATTAAGCTCTTTTTTCATATAAATCACACAAATTAGAATTTTAAGTGAAGAATAATTGGAGATTCAGTTTTCTGTGGGTTTTTTTACAATATCGCATCATGAGCTTACAACTCTTATGAGGATCTCCAACGATTGCTGACACAAAAAAATCAGAAAGAAAGGTTTTAGGTTACAAAGCAGTAACATTTTCGTCACTTAATATTCTAAGTGTTTTCTCGTATACATCAATACCAAACTCAAGTGACTCCCAATCGCGTGGACATTCATTTGCTAGTAGATTTTCGCACCTTTGTGTTATGTTATAATGAAGAGGTAGCAGAGTTGGCCGTTGATCACTTTGCTGCTCAGCAGCATAATTAAATCCAATTTCAAAATCTTCTACTTCAACTGTTGGTGTAGGCATATTGAAGCGTCCGGCGGTAAATAAGCATGAAGGGGAGGCATTCACTGTTCTTATTTTATGCCTATTCCATGCTTCTCGCCAAATGCCCAAGTTGACATTGATTTTGACCTTGTACACATAGTGCAGCGCAATGATGTGGGTTTCATTCAAAGGATCAAATAAATTTTGTTCCTCCATGAAGTAGAAGAGGTCATAGAAATATGAAAGAACCCCTTCGAATATGTTTCTCCATAACCTTTCTATGCGTTGGTTATGAGTGCTTTTTCCTACTATAAATGATTTATCAGATCCGTGCACTCTTGTCATAAATTCAGCTACTTTACGATTTTCTAGTCCCTGGTCTGAACGCACGCGAAGGGGTATTCCGTAATTTTGAATACCGGATTCGAAGCAGGTGAAAATGGTGTCTGCTCTGTTATTGTCCACACATTTGAGAAAGACCACAAATCGACTAAAGCCATCAATACCTCCAGCAATAACTAAGTTCCATCTGATTAATTTATGATTGGTGTCCATGTGCCAAAGATGGTTGGGAGCAGCAACGCTGTAAACTCTTCTGTGTAGACGTCTCTTCTTTCGTTGTTCAATTCCATCGCTGTCAATTCTTAGTAATGCATATCGTAAACGGGACCTTGTAACCTGTAGATATATTTTAAACAACTTTAATTCCAGTGCCGAAAAATGAGAAGTCGTCTTTGTCCAATTTCTATTTATATAAATTGAATGTGAAGTATACAGTCTTTATTTTTTTTCTCATTTCAGTGCTTTTTATGAACACGGTTTGATAAATTGGCCATTTATGAAGTAACAATTAATAATAAATCAATAAATTACAATTACAAATAAGAATAACAATTCTCTGCCTTTGCATGCACGGTTCCAGATTTTTTTTCCGGGGGGGGGGGTGGGGTTCCGAAGGATAATTGTGTTTGCCAGTGGTTGGGGGGGGAGGGGGGGTCCGAGTTCGAGGCATATTTGCGATAATTTTACTTTGTAAATAAAATAAATTTTCATTTTCCAGGGGGGACCCTTAGATCCGCGCATGCTCTAGCTGTTTACCTTTATTCCTTTCGTAACTAAAAGTTGCCTAATCATCTTTTCACCACAACGAGGAAATTGTACAAGTACATATCCCAAACATTCGTCCAATGCATCGTCAGAAATATCCGTGTAACATTGGCTTCTCAGACCATACTGCGTCATTCTTCTGAAAATTGTTCTTTCCGAAACCGACAATACTTTTGACATATCTGATACAGTAAATCCCAATTCAATCAGATTTTCAAGAACTTCTCCAATTTCATAACGAATTTTAAAATCATAGCCTTACCTGCTTACACGGCTTCCATATTTTAGGCATTCTATTCTTAATTTCATAATGTCTGAAGATGAACCTAAGCCTAAACTTATCAGTTCAAACTTGGATAACTTACAGACAATATCGGGCGTTATTTTTTCTTCATTAAACCGCAAAACAAGGTTGTTGAATCTTAGTTTGAGTAGAATTTCCTCCATTTTCCTCATCGCATGGAAAATTCAGAAATAATTTCTAAATGTACATGTAGATCAGTGTGGTCATTGACATAACGTAATCATAATTTAACATAATGCTTAAAAACTGATCACCAGTTAAGGAAAATTCGATCATGCTGAAACATTATGACCTCATATTAGTATAGAATTGTTTTCTAGTAAAGATTATCTCACATCTAACCATAAAGATTGGACGACCTGTAAATTATTTCTGTGTCACGTAATAAACTTTTAACACCTAGTTAAAGAGTATTGTCTAAACGGCACGACACATTTACAAACTGTAATACAGTTTAGACATAATATAAAGAAAAAATTCTCTCAAATAATATTGTGTTGTCTTAAAGTACGGATAAAGTTACATCTCGTCATACAGTAGAGACATAAAGTAAGGAAATCTTTACCTAAAGAAATGCATTGTTTGCACGTGCTGTGCCGTGGTGACATAACGTAAGGTAATGTCTGCCACATGTAATATAGTGTAGACATAATGTCATAATATTTTGATCTCAAATAAGAATAAATTTACACCCTGTTATTAAATGTTGATACATTGTAAGGATAGTTTTCCATCACGGCGTAAAAAGTTGACATCGTGTAAAGATATGTTGACTTAATCTAGTGGGTCTTTGACATCACGTTATAATGATTTGACCAAACGTAAAGATGTATTGCCATCATGTAATGATATATTTGACATCATGTAATAACAATTTGACATGATAAAGCTATAGTTTCATGCTATAAGGCAAACATAGCATTCCATATAATGCAATAATGACATAACGTAAGGTATTGTCTGCCACATATAATATAGTGTAGACATAATGTCATAATATTTTGACCTCAAATATGAAAAAATTTACACCCTGTTATTAAATGTTGATATATTGTAAGGATAATTTTCCATCACAGCGTAAAAAGTTGACATCGTGTAAAGATATATTGACTTAATCTAATGGGTCTTTGACATCACGTTATAATGATTTGACCAAACGTAAAGGTGTATTGACATCATGTAATGATATTTGACATCATGTAATAACAATTTGACATAATATAGCTATAGTTTTATGCTATAAGGCAGCCATGGCGTTCCAAAATATATTTTGGATTGGGATAGAAGGTAAAACATTTAGTATTAAGAAACACATTTTGATGGGAACAGTTTATATACCACCATCTAACTCTAGATTTTCATCAGTTGAAATTTTTGACGATATTGAGAATGAGATTTTTAACTTATCCAAAGAAAATGATTGTATATGTTATTAGGTGACTTTAATAGTAGAGTTTCCACATTGAGAGATTTTATTGATGTTGATGTTTGTAACATTGCTGAGAATAACAGTAATTTTAATTTGGCTGTTGATGAAATAGACTTAGAAGCAATTGAAAAATATGGTTTTTCCATAGAAAGGAAATCTAAAGATAAAATTGTTAACTGCTATGGAAAAAAACTTATTGATATCTGTAAACATTGTCATATTATAATACTTAATGGTAGATCCATGGGTGATCAAAATGGCGACTTTACATGTAAACAATCAAGTGTTGTAGATTATTGTATTTCAAACACTGAGTTTTTAAGATATGTATACAATGTTAGAATATTACCTTTTTCTTCACTTTTATCTGATGTTCATAACCCTATAGAGATATTATTGGCACTTGAAAGTCAGCATAGCACTGAATCCATATATCAACAAAAGCAAACACAAGAAATTGCTAAAGAATGGAATCCTGAAAAAATTGAAGTATATCATAATTCTGTAGAAGATAAAGTAGATATTGTAAAATCATTAGAAAATGAACTAAGTAACACTATACTTGATCATATATCAGTAGAATTTATTGATAATATTGTTGAAAAGATTATTGATGTACTGGTCGAAAGTGCCAAACATGTATTCGGTAAAAAGCCAGCTTTTACAAATACAAGTGAAAAGTTCAATTTTGAATATAAGAAACCATGGTTTACTCGAGATTGTAAGAATGCTCGTCAGAATTATAGAAAAGCGAAAAGGTTGTACAAAAAATTTGGTGGAGATATTTTTAAAAGTGACTTGTATGAAAAAGAAAAATTGTATAAAAAAAGGTTGAAAAATGCGAGTGTAACGCATAGAGTAGAAATGAAAAGAAAACTGTTTAGTTTAAGAACAAATAATCCTTAGAGAATATTGGAAAATTTTGAATACAAACACAGATAAGAAAAAATGTAATGCAAATTTATATGACCTTTTTACATTTGATCAGGAATGTTGTAACAAGAATTATAATGAAGTCAAATAACAATGTATTTTCTCTTGATGAACTCAATATGTTATCTGATATTGATCTTAATAATGACATTAATCAACCAATAACTCGTGAAGAAATATTTAAGGGTATCAATATGTTGAAAAATAACAAAGCTTGTGGTGATGATAGAATTTTTAATGAATATATCAAAAGTACCCGAGATTGTATGTTGAATTTATATACTGTATTGTTTAACAAAATATTTGATTCTGGTGTGATACCCACACACTGGGTTAGTGGTAACATTATACCTGTTTATAAGAATTAAGGGGACAGTACAGAACCCCAAAAACTATAGACCAATTACACTTCTGGGTTGTCTTGGAAAACTATTCACTGCTATTATTAATGAAAGGTTAAACAAATATGCTGATAATGTTCATCTCATTTTAGAGAACCAAGCAGGTTTTCGCCGAGGTCATAGTACTGTAGATCATATTTTTTCATTGTATTGATCTCTTATCGAGCTCTTCAAATTGCATAAGATGAAATTATATTGTGCTTTTATAGATTTTGAGAAAGCATTTGACTCTGTTTGGCATATTGGCTTATGGAACAAGGTATTATTGAACAATATTGATGGAAAATGTTTTAAAATTATCACTAATATGTACAAAGGTATTAAGTCAAAAGTTTTGGTCAATGGATTAAGCTCTGAATTTTTTTAATGTACAGTTGGAGTAAGACAAGGGGAAAATTTATCACCTTTTTTATTTTCACTATATTTAAATGACCTTGAGGAGTATCTATATACAAACAATGTCAGAGGTTTGTCACGCCTGTCTGAGAACATTAAGAAAGATCATAATCTTTATTTTAATCTTTTTGTCTTATTGTATGCAGATGATACCATATTATTGTCAGAAAATCCAGAAGATTTTCAACACTTACTCAATGTTTTTTCTAGATATTGTAAAGAGTGGCGTCTTAAGGTTAATAGTAAAAATACTAAAGTTGTAATATTTGGTAGAGGTAATCAAACCAACTGTTTTACTTTTGATGGTTCCCAATTAGAAATTGTTAACAACTTTAAATACCTAGGTGTTACATTTTGTAAAAGCAACTCTTTTAATCTTAATGTTAAAGAACTGTTTGACAAAGCTACAAAAGCAATGTACGGTGTTATTGGGAAGTGCAGAACCCATAATTTAGCAATTGACTGTAAAATAGACATGTTCGATAAAATTATCAAACCAATATTATTATATGGATGCGAGGTCTGGGGTTTTCATAACAATAATCTCCTTGAGAAATTACATTTAAAATTTTGTAAACATATATTGAACTTAAGAGCCTCGACACCAAACTTTATGGTATATGGGGAACTTGGAAGATACCCCTTATCAATTAATGTTAAAGTTAGAATGATTTCCTTCTGAGGTAAATTAGTTAATTTCCAGAACTCAAAATTGTCAGCAACACTTTTTAATGTATTGAAGAATTTTAATAACCCTTGGTGCGAAGCCATTAAGAAAATCTTAAATCAAAGTGGATTGACAAATATATTGTATGAAAACAATAAACATACCCTGGTTAAAATCTAAAGTATACAATATTTTATTAGACCAATTTAAGCAATCATGGTATAGCGAGGTACAAAATTCTCCAAAAGGTTTAAATTATAGAATTTTTAAAAAATCACTGGATTTTGAAAAGTATTTATTGATTTTGCCAATAAAATTATGCAAGAAATATTGTAATTTTAGAACGGGTAATGCTAAATTACTTATTGAAACAGGTAGATGGTTTAATATTCCTAGAGAAAACAGAATTTGTAAATTATGTGCCTGCAATGAAATTGGTGATGAATTTCACTATCTTTTTAAATGTACTGATGTATTTATATCCAATTCAAAAGTTATATGTTTACCAAAATATTTCATAAATCCAAATGTTGTTAAATTTGAAACACTGGTAAATGTCACAAACAAAAAAACAACTTACCAATATTTGTAAACTATTAGTTACTATATTTGAGAGAGTTAGCTCTCTTGGTTAAACTATATCTGTTATCCCTTCATCATGCCTGTACCAATGATTTTCATCTATTGTAATTTGTTCAAACTGTGCATATGTATTTTCTCTTCACTGTTTATTCAGTTATGAGAATAAAGTTCATTGTCATTGTCATTCTAAATTTTAAATATTGTTGTAGTTTGCGATAATATAATTGTTTTCTTACCAAGGCAAGCAAATAATGGCCTTAGTCTTCAATCCTAGGTAAACGTCTGTACTGTCCTAGGACTGGAGATTAAAGGCCCTGATTTATAACTCAGGAGTTAGTCACGTTGGTGTGAACTGTATAATAACACTACTTCCCCCCAATCATATAGGAAAATTAATTATGACAGTCAAAATCAATTTTGATAAATATACAATAAGAAGTAACAAGGTTAGCTTTTTAAAAAGCTAAGAAAGTCAGCCAGCGGAATTCTAATTTTAGGGCAAAAGTAAATAGTTACACAATTTATTAAAATACTAGATAATTTATCATTGGGCAATTTTTCCATCCACTGATTTAGCTCTCCAATGGTTCCATGGAAACAGGGCCTGTGAATTTTGAGACGAAGAGCATTAGAAACAAAAAGAACATGAAGGACAATAGCTGCAGCTTCCCCCGTTACCTGATTCTCAACAGTGAATAATTAAAAGTTTTTAAATTTTTTTTTTATAATAAAACACATTCTTTGACAATCTGTTTTTGCTGGCGAAGAATGCGCTATTAAAAGCTTTCGTCATGATAATTGTTGTGCACAGAACACTTCAAAGTAAGGTTAATGCCTACTTCACCAATGGCTACACAAGAATTCACAGAAAATTCATATATCTGATTTCAATACTGACCCCAATTGAAATTTACCGGATGGTGATGTATGCTAAATGAAACATGAATTTTTGGGTTTAGATTAATTTGTTCTACAACTTCCAAAAATGGGGTAATACATGATTAGCAATTACAAAATCTAAACTATGAATATTTTCTTCGAAATGACCAGCCAAAACTTGATGATTTATTGCACAATTTTTCTTGCACAATTGATCGAGATGGAAATTTTAATCTACTGTGACAGCAGAAAATGATACTTGAAGGGAATTTTACTGAGCAGTTTTCCGATATGTCACACATTATATTAAGAGACAAAATCTTTGAACGTTGATCTTCACTGAATGGTTTTAAAATATACTTATCAACTTCTAGTGTCACAAAGAGAACAGGTGATTTGAAGGATTCACAGTGATTTTTTTCAGGAATATCTTGTTCTACAACTCTGAACTGAAACTCCTTCCTCCGCTGTAAAACCGATAACAGACTGTTAAAAGGGACTTCTAAGAACAGTAAAAAAACCAATGTAAGATAGCACCACTTCCAAAATTGCTGGTTATCGAAATAAGTATCGGTCTCCGTATGAATTTATGAACATTGGTATGTTCATGATAATGCTTGAAAGGTGTGGAGAATTGCATTTGACACTCTCACCAAGGAGTTAAAGGATAAAGGAACCATGATGGTAAATGCATCAGGAGTATGTGGCTTTTCATAACTGATGCCTAAAATGGACAGACTTGGCAATTCTTCTTGTTCTCTTTAGAATTCTTCTTTATTGGGAACACTTATAGGTCACCTGAGTCACTCAGGTGACCTATTGCAATTGGGCTTCGTCCGTTGTCCTGTGTCGTCCGTTGTTCGTTAACAATTTTACATCTTTAACTACTTGAAAACTACAAGGCCAATTGTTACCATTCTTGGTGTGAAGCTTCTCTAGAATGAGAGGAATATTAATCTTAATTGTGAAATTTATGACCCTACCCCCCTTGGGGGTAACCTTTTTTATAACCTTTCTGTTGCTCTTGACCGAGTCCATATAAATTTGACTTTCTTTTGTAGCAAAATATATAGGGGTATTGCAATGTCTGCAAAATTTAGAAAAGTTTGACTTTGAATTTTGTTTTGGAGTATTGGCCACTTTTGAATTGATTTGATTTTATCTAGAGAAACATGAACTCCTTCAGAATTTATTTTTCTACCCAGAAATTACACTTTTTGTCGAAAAAGAGAACATGTTTTGTTTAAATTTTAAATTGTAATCTCTGAATCTCTGAAATGCTTTCTTAAGATTTTCTAAAGACTCTTAAAATGTTTTGCCTATCAATTAGTGTCATTTAAGCACACCAAAAGTTCCCAAGACTTACCTCTAAGAACTAAGCCCATAGCTCTCTGAAAAGTTGCTGGGACATTGCATAATCCAAAATCCATATTCTGGTGTTCAAATCACCATACTATGTCAACAATTCTGTTTTATTTCTACTGTTTTCATCAATTTCTATTTCATAATACCGCAAAGCAAAATCTAATGTGCCGAAGAATTTTATTTTGTGCCATAAAACATTTATACAATCAGCAATAAGATACAAAGGATAGCAGTCTTACACATTTCTAAATTCAACTCCTAAAGTCAATACAGTTTCAAACGTTATTACTTTTTTTCTTGACTAAAACTGGAGCAGAGGCCCACTCAGATGAAGATGGAGTTTTGAGCCCTGTGTTTAAAAGTTTTTGTAAATGCTTTTTTTCTTTATCTTGAAATCCTAGTGGTGTTCTCCTAAACTTTTGTTATACAGGGTTCGCATTTCCTGTGTCTTTATAATGCTTTATCCCTGTAAACCAACCTTGATCCATTTCACCAATAGAAAAAATGTCTGAATAATCTTTCAATAACTGACATAGCATCTGAGATTCTTCATTGTATAACTCTTCACTTGATCTGTCAAAGAGCTGTTCTAAATGAACAAGAAGCGTTTGATTTGGGGGTGTACTTAACTTAACGGACACTGTATATAGCAAAGTCGGAATCTAAGTGATTTGACAATATAACTACTGCTTCTGCATTTCCAACGTGCTGCCCAACTTTGAATTTATCACTTTTGTTCGAGACATTCACAATTTTCAATTTCAAACTATCGCCCAGTTCAAGAGCTGAAGAACACAGAAAATTTGATAATTCTAGGGGTTCTACAATGTACCGTATATATGGTGATTTTCGCTATGATCTAATTTTCGTTTTTTTCCGCGATCACTTTTACATCGCAAAATATTCAAAACGCAAAGTTTTTTTCGGTATTATTTTCAATAGAAAATATTTTAAATTGCAAAAAATTGACTAAAGCAAATGAAAAAATTACACATTTTCAAATTTTGTGCCACGCCATAAAAAGCGGATATTCGGTATGTTGTGTCCATAGGGGTTTTCAATGTACAACAAAACATATAGAGTTTGCTGGAATTATACTCTTGCTCAGAACTGTAACTCTCGATATTATGACTGATCCATTGTTCATGTGTTTGAGACTAGCTGTTATTTCTTTTTCCCAATTTCTAACACATTCTTTCTTAGATCTACGACACACATATCTACATGGAAAGACATTTTTGTTGATCTAGGTCATCATTGCTGCTGTGTCACCAATTCCTGTAGTTTGGTGACCCTAACAACAATAGGAATATCCAGGGTTAAACATTAAGGTTAATTTTAGGAATCTATCCTATGTCTTCCGTAACCAGTCTACTGTCAGCTAGGCTGGTTGGACAGAGTTTAAATCTTGTACCAATTTTAGAGGGTTTGTTGGACCATTATGTTTGTTTGTAGTTAATCTAAATGGACTACCCTTAGATTTGATCTAAGATGAGACAGTGACCGGTCCAAAGGTTGATATGGTTTTGTGTTCTGTGTAATTTGCCTATCAAAGTATCTGTATGGACTATGTGATCTAGACCTTGATTGAAACTGCTCTGTATTGCTTGAAAACCTTGCTTGAAAGCCGGTAACCTTCATCTATTGTTTGTTTAATGCAAAACACCATGTCTGTCAGTTTTTAGCTCACCTGAGCTGAAAGCTCAAGTGAGCTTTTCTGATCACTTTTTGTCCGGCGTCCGTCCGTGTGTCTGTCCGTAAACTTTTTACATTTTCGACTTCTTCTCCAGAACCACTGGGCCGATTTCAACCAAACTTGGCACAAAGCATCCTTAGGTGAAGAGGATTCAAATTTATTTAAATGAAGGGCTACGCCCTGTTTCAAAGGGAGATATTTAAAAAACATTGAAAATTTGTAGGTATTTTTAAAAAATCTTCTCCTCAAAAACCATTTGGCAACAAAATCTGAAACTTGTGTAGAAGCATCCTCAGGTATTGTAGATTCAAGTTTGTTCAAATCATGATCCCCAGGGGTAGGGTGGGGCCACAATGGGGGGTCAAATTTTTACATATGAATATAGAGAGTAAATCTTTAAAAATATTCTTCTCTGAAACTGATCAGCCAGAAAAGCTGTAACTTGTGTGGAAGCATCCTCATATAATATAGATTCAAATTTGTTCAAATCATGATCCCCAGGGTTAGGGTGGAGCCACAATGAGGGGTCGAATTTTTACATAGGAATATATAGAGAAAATCTTTAAAAATCTTCTTCTCTGAAACTGATCATCCAGAAAAGCTGTAAATTTGTGTGGAAGCATCCACGGGTAGTGTAGATTCAAGTTTGTTCAAATCATGATCCGCAGGGGGTAGGGTTGGGCCACAATGGGGGCGGGTCAAATTTTTACATAGGAATATATAGAGTAAATCTTTAAAAATCTTCCTCTCTGAAACTGATCAACCAGAAAAGCTGTAACTTATGTGGAAGCATCCTCAGGTAGTGAATATTTAAGTTTGTTTAAATCATGATCCCCGGGGGTAGGGTGGAGCCACAATGGGGGGTGGAATTTTTACATAGGAATATATAAAGAAAAAGCATCTTCTCAGAAACCAATCAGCCAGAAAAGCTGTAAATTTGTGTGGAAGCATCCACAGGTAGTGTAGATTCAAGTTTGTTCAAATCATGATCCCTAGTGGTAGGATGGGGCACAATGAGGGTTTAAATTTTTACATAGGAATATATAGAGAAAATTTTTTTCAAAATCTTCTTCTAAGAAACAGATCAACTAGAAAAGCTGAAATTTGTGTGAAAGCATTATCGGTTAAAGTAGATTCAAGTTTGATAAAATCAAGATCCCTGGGTGAAGGGTGGGGCCACAGTGGGGGTCAAATTTTCACTACGGAATATATAGAGGAAAGTCATTAAAAATCTTCTCAGAAACAGATCTGGCAGAAAAGCTGTAACTTGTGTGGAAGCATCCTCAGGTACAGAAGATTCAAGTTTGTTCAAAACTTGATTTCCAGGGGTAAGGTGGGGCCACAAGGGGGGAGGGGTTCAAACTTTTACATAGGAATATATAGGGAAAATCTTTAAAAATCATCTTCTAAAACACAATTTGCCTAGAAAAGCTGTAACTTTAGTCATTTTAGATACTATATATTAAAATTTGTCAAAATCATAATCTTCAGGAGTAGGATTGGGCCACATTAGGGGGAGGGTCCAATTTTACAAAGGAAAACATTTAAATTATCAACAAAAACTTTAATGTTATTATATATGGTTTTACTTATATGCAAGCATTTTGGCATATTGTTGATTCTTTAAAATTGTTTAGACTTTGGCCCCTGGACAATTCTTGGGCCTCATAAGGGATTCAAAGTTTGATGTAGGTTTAAAATCTATATATAAACAGTTGTTTAAGTCTGATTCTTGAGAACTGCATTGCTTAATATGTAATATGACTGTAAAATCATCCTGTTTATACAAAGGGGGTCAATGATAAACATAAGAATATGCAGGAGAATTTATTTTATACAGGATCTATTATACGACATTGTTAAAATATTTTGTATATGACTCCATAAAGCTGCATGATTTTATTGTGTCTATTGTTGCTCAGGTGAGCGATGTGGCCCATTGGCCTCTTGTTTAATTTTTTTCTTCTAGGGGAAAAAGAAATATGCTATGCTACTACCATACACTGCTTGTTAATTTCCAATTTTGTCATTGGAAATCTAAAAAACTATTTTGTTATAAACCATTCTAATTGCACACACAAGTACTCTGAAGTTGACATTAAAAAGATGCTTGAGTTTCTGATAGACAACATCTATGTAGTTTTTGGAAATCAATTCTTCCAACAATCTGTTGGAATTCCCATGGGTACTAATTGTGCCCCATTGTTAACAGACCTATTTTTGTATTCTTATGAAGCAGAATTTATTAAAAAACTTGCACGTGATAAATCAATCGCTGTGGCCTTCAACTCAACATTCTGGTTTATCGACGACGTATTATCAATTAACAATTGTTATTTCCATACTTACGTCGACTCGATATATCCGAGCAAACTTGAAATAAAAGATACCACAGATTCTGCGTCATCTGTTTCATATTTGGATATTTTACTGGAAATGGACATTGATGGTAGCCTAACAACAAAACTTTATGATAAACGCGATGACTTCAAGTTTTCTATAGTCAACTTTCTTTACTTATGTAGCAATATCACCTGCTTATGGTGTTTTTGTCTCTCAGTTAATTCGATACGCAAGGGCATGCTCTTCGTATGAACAGTTTCTAAGGCGAGGCAAGCTACTTACAAACAAGTTGATAAAACAGGATTATCAGCAGTCTCATTTGAAGTCATCTTTTAGTAAGTTCTATGGTCGATACAACGACCTTGTCAGCAAATACAATCTTCCACTGGGTCACATGCTGACTGATGTTTTTCATACTAATTGTTAATTAGTCACCTAATTATCTACGGACTTTTCCGGTTTTTTTCCCGATTACGACAAAGAGCACACGGCGGGTGTGACCGGTCAGCAGAGGATGCTCACACCTCCATGGCACCTGATCCTACCTCTAATTTTTTGGAGGTCCGTGTTGTTCTGCTTTAAATTTGTATTTCGTTTTCTGGATTTTTGAGATGGTTGACGGTTTGTTATTGTCATTTTTTTCATGTTTCATTCATGTCTTAAGCTTCATGAATAAGTTTAAGAATTTTTCCATAACTGACATAGCTGCTTTTTTTATCTCTTCAACCCTTGTTACAACGCACTTTGAAAAATTAGGCACTTTGAAAAAAGTTTTCAAAGTGCGTTAAATTTGGGACTATCTTAACGCACTTTGAAAAAATAATTTTTTTTTCAAAGTGCGTAAATATCGACAATATCAACGCACTTTGAAAAAATTTTTTGTCGACTTCTTGAAATTTATTCCTGTTTTAACGTCCAAGTCATACATAAATTCATACATACAGTACAGGTAACGCGGATCCCGTGTTTCCCGCGACCCGTCACGGTATAAACACATCGAGGTGATCGGCCAGGTGAGACAGGTATACCCGCGTTCCCATCACGGTAAACTCATCATCTACCTGTCCCCGCCACGGTAAAATTATCGATGGAAAAGTATCGTATACAAGCGGGAGTTATCTCCCCGAATGAAAAATAAATTGCATGTTTATTTATATTTAATGACGATATTTAACCAGATTTTGACAGAGATTATAATCGAAATACTTGGAGTCTTTTTTAATATTTTTTTTAATTTCATAGCTTTTAAATAAATTATTAAAGTATTTAATTTAATGCTTGTGCAGCAATTGCAAATAAAATGTTTTCGATTCCGTTATCATTTTTTAAGAATGTCGTTAAAATATAAATTATCATGATTTTAATTGCGAATAAATTATAAATGTGTACACAGTGTGATTGTGTTTTCTTAACAATTAATTGGTCCGTCTACATTTGTATTGTTTGTTGTTGAAGTCCATGCGTGTCAACTAATGATGAGCAAGTAATTAAAAATTAGGGCTTCCTATAATTAAGACCCCGGTATTTTTAGCACGTTTACTTCATTTCCTACAAGGTCTTCTACGTGTAAAGAACTTTTTGTGAATTTACGTTTTGTGTTGTGTTACATTAAGTATGGCTCGTCGTTTGTCATTGCGCGAGGATTCCCACTTTCTAGTGCGTTACGTTTGCGACGACAATCTTCAAGTGCGAAGCCGTGTGTTCTTCAAGACTCAGTCTGACTTGAATATTCAGTGTGGAAATGAGTATGACGTTCAGTGGGGCCGCCCTAAGGAAGTTGATCGAGCTGTGGTCTTGCATGCTGGATGTGAGCAGGACATGAGGGCCAAGCTGCGAGAGATGGTAGATACCGAGTGTCTACCAGCCTCCCCTTGCTCATCAACCTCTTCGTCACCTTCACCCAGATCTCCATCTCCACCGCCAGTCCTGGAGCCCAAACGTCGCAAGAAAGAAAAGTCACTTGTAAGTACATTAGTGAATAAAATTAAGTTATTATATTTTACAAGAAACACCATGTATGCTTACATATAGTTCATGCACACAGTTTTATGAGATAAAGCTCTGTGGTTTTTTTTAAATGACAAAAGTCATGTTCCTATTAGAAACTAATAAAGACTGGAATATAATTTTAAAACAAAAATTCCATTTCACACTCTTAAAAACTGCGATTTTCTAAAAATTCACACAAAAGAATTTGTTGTTTTACGGGGAAGGGGGGGGTCGATTCAAGATCATATTTTTATAAAAATATCATTGAAATAATATTAATAATTTGTAAAAATATTAATAATGTATATATATTTGTTATCAACTGTATACTTTGAAATTACAAAACGCAAATATAAAATATGTTTTTTTTATTTATACGTCGATTTTTAAAGTTATGGCGGAAGTTCGCTGTTCATTCAGATATTTAAAATTTGACTAACAAATTTTAATCTATTTTAGGTAAAACCTGAGAAGCCTAGGGCAACTGTTCTTGCCGTTGGACCACCCCCAGCTGTACAACCCGCAGTGCCGGAGCCGGAGCCTGCTGATCCGCCGACATTTCAGCCTGTTGAAGCCCCGTCCGCACCAGCTGATCCGCCAACCTGTGAACCACGAACACCATCCACTCCCGTTCATGGCACCACTCCTGTGCGGTTCCGTCCCTCCCGCAACTCCACTGCAGAAGACGGCGCCGGAAGTTCCTTTCAACTGGCCTTGATGAGGGAAATGGTGGAAATGCGTCAAGCCGTCGACACCCTGACGAAGAAGTTGGACGCTGCCAACCGCCGCATTGCATCGTATGAGGCCACACAGAAGACTGTGCTCTTGAACACCAACGTCTTGATCGACATCGCAAGGAATATCCGAAGCAAGCGCCAGGATCATATCGCTCCAGTGACCGTATCGACAACGTGCTCGCTGGACGACATACCTGAGGAATACGCGATCGGTGATGAGGAACTGCGCCAGATAGTGAGGGATTCCCGGAACGCCGGTAACTTGGCCGTTAACCTGTGCAGAAAACTGTGGCCGGAACTCTACGGCGAAGGAAACCTTCGGTTCTCTTACAACTGGTACGGTGGTGGCAAACACAACAAACAGGAGCTGGTCCGTGTTAGGAAAGGCGTTGTGAAGAAGTATGTGTGTTACTTCTACCCTGAAGTTGTGAGTGAAGATTCGTGGAGAGAGAGGATCGTCACTCGTATCAATGAATCCCTACGACGCAACGACAAGCGTTCCATGAAGAACTCCACCGTCATCAGTGACATTCCTATCCCTCCTCTGGAACCCGCATGTGATGACGATGTGTTCGCCTTTACTGACTTGTGACATGTGTAGTGCTGCGTTAAAAACTGACTGTACACATTTGGTACATTGAACTTGAACTTTTGTACTTGTCAAGCATTTGTTCTTGCATTCATTAATGCTAAAGTTGTTACCATTGGATAGTTTTGAATATGATGTGTTGAATATATTCACTATGATCTGTCGTACTGTTGAATAAATTTAATATGAACAGTTGCTTTTTTTTCTTTATTCAAATATTTCAAAACCACAATCAACGATAATGACGATTAATTGTAAAATCATATAGATATGTTGAACTTTTCAATATGTATGGGATTTTGACAGCAGTTAGAATACAATAAAACCAGAGAAATAGATTACTAGTGGTGATGTGTATACACACACCACAAGAACGTAAGCCGTGTAATCAATTACATCTTTAATTATTTTGGGCTACGGCTTAATCACACCTGAGCCGGTTGTGTATACAATAGAACGAAATACTTGTGTATACTTATCAATGATCGGGTAATTGACATTTACCAATTTATGTTAGTATTACAGAAAAAATATAATTTACAGTATAGTAATATTGATCCAATTTAATTATTATTGTATCAAAAATTTGCTTTATAACGATAAAAAACAAACAAGAAACAAAAATCATCTCTTTCAAGCATGTTTAATAAATAAACTAGCGCTATGTACTTGCATTGTATTTATTTAGTTCAAATATCTCATTTCAAATAACACATGGCAAATGCAACTTTTCATTGAATTATTCAAATACTACATCAGTAGAAATATTCACTGAAAGCACACAGATAATATAAAATATATTGTACATTAAATACAAACTAAGTACACGATTCAGGAAATGCACACAGTTACTAAGTATCATTGTTCAACGGTTCACAGTTCACACAATTCACACGTTTACAAAGCTGGCCGCTTTCTTCTGGATGTCGGGATCCGCTAACCTGCCCTGAAAGTATGCGATACTCTTGCCTCTCGATCTCTCGTTGAAGAGTTTCCCAGGGACGTCTCCCGTCGCACTTCCTCTCATGAGAATACACACCGGCAAAACCTTGAAAACGTGATCGATGTACGTCGCGCACTTTTCCGCTGTCATCTGGGTACTCCAAAATCGGAGAATACAGTCCTGCAGCTCTTGCTTGGTTCGTGGAACTTCCCTGGCAACGGTTCTCTTGAGCTCGTTCCAGACCATCTCAATTGGGTTCAAGTCGGGACTATCTAATTAATAAGAAAAATTCACAATAATTAATTTATAAAAACATACATACAAATAGTTTGTAGTCACGCATAACAAGTACATGTACTAATAATACATTGATGACCCTTTAATTAGATGTTTATGCATATCTATTTTAAAAGTATAGTATATAAAGTCGTTACCTTTGATGTTATCTAATTATGGTACATAATATTGAACATTCTTTAGCATGTGATTGGGTCCTTTTGTTAAAATAAAATAAATTAATATTGAATCAAACCAACTAAATTTATATAAAAAAATTAATATACCTGCTGGCCAAACATTCCACCAATTTATCCCATGGTCTTCCATAAATTCCTTGGCGCGTCTGGAGGTGTGTTTTGGGTCGTTGTCCTGCTGGAATCGATGATTGGGACCAAATTTCTTCTCGATAAATGGCACAAGTGTATCCCTGAGAATAATGTTCGTATAGAACTCAGAGTCCATGATGCCCTCAAACAGCCTGATGGTCGATGCGCCGCGCTTACTGATGGCTGCCCACACATGGATCTTCAATGGGTGTTTCGGCTTGGGCAACACTGTGGCGTGTGATTCCTTGGGACGGTAGTTGCAGGTCTTGTTCTGGTTCAGTTGAACGCTACACTCGTCCGAGAATATAACATCGTCCAAAGAGTCGTTTGAATCACTTAAACGTTGGCAAAACTCCACACGCTTCACCTTGTTCACATCCCTAACCATCTGTCCATATCGCGGCTTGGAATGGGTGAATCCGGAAGCCCCGATCGCCCAATTGGTAGTTGAGTGTCCGAATGTGGCGCCATCCTCCCTCAAAACTCTGTGGATGTCTCGGCTGGAGAGGCTGGAATCCCGAGTCAAGCAATCCCGAATGAGGTCGGCATCTCTGTGAGTCACTGAGGAAAACACAGTAGGCGCAGACAAGTCACAAACATCGCCAAACAGTCCAACTTCAAACTTCCTTATCCAGTAGGAAATGGTGTCTCTGGAAACGGTGTGTCCCATGGAGATAAGTTGTCTACGAATCCCAGCTACAGAAGCACCGCTCCGATGCATTCTTACTATCTCCAGCTTCAAATCGTGACGAATACGACCCATTGTAATGCGAAAAATCAAATTAACGTGTATCCCTCTCAGCTGTATTATAACAAATAGGGAGTAAGGAGCCTAAAAGATACCCGAAGTTGCATAAAATTATGTAATCGAAAGATATTGTGGGTATCCCTTGTCGTTGTCGTGATGGTGTACCAGCTACCGGCCGTGTCAGAGGTAAGCGTTCGCTCGCGACCGAGCCCCCCACCCGTCTCTCTCTCTCCCTCTCTCTCTCTCTCTCTCTCTCTCTCTCTCTCTCTCTCTCTCTCTCTCTCTTTCGCACTTAACAGAATAACAAGATTTTTTTTTTACAACTAAATGTTGTTAAACCATATTCTTATGTTCTTAAACATTTCAAACGAAATGATAGCATGTTTTGAAAGTTTTGCTGTTAATATTTCATGCCGATAAAAAAAAACATTTCAGTAAATGTATTGATATCATTTTATGTGTGCATGTAATTTTGTTGAATACGAAGCTACTACACATATGTAAACCTGTTTCCGTATCCTTACCTTACCCCCCCCCCCCCCCCGCCTCAAAGTTTTATGACTGTCAAAGTAAACTTTATTGGAATTTAGTCCCAAATGTTTTGCACAAAGGTGTGAAACCATCGCACTGACAGGAAATCACTCTACGCTTGAACGCACATAATACACAGGTATGAGGCTGGTAGATGTTTTTTAAAAATAAAACTAATAGAACGAAACTTTAACATGGAAGGATCACGTGGTGCAGCTCGCGGGCTGATTTGATTGACAGGTGCAGCACGCGGACTCAAATCTGAAATTGCATGATGGATTCAATCACAGTGTACCATATTCTTTTATGAATACTATGAATATTTAATATTAGATATTAGTATACTTCAAATATGTGTACGTTAAATTACGCCTAAACGCTCCTCCCCCTCTCCCTTTCTCTCTCTCTCTCTATCTCGCTTCTTTTGTAAGGTGTTGTACGATTAGACGAAGCCGTACACAATTTAGACTTTTTCTTTTGTCTTGAATAGGTGTGAAAACCCTCAAGGGTATGTCGTTTTCTACCTTGAGTTTGTTAATCACTACATGTATACACAGAAAATGATCGTGCCTTAAACTATATATGTAAGCACAAGAAAGTATACTGACATAACACGTTATAATTCAATGTGCTTTAACGCAGCAACAACTTTATATATGAATAATAATTTTATTATTGAATGAAAAAATAGATTTGTTAGTTGATTCCCGACATTTGTTCATTTCTCAATTTAGGACATACACAAGTATTGACAGTTTACGGCGCCATGCGTGTAAACTTATAAAATGAGAAGATGAAATTGCTCTGCATCGATATAAGTTCATCTAATGAAAATATTTAATTTTAAGATTTTTTTAAAAACAGGATTAACAACTAATAGAAATAATTACTGAAATAAGCACATCAAAAAAATCAAATACAGAGAAATGCGTTCTTATTTACACAGCACAGAATTTAACAGCGTAATAATCGTGTTATGTTGTAATTCGAATGTAGTTTCCAATTTTATGACATTATATTTCATAAATATAATTTAACAATTTTATATAAATATGAACCACAACTCTTTTACAATGTTACTGTTATGCTTAAAACTGAAGTCGCATATTTGACGTGGATTTAGCGACCCGCATTGCCTGTAATGTACTGTACAGGTAAAGTAACAAAAACAAGCAGCAGCAGGACTAACGGTAAATCACACCGTCGCGGTGTCTTCACGGTCGCAATCCATACCGCGATCAAAACCGCGATGGTGTATCGCGGGAACGATAAAAATACCGTGACGGTAACGCGGGCCAATACGGGATCCGCGTTGCCTGTACTGTACATACACACACACACCCACACACACACACATATATATATATATATATATATATATATATATATATATATATGTGTGTGTGTGTGTGTGATCAATGTTCTATTTAGGAAGCCCATCCAGTATGGATCAGCGCATGAGAAACGGAGCTTGCTGAAAAAATGGATCGCCGAATCGGTTCATCGAAAACGAAATATCAATTGATATTTCATATATAAACACAACTTTACATCTAAATGTTAAAAAAAAAATCCAAAGTGCGTTAAGTGTCATGATGATAAAAAATGTTGGTCATAACTCATAACGCACTTTGAAAAAATATTTCAAAGTGCGTTGATTTGGACCAAAATTTAACGCACTTTTAAAATTTTTTTTAAAGTGCGTTAATTTTGTCCAAAATTTAACGCACTTTGAAAATTTTTTTCAAAGTGCGTAATTTTTTCAAAGTGCGTTGCCACAAACCCTTCAAAAAGCTTTCTGTATCAATTCTAATCAATTGCTTTTCTACCTGACTCATTATAATTATCTATTGTAAACGTTAACGTGGTATTTTTGACGATGTGGAAATTTTGACTATATTGACGATTTTTCTTTTCTCGTCAAAATTTCCACTCGTCCGTCAATCTTCTTATCATTTATAACATCAGAAATACAAATGCCCTTTAATATTTTACCATAAAATGTCATTATCTTTTCAGCAACAATGACATCATATTTCGTCACGGCAATTATACTGAAACTATTGCGAAAAAGCATATACATTAAACTTAAATATACATTTAGAGATAAAATAATTTGAATAAATATGTAGTACTAGTAACAAATGTTATAGAATTTAAATCTATCTGGCTAAGAATAATTATCACATGCTTGACTTTCTTTGTCTCCTCGCTCGATTGATCCCGCTTAATCAAATCAAAACATATGGGAGCAAATTACTTAATTATTATTACGTTACATGTATAACCGCAAGAAACAATTTCTAAAAATCAAACAACATGTGAGCGAATTAATGATTTTACTCAGCCTACTGTCGGCTATCTTCAATCTTTTTAGAAGTTGCCTGAGAGCCGATATCCGTTTCAACTACGTAATAGGCCTAGTATTTGACAGTTTGTGTTTTTTGACTACCCCGATTCTTAATCGACATATAACATTTTATTATATTCACATATATCATATCCACAGTCTGTGAATAAGAGATATTTTTGACTCTATCTATACTTATAAATTAAGACATTTTGCCAATAAACTATGAAACGCCTGCACTAGAGTAACTGCTTACACCTTTGGTATTTCAACACATGTGGTATGATGTCCGTAAGCTATAATTGAATTTTTCCTGATAAATAATTATTGAGAAATAAATTAAAAGCCTACTTTTATTTTCGATAAACCAGCCCGAAATAGCAAAAATGAGAGTTAGGTGGTAGACACGCTTTGGCGGATCCAAGTCAGTGGGAGTTTGCATCAAAATGTATGCTTGCAATAAAATAATATTGAATGATTACGTAAAGAGTGAATATATTTACAGGGGACTTACTTAGAGTATACATAGAAGTTAAGTTTTGACAAATGTAAAATAGATAAAATAAGGCAATTCGTTTCGATTTTTTCGATTTTAGTTTTGATGGATAAACGCTTGCAAAGCATGACCTCTGGTGAGAAAATCGGATAGAACTTTCCAGAATGGAGTAACCAAGGACGCGGGTTGATAGGACGAGTTCGTCATGCATCGCAGGTTGATACCTTTGATCGGCAATCTATGGTTAATTTAAAAAAACTTAATGAATAAAATTGATTAATTTGATACGATTTTAGTTTTGATGGAAAGAACTTTCCAGAACGGGTGCCGGGGAACGCGGTTAGACTAATTAACGTCATGGCGGAAAGTGAAGGGTGAGTTAACCATTGGCAGATATTTTATATTTGACAACTATAATTTAAAATATGCAAATAAATATGCATCCACTAACGGTTTTTTTTTTATTTCATACATTTTTTAACACGATAGATTGTAGTCAATCCTATACATTAAATTGTAAACAATGAACAGATTGTGTTTTACGTCAATCTATATTAATAGAAGATGTATGCATAAAACGGGGAAGTTGAATGGGGGGGGGGGCAAAATTTTTTTTTCTTCAAAACAGTCTTTATCTGAAATTCCTATTTGGAACAGTGACAAAGATTATAGTGAAATTTGACATAAAGAACAAAATTTAAATATACGACGCACTAAATACAATACCGACTCACTGGTTTGAAATTAAATAAAAAAGTTCGCTATTTTTTCCAGTCAGTTGCAACAAAAAGAATTAGGGCCACGTACATGTATATCATCCATTTCAGTTTATATTTTTCATTCCTGACCGTTCTTCTAAATATCCAGCCATGCTGTTTTTTATTTCAATTTTAAAGAATATGTTATGAAAGCAATAATATTAACAAAATATTTGGACACAGTATACACAAAAATGAACAAAAATATGGTTCTACATATTAAGCATTGTATCATTTCAATGTGTAAAGTGTTAATTCCCGCTGGCGCGGGATATCATCTAGTATTCGATATAATTTCCACTTAGTATTGAATTATCGTCAAAATTAACACTCGTCAATTCTCTTTTCATGAATATCGCCAAATCTTCAACTCGTAATTATAACAACGTTTACAGTTTTGTGACAAAATGAATCCTCTGATCAAATTCTAGTAATAACTCTTAAGCAGATATAGGATTGTCTTTGTTGTTAAATGTTCTGCTCGTTCCCTTCTCAATGCCTCTATACTTGTCTACCTTAAGTTAACATACATAGTCTAAGGCCTACCCATCTAGATAACTCGGTAGTTTGTCTGACTTCGTTTTCTCTCCCCATTCATGCATTTTAGTCAATCTTTTGAATTGTGTGATGAAATTGTCGCAACTTAATTTACCATCCCCACTAAATGTATTAATTTTTGAAATTCGGCTGCGACTCTTGTGTTTGTGTCTGCTGTGTCTGTGTTCACGCGACTCACTTTAATTTCTAAACTACTACTTCTGAATGATGACCTTGAGGATGATTGATTTGAATAGGAAGAACTATGTCTTGTTTGTCTATGTGTTCTTCTTCCCTTTGTATTTGCTTGATCATTTTGTTGTTTTGAAGTAATTTAGTCTTTGAACTTATGCAATGTGTCTTGATGCTTGTCTTTGAAGGTGTCAAACCATGGGGTAAAAATTTCATCCGAGAGAATTGCATCTAAGAGTTTCCTTTGTTTTATATGTTCTTCTTACTCGTGCTCTGCTTTCAATCTTCTCTCTCTCTCTCTCTCAAGCTGAAGTTCTGCCTATTGTCTTTTGAATTTCACATTCAAAGCTTTCTCACACCTTTCATCCTGACTATCTGAATCTAGTATATTCCCTGAACCAAAAGATACTAACCCATTTCTTTTCCACTCTAACCATTTTATTTTTGGAATGTTTGTATATATATCTAGTTAATTAGGTTCAACAGTTGGAAATCATTTTCTAACTTTAATGATATGGTTACATAACTGGTAAATGAAAATGGATGGTGAGTACCGAGATACTCTCTAAAGTCGCAAAAGCCTGAATTTCTGATTGTTCCGAGTATCTTTTATCACGTGATACTCAAAGGGTATACATACGCGGATATTGTGATTTTGCAGAGAGTTGCAGTTGAGACGCCGAAGTGAACGCTTGAACGCTTAAGAATACTGTTCGTTAGTCAATATTGCAAAGCGATTTGTGGAACAGTATTGTAGAAGCAACCAGTCCATGTGAGCGTTGCTTAATTAACCTTTATTGTAATTTACATGGGTGCCTCCTAGGGTCGCGTTGAAGCGACCGATAGAAGCGACGGGTCACTTTGAAGTGACTGAGAAAAGCGACAGAGTGTTTTGAAGTGATAGCAGCTGGAGAGACAAAGAGAAGCGATAGGGCGCTGAAGCGACTTGCATATAGAGATCGGCTTGGGCCCATATATTAGTGTATATATTATAAATTAGGTTTTGAATCAATATACGCTACTAAAGCTACAAGGAAAATTTATATGTCTTTACAAACAATTATAATCATAATCAAACACCTCAGCAAGTTATCTAAGAGGACCAGTGATTTACAGTACCGTGTTTAGGCAGACACGTTACAAAATTGACTCCCAACGTGGGGCTACGTTTGATAAATAATATTTGTTCATTAGAATTTACAAAACATTCTGTGTTTTTATTGTTCAAATGGCGTCGGATTATATAGACATAGAAAGAATTGAAGCAAAGCTTGAAGGCTTAGTAGGACGACGCTTGAACACTCGATGAGACTTCAAGAGGGTATTTTTCGGCAGACACAACATAATGTTCGGAAAGCGTTTCTGAAATTATGTCTGAAGGTACATCAGACATTAGGTTCAAACAAAGGGAATCTAACCAAATGGATGACCCCAAATATCCAGAGGATCTCAGTTTGACGACATCGCCAGCTCTTCGTATTAAGAACCGAATAGATGTGAGAGAAAATGAACCGAGAGTTACTGTCAGGCGACAACGACCCCTTGAAGCGCCCACAAAATAGGATGCAGGAGAATATAGAAACCCCGCTACTTCTTTTAAGAAGCCATCCAGCTATATAAAGCCAGCAACATTTGACAGCAGCCCTTCATGGCTAAGTTACAAAACACACTTTGAGGCATGCGCAGCCTTATATGGGTGGAGGACAGGGAACATGGTCTCTACTTAGCAGTCTCTTTGAGAGGAAAAGCACAGATAGTGTTAGACAACCTTGCTGTTGAATAAGGTAGAAACAACAATGAACTAATAAGGGCTTCAGAAGATCGCTTTACACCTGCAAATCAGACAAAATTGTATAGGGTTCAATTGAGAGCGCGTAGACGGAAATCAACAGAGACGCTTCCAGAATTGGCCAGACAATAAGGAGATTGGCACATTTAGCTTACCCAACGGCACTAAATGACGTGAGAGACGCTCACAAAGGAACAATTCATGGATGTCCTGGTAGATGCAGATATGCGTCTTAGAATCAAACAGGTCAGACTAAAGAGTCTAAACGATGCAATAACACTTGCAATGCAGTCAGAGGGTTTAATAAAGGCAGATTTCAGGAGAATAGAGCTGAAGTCAGACTTGCGTACAGCTAATGGGTATTTCTTGAGAAAAAATGATGCTGACACTACCGATGAATTGACAAAGTGTCTCAAAACTTACAGAGTTCTGTGAATGAACTCTAGTCAGAAATACGAGAAATGAGAAAGCCTGATGATTCAAGGCGACCATCCAGAATGGAGAAGGATCTTAAGACTATTTTGGCCCAATACCATCTCAAATCTCGACAGGTGTCAGCAAGAGGACATGGCCACAATCATCTTCAGAAGACGATGGAATTGGCACGGCCATGTACTTTAAGAAAAATCCTTTGTTATGTCATACACTTTGAAGTTCTTGCTTGGGCTTCAAATAGATATTTCGTTTATTTAAGATATTGTTCAAACATTTCGCCAAATCATCCAAATAATGCACATTTTAACTAATTAAAAGCGATTTACCTAAAATTGGGGTAAATCTGTAGGTTTCCCAAGCATGATTTACTTTGGTAACCGTATTCTCTATCAATTTTACTTAAAATATTCGAAAACTATATTGATCTTTCACTTGCGCCAAGCTGTTTTTACATGCATTAAAATCCCTTTATTCAGTTGTTTACACGTAACAGGGAGAGTTTCCAAACAACTAATTTATAAATAGCCGTTTACTTTGAATGAAGCTTTAAATCTACAAATAATTTAATACAGATTATTTATATGAATGAATTCTGTACATCTAGCATAAACGGCAGCATATATGTAAAGAAAATAAGCGGTTTTATTACAGTTTCGCTAGAAATTCACTTTTAACATTACGATACATTCCATGAGACCTATCGAAAGGAATGCAGATCGTGACGTCAAAGTTGATTATGACGTCAAATTGTACGAAGTACAGACAAGTGACTTTCTACATATCGCTTCGGGAAGCCTTAACATACCCGCGATACAGAAGAAACTGTTACTCTTCTTTCGAAAATAGCTTTTAACAAAATTCACATTCGCATGGTGATTTTGCTATAGACAGAGTAAAGTAAAAAAAAATGACCGCTGAAGGCAAATCTTTGAGGATGTTAGGAAAGATTGTGGCCAATATCCATTTGGGTTCTAGGAAATATCTTTCACCGAAACTAGTCGCTGACATTACTGTAGATGAAACATTGGCTTTGAACATAATTTTGCATTCTTAATATCTAACCAGGTGTTCTGCGTTGACGGAAAGCAACACATGTTTGCTTGAAGGTACGTTAGGGTGTAATAGAGTTGTTGCTTCAGAATCGTTTGTTGTTACACCCGGAATTAAAATCATAACTCGTGATGTATGCGTACCAAATGAGGTAAACCTTTGCAGTGTTATAGGAATCGTAGACCCAAAGGATTGTTTTATTACGACTAATGGAAGTCTGGTGGGAAGGACATTATAATTAGTAAACAATCTAGAGTACCTGTACATTTTATGAATTTTTATCAGATCCGCAAAGTATCTATAAAGGAACTTACATTGGACAATTTTTTCCAAGAAGAGGAAGGAACTACACGGTTCTGTGTATATTATCGTCGTCTGAATTCGGTAACGTTAAAAGATGGATATCCTTTACCCCGCATTGATGACATGATCGAAAGCCTGAGTGGTGCTTCATGGTTTTCAACACTCGATTTGTGCATGTCAGGTAGAAATGGAGCCTGGGGATAAGCAGAAAACAGCCTTTGCGACAAAAAAAGGTTTATTTAAATTTCAATGTTGGGTTATGCCGTTTGGTTTTTGCAATGCATGAGCGACATTTGAGAGGCTTATGGAAACCGCGCAGGCTGGATTGAACTGAGAAATTTGCTTGATTTACTTAGCTGAGATTATTGTCATCGGCAAAACATTCGAAGAGATGGTAGAGAATCTTTCAAATGTGTTTGGTCGTTTGGCAGAAGCTGAAGTTAAAAGCCAAGAATTGTTCTTTGTTTTGTAGGTCTTTATAATATAGTGGGTATGTTATATCAGACAAAGGAATTACAACAGATAGCAAAAAATAGAAGTGATCAAAACAATGAAGGCACCAGCCAATGTAAGTGAAATTCGTTCATTTTTGGGCATATTGGCTATTATAGGAAGATTGTGTAAAAATTGCTGGTTTCGCAAAGCTTTACACAAAATGACGGAGAAAAAACACCAATTCTTTTACATGGAGTACGGAGTGTCAAATGTCCTTTGATCAATTAAAGACTGCTCTGATAAGTGCCCCAATACATGCGCATCTCGACTTCAACAAGTCATTTATTTTAGCTATATACAAAGATGCAAGCTTTTGACGAACCTTATAAAAAGACAATACAAGATAATGGCAAGGAGCTTAAATTAGTTAAAGAATGGATGGGTCTAAAAATGAAACCAAAGTTTCGCGAGATAGGTAGTCAAATCGTATTTTTACGTTCCCTTCGGTCACAGTTTAGTTTGCAGACGAGTAAAAGACGCGGGCACAAGATAAGAAAATTTACAAGTTGTACCTATGTCGGAAAGAAGGCGCATCTTGTTGGAGTGTCATGACAAACGTACCGAGGGTCATTTTGGAATTAACAAAACGATAGCGATAATACGAAGTAATTTTCATTGGCCCGGATTAAACAAGGATGTTCGAAGATACGTAAACGTGTGCGATGTTTGTGGAAAAAGAAAATATTTGCTTGACAGAGAACGCCATTGTAGGTTGTGCAGAGTGGATTACCACTGGATAGGCTAGCGACAGACATCATAGGTAAATTGCCCGTGACAGATTCAGGAAATCGGTATATTCTCGTGGTGTCTGATCATTTTATTCGTTGGACTGAATGCTTTGCTATGCTAAACATGGAGGCAAAAACAGTGGCCCAGATCGATCATAGTGGAAGAGGTTATTGTAAGATTGGGGAGTGTTATAGACTATCCAATTGGATCAAGGACGTCTATACGAGAGAGACCTATTTAAGGAGGTATGCAACCTGTTGCAAGTATAGAAAACTCATACTACACCTTACCATCTGCAGTCCGATGGTTAACAGAACGCTCGTGGCCATGCTAAGTTCATGTGTAAATCTAAACCACACCGATTGGGACAACCAACTACCATACCTCATGATGACATACAGATCAGCGGAACTTGATACAACTGGATTTTCTCCGAATTCTCTTATGCTTGGTACAGAACCGAAGATGCTATAAGGTCTCGCATACGAAAAATATTGAAAACCTATCCCACAAAATCGACGGACTTGGTTGCTTCAAGAAAGATTAGAGCAAGCTCATCGCGTCGTAAGAGAAAACACAATCGTAGTGAGTTACCGGTAATTTGAAAATTCAAATTCAGATACAGTTTGGGGGTTTATAGTGTCCATTGTTAAAGATCAAGGAATTTTGAAAACATGGAAGAGTAACAATAACTAAATGGATAAAAGGAGAAAATTTTAACCCTCAAGAGGAGATAAACTGATTTAACTAGTTGTGTAAACAGCCAGTCAATTTTGTTTTCCGAACTATGTAGAATCCAATGAAAACAAAAACGATTTAGTGCCAAAAAGGCCGACAATATACCGGCAACTAGTGTACACAATAAACATAACTTGATGACCTACTTATATTTTTATCTTCGTCGCCAGTGTTGTAGTTGACGATAATATAAATGTTTTCTTACCAATGGCAAGAAAATAATGACTTAAGACCTCAATCCCAGGTAAAAAGGTAGACCCGTCTGTACTGTCCCAAGACTGGAGATAAAAGGTCCTGAGTATAACTCAGGGGTTAGTCACATGGGTGTAAATTTTAAAATAATACTACAATATAAAACCCTTTGAAAATGTATAAATTGCCATTTTTTAAACATTGAATCCATAATATGTGAATACTGTTTTGGTCCTGCAGATTGAAATGATCAAAGTAAATAATTTAAACAGATTTTAGAAAGGTTAGCTATACTATTTTTAATGTAGGTAACACTTGTCTACTTTTAAGATGACACATGCAAAATACACAAAGATTGATAATTTTAAACTTTTTGGTTTAAAAAGTATTTGATACAATTACTTTGGTTTGAACATGCTTTCAATCGAAAGTCCATACAATTCAGAAAGGATGTTTTTCTGTTTTTCATCGTACATGTAAGACCATGAGACCTCAAGATTAATTGATCAATTAACGAAGTTCGTTGGTCCTAAGAAAAAAATTTTAAATAAATTTTAGAGTGAAAAGCTTCAAAACGCAGTCATTGTGGCCAACGTCTGGGTCAGTACATCATTAGGTCCTAATATGCATTCACTTACAAGATTTGATGATTCTGGCCATGAAAATGGGCAACACTTTAATATTTAAATTTCAACAAAATGCCATATTAATCAATTTCATGTAACGTTCAGATATCCTTTGCTAAGAATGATGCTTTAAACAATTTTTGTTTACAACTTTTTGTACGAGGGTTACGGATTTGAAAAATTAGAATTTACATGAGTATGCTTATTCGTACTATCACAAATTGTAGCAATAAAGTCCTCAAGAAGAATATTTAAAAAAAATTCTATAATTTCTATGTTGAACTTTGAATCCCTCCTAAGGCCCCATTATTAGGTCAAGTTCTGAAAATTTTAGAATTTATACTTTATGACAATTTGACAATAATCAAATAAATTTATCACAAAGGATGACTGCACTTAACGCCGGGTTTTGGGCTCTTTTCGGTCGCATCTGTTGCGTTTATTTCTTAACCTAATATCACTTTTGTTAAACTTTTTAAAGAGTCTAGTCAATTTCCAACAATTATTAATATTTTAGACTGTGGTACAACAAGCTCTTTCTATGTTTTTCTCCTTACAACTTTCGAAAAAACGAGAATTTTCGCTTATCTGCCCTTGATCAAACATAAGATTGATATTAATATGCATGAGAGGTGGAGCTGACATTATCAGAATGGTACTAAAATTAGACTAACATGAATAACAATGCCATGTATAAAAATTGATGTGATCACTCTTTCACCACAACCCTCTCTATTTTTTATGGTACAAGTACACTATCTATTTATTATGGTTTCAACAATTAGACCACGCCCGTGTAAGTACAGAAGACTTTAAATGAATGCTTGACAACTTAACGTGTTCGAAAACATTGTCCAAGTTAGCACATGCTACTTTACACGTCACGTGATAGAATTTTGTATTCACAAAGTTACCTGAGGTGAGAAATCACGTGGTGAATTATAATATTCAACATGCACCAACCCTTAGTTACAACAGGGAAAGCGAAAGTAAGAAGAAGCAATTTTTTCTCATTTAAACCATGAGCGCATGTTTGTCTATTAATCTCCCTTTGACATAACTTTGATAATGCAAATATACAGCTACTGTTAAACGGAAAACAATAGACAAACATGCGCTGGCTATGTATGAAGTCCGTATAAAAGTGGGCGTCCTCATTATCGTATGGCGTTTCAAGAAATCGTGATGACCCCCGCCTATGAAAACAAATTCGTACTTGGTAACCACATACTTTTATTTAACGCAATTACGTAAAGTTGCAGTTTATATGTTGACCATTTCTGCAATTGAAAGAAAAAATCTTCTTTTAAAAGTTTATCATCTTTTTTTAAAAGTTTATTTTCTCGCAAATATCGCATGTCCTTAGGTGCAGTCATCCTTGAAGCATTGTAGTTTTTAGAAAGAAGATTTTTCTCTTTAAATTTCTATGTTAAACTTTGAACCCCTTCTTTGGCCCAAAAATTAGTCCGGTGTGACGATTTAAACAATCTACAATCTAAACTATATGAGGATACTTGCAAAGTTATATATTAAATTGTAGCGTTATATGGATAAGAAGACTTTTAAAGATTTTTCCTATATTTTTTAAATGTTTAATTTTAAACCCCTCCTGTGGCCCCTAATTTGTCCAGGGGTCACAGTTTAAATAATTTAGAATCTAAACTCTACTTATAAGCTTTAATGTAAATGTAAGCATTTCTGGTGCAGTGGTTATTAAGATCTTTTAAAAGACACACCCAATTTTACAATTTCGTAATTATCTCCCCTTTGAAATAGGTTTTGTCCTTTTTTTGACAATATATAATCCCCTAAACATAAGGATGCTTTGTATTAAGTTTGGTTAAGATTGGCCCAGTGGTTCTAGATAAGAAGTTAAAAATGCAAAAAGTTTACAGACGGTTCAGGTGAGCTAAAATACGAAGAGTGGTAGGCGAACTGTCATTTAGGGGGAGGGGGAATTTTACACTAGAATTAGTTTTTCCGAGGAGAAAAAAATTAGACCTAAGTTAATTCTTTCTAAGATGAAATTCTATACAGTGGTGAAGACTCCTTTGAATGCTAATTTTCTTCATTCAAAAAAGCATACTAAGCAAGATTTTATGTTTAAGCATTTTCTTTTACTTTGTATTTTACTTGATTACCTAAAAACAGTAAGCAAATTTTTAAATAAAAGCGGAATCTCTAAGTTTGTATTCGTATTGTTAAAACCGTAATTAATTCCCGAGTTATAATAATAATTGAAGCCATATAATTGAGTTTCATTATCTGTTCTTATATGAATTACATGTATTATATGTATTCTTCAATGAGTAATATCAATTATTGTAATTGTTAGTGTCCATTTGCATTGACGGGACTCTCTCATAGAATTGAAACAATTAACGAATGAAAATTGTCGGGGTATAATAATCTTGCTGCTTACTTTTAGTTGATCTTAAAGCTGACATAAATTCATAAATACGCATTATTTTCCTTTTATCCCCGACTACCGCCATATTAGTATTTCATGCACCCGAACACTTTACCTTGGACGAAAAGACGTGTACAAACGCGTTTTGAACAAATATAATATGAAAATCACTGCACTGGCAAGGAATATCCAATGAATATAGGCATTATATTTTGTTTAGGGTAATTAATATTTTATATCAATATCTACGTTTTTCTTCGATATATCAATAACACTACATTCCACACAATATACGAATTCTATTCCTTCTTTTTACAAATATTCATCATTAGTATGTCGACTATTTAATATCATAAATGACAGACAACAAGTGTTTGCAATTTGTATATCAAAGCCTTCAATAGAAATTAAGTTATATTCAATTAGAAAAAATAGAAAGTTCTTCAAACTCTTCAAGCTTTCCACAGCTTCAAGCTTTCCTCACTTTATGAAATAATAATTGCTTAAGTTTTCATTAGAATGGGTAACACTATAGCGCTATAGCGTCAGAATCAAATGCAATTTTAACGCTTTTTAATGCAGAATAAACATCTTGAATTATTATATCAATGTAAATGTAATATCAGATTTTTTTCGGTATTACAAGATGGCGACTGATCGTCAACACGGACGTGTAACTACATTTGTCGCTTGTATTAAGCAAAGAAAAAAGTTTTGAGAGTAAACGCATGCCACTCTTTTTTCTTTATTCCTTTTTACATTCTCTTTGATAGAATACCGTACATCTTAATTAGGTGGGAGTTTAATGACCTCTTTATGGTTAAATTTTAAAGTGCCAGAGACGTAATGTTAAGATCTTGATTCCCTAATTTGTAGCTCTTCCATTTGATTGTCAGGGTATATATTTGATTTCAATCATTTTGTGGGGTAGCATTCAAGATAGGTTTGGTATTCAGCCGTTGAATAACCTGCAGAGGTCGTATCTATGTTTACAAGTCCTTGCTGGCAGTAGCCGTATGAAGTCGTTTTCCTAGAAGCAAGAAACCCAATAAAGTTTCATTTTTTTCATTTCACTTTTTCAGTTATCTTTAAGTGTCGATTGTTATTCTCTGTTAAAAATAATTTTTTCTTCAAAATTTTAATTAGTAAATATAATTTTGTTGATCTTAAAGAAAAAACGATGAATACATTTACCTTACAAAAAGGATATAAATATATCTATAATAGAGAAATTGGATGGTTATGTTTACCTTTTTACCAAAACTTCCACCAACAGTACTTGTTAGTAAAGATACAATGCAACCACAGAGTATAATTATGATTACTTGATAACGTTTTTCTTTCGTATGTCTTTCAATCTCTACAATGAAGTTAGAAAACAAAAAAACAAATTGAGTGGCGATGCCAGTGTTTTCTCTCTTTCTGTTTATCAGACATATCCAACATTTTAATATGTTTTAAATTTAAATAAAATTGTTTTGTTTTCTTTATCAATGAGTATAAAGTACTTCCACATTTGATATAATTGATCATGACCTTTTGTTATAGTTTGGTTCGAGCATACTCCAGTTATACTGTTACGTTTATCACACAGACACTTCTCCAAGCATTGTATTCCATGGTATCCAGAAGGACCTGGTCTAACATATTCCATACCAAAGGAACCTATGCATGCTAATGATGAATTTTCTAATAAATATTTAACACAACCAATTTATGACAACACTATATTCGACATCAGTTTATGAATTATGTTATTTACATATTATACATTTTAAGTTATTTTACTTGCATATAAGCATGTTATTTCTAATATATGTAACAGCATTACATTTTTGGTAAAATACATCTTACGAGAACATTGATATTGCCGACAATTGTCACCAAATAAAGCATCTCAGTCTTATAATGCTATGTACTAAATGTTTGAAATGATATTATCTGAAACTTCAGTATTGTGTAATAGATTACAAATACAATGTAACTTTGCATTATACACAAAAAAAAAATGGAAATCTTCATATTTTAATTGTAATTGAAGAATATCTTATCTTAAAAACCTTTTGCTTTTAAGAGAAATGAAATACCACAGGAAAGGTTACCTGAATAACTTTAAATTTATTCTAAACAATGTGCCAGATAATTAAACTAGAGCTAAGCTGGCGTTTTTGGACCCGTCTAAGGTGCATACTAACATTAAGAAAAAATCAAATATGTCATATCATAGATATTGCGTGAAGAGTTAATAAACACTTTTTATGTATAAAGTGAAATATTTCCTTTATAAACTAAATTCTAATGGCAAAATAATTGCTTCTATCAATAACAATTTCCTATACGAAATTTGAATTTGAAATAATTTCCTAAACGAATTCCTTTGGGATTAAAACAAAACTACAATAGTATTTAACGACTCAAGTGGGAAACCTTAATTACCTATAGGAAAACTACCTGTCTAAATTCTGTTGGAAATACCTTTATCCTATAGGACATATCATTCGTGTTGAATTTTTGAAAACCCTACAGGATTTTTTTAATTATCCTGTACAAAAATTATTTTTCTATTAAAAATTATAATTTGCCAACGGGGTATTAAATGTTTAAGGTAAACATCTCATTTACCAGATAAAATATACTAAAACAAAAGTAATTCTTTACTTTCAAGACAATGGTTTATCATTTGATTTGAATTAAATTGATTCTTACGAAACTACATCTTAAGCAGCAGGTCAAACAATGCCACCTTTGCCCTTAGGTCTCTCTACATCGGGTAAATGTTTCGTTTATTTAAATTCTGAAACTAATGTGAAGAAGAACATGAAAATTTAAACAAATGTGATTCATGTAATTTTGAAGCGTCAATATACAAATAAATATATATTATATCAACAAACAAAGGTACATATGATTTTATTACAACTCACATTAAAATTTTGCATCGATTGTTCTATCGTCTGTACAACATCGTTTTTCTTGTCTGTTATATAGAAGAAAATAAAAGCTTTTTATAAAAGACGAAAACTTTAAATATGCGTAGAGTCTAGCGTAGCAATAAAACACAATGATTAAAAGAATGAACGTACTTTCCAGGTACAAAGCATTCTGGATCAACAGGTAATGACGCTTCTTTGCTATATACGCAGAAAGGGACAATGAAATAATTTATTAAAATGTATGCCATTGACCATATCAAGTATGGACGCGCTAACTTATCATGACTGTATAAAATGCCATTTGAAAGAATTTCCTTGAAAATCTCATGAAAAGGTAATCATTTAATAAAGTTTTTAAAATTGTTAATACATATATTTTAGGAGGTGTGTGTTTGTGGGGTGGGGGGGGGGGGGAAGCTTCGTTAATCTGTAAATATAATGACAAAACATCTTTTCTGAATACCTGTCCTAAATATTAGACGGGCTTCACTGTAACCTCAATATTTTTTCCTAAGCCCAAATATTCTAATATCTAATCTTCTCAATAATCATTTTCATTCTATTCTATCCAGTTTACTTGTAGACAAATATTATCAACTTCTACTGTCACTGGACTCTCCATAAAGCTTACATTTATAACTTGTCTATCTAATAACTTTTTTTATTCTCGTTTTTTTTTTTGGAAATTGATTTTAAAATAATCTTATGAAAACTGCAAAGTTTAATTCTCTGATTTCTTAATTTATCACTGATTTATTATCTATCTTGAGTAATAATTCACCTTTTAGCTAGAGTAAGGACAGTGTGGATAATAAGTGCGCTTATAACGTTGAACGTTCAGTAGCACTGCGTCAAACGTATTAAAAATTCAGTCAACCATACGTGTGTTTCGAATAGAAATATCTTTGAAACAATCGAACAAGATTCTTGAATCAGAAGTTGATGAAGAAAATTATTAAAATGCAAAAATTCAGCATTTATGGACCAAATGAAAGGTCAATATTAGTGACAATGACGACAGGCCAAGGTAAAAAGTATGCAAATGTATTTACTTACTTAATACTCAGTATCCTCTGATTTTCTTTGTGTTTCCTTATATAATCAAGAGTCTATATAAAAAAAATGGAAACTTTTTATTGAACAATGAGGTGTGTATTATTTAAGTCGCATTAATTCAAATCCAAATTATTCACCTTTGAATTTGAGCAAATAGCAAAATACAATCGTGAATATAACCACAGAAATCCCTTATCAAACTTGAGAATGCGTGTTCATTAACCACGAAACGAGTAATACATCGAATACATTGTATTAAAAGATCCACTGACGATATTTTAACACAAATGTAAGATTTATTCAAATAGTTTTGTGTGGAATAGTAAATAATATTTGTGGATTAAGTAAAGTCAAGTCTTAACATTTTTTTCACAGAGAAGTAAAAATTCTTGCAAATGCAAATCAAAAAGCATTTTTTACAACATACACCATAGCATAGCATAACATTGGAATTTCATACCATAGCATTGGAATTTCATGCCATTGCATTGACTTCTCATTCGTCATAGCATATCATAGTATCATACTAGCATTGAATATAATATTTCAACTCAATTTTTAATGATTTTATAAAAGAAGAAAAGTTTAAATTGCAGATAATTGGTAAACTTGTTTATTATTTTTTTTAAATATTTTACTGTAAAAGTTTTGGAACTCTTTTGTATATACGGAGGCGGTTTTGTTCGAATCTCATGTAATATAATAGCATATAATGGCATACCACATCATTAATCCTTTCATTTCAATTTCTCATATCATTACTTACAAATCTCATAGCAATGCAAAAAAATCTCATAGCATATCATAAAAATCGCATACCATAGTATAGCATAAAATTGTAAAAGATATATCAGTGGAGAACCGTAAGACAGAACAGTTCAACTGGAATAGTGTTTGTTCTAACAAAGGAAAACTTGACCGATGCACTGTAAATTATATTCAGGGGGAAGGGAGTCGTTGGAGTGGAGGTTTGGGCTCGGGAAAATTATAGATTTGATGAATTAAATATTTTTTGTATATTCTTCTTCTACATTTTAGAGTCAAAAAGTATTTACAAAAGTCATAAATATTTTTTACAAGTTAAGTTACTTATTTAAACAAGGTACATTCTTCTTAAATTTCAATTAAATTCATTTTTTATATTTCACTCAATCGCTTATATTATTCATAATCCATAGTAATATTTGAAAAGTATAACTTTAACATAACTGAAACGTATATTACTTATAATTATAATTATAATTATATTACTATATTACAGGAAACACATACGTGTCGTACCATGTTGAATTTGGCAAATGACATATAAACGCGGAAAATTGGAAATATATTAAAAACAATCTAATTAAGAATATCTTAATGAGCCCTTGAGAGGTATTCGTTTTGGAGAATAATAATAATTTGATTAGCAGATTTAAATATCGTTAAAATCGTTGTGCAATTTCAGATTGTTAGATTATTGATAATGGATATGTATAATAAAAATATTTTGTTAATAGAACTGATAAAAATTAAAATAACAGGTTTATTTCGTTTTATTATTAATGCACAAGAGTTGACTTTCATTTTCTTTATCTTACATTTCGTAATGATATAAAAAGATTCTTGTATACGAGTTGACTTTTCGGTTTTGCATACGAAATGTTTTTTTATACAGCATTACCTGCATACGAGTTAATCTTTGTACGACTTGACTGTAAATCACGTACAGAATAGGTAGCAGGGGATAGTTTTTTTTGTCGAGGAAATGTGAGGCAGATACTGCTCATATATGTGATCTAATTTTTCAGTCGATTTTTTAATTTGCTAAAATTGGTTTGCATGCAGGAGACACATGGTCCCGACTCTTGAGAATTTTTAAACATTTCAGAATAAAACAAGTACAACTTACATAATTATAGCACTATATAGAATAGCTAGGTACGGTCTCAACATTTTCGGAAAAATTACCCTTTTTTCACATTTTCACGGGTCCAGCACCACGCTCAGGTCCCGAGCAACTGCCATAAACTACCATAGAATTTGTTGCTAAATGTATACCTATGCAAACAATCACCAATTAATGGGGGGTCAATCACCTTCTTTTCGAGTGACATTTCGTGTTCTGAACCCACCCCACTATTCAAGCACAAAACCGAAAGTGAACATTTTGGCCACAGTTTCGCATTTTCATTCCATATCTGATGAAAAGTGCTACCAGTATTAAAGTGTCATATATCAATAAAATTGACATTAGCTCCTCTATCCACAAAATGAATGCAATAAATATTCTAGCAATTTATACCCCTCAAATAACCAGCCAAACCTCAGGTTCTCCCTTTATTTCAAAATTTTGACCGGGTCTTTCGTTCGAAAATATCCCCTGCCACAATACCATGTTAGAGAGACAAAAACAAGGGAATTCTATAATTCTTGGTTTTTTGTGGGTTTTTTTTTTTGTAAATAAAAATTGAGTTGTTGCTACCCGAAAGTCAAGTTACATGTACTGTGAAACGCTTCTTACACACATATGTACTTATTTTACGGCCGTTGACATCATTTTTTAGTGTTATAAATACTTGGTATTAAGTACCAGTTAAACAACCAGTCAAAAAGCCTGGTAAACTGAAACTCTTGACCCCTTTTCATGGTATAGTTTTTGTTTAAGCAGCTGCTTGGGCTGAAAATGAATTCTCCCGAGATTCTAACCAATTTGATGTTTATTCGCTGCGTCACCTTGACGTCAAAATTCAATATGCTGTAGAAGTCAGATTCTAAATCTTGGTAAATGTACTTATACTATCTCCGTATATCAACTTGAACACAAGTGAAACTTGCACAACAGTTAGTCACAATAAAAAGTAAAATGAGCATATATAATTCGATTTATTTTAATATTAACTTTATGTCTATAGACACTTTGTAATTGGAAATTAAAGTTTTTTTTAATATCCGAGTATAATCTGAGCCGGCTAAACCGACCATGAACTAGTTTATGTACCGTCAAAAACAGAATACTTAATATTTTACATATTACTTTTTCAATTATTTGTAGGGGTTTTAAAAATGTCTATGCCAATTTTCACTAAAATCCGTCAATTAAAAAGGAAAATATATGGGTTGTCTCAGTAATTTCTTTTCGTAAATAAAATTTCAATGAGAAACAATTGATTATGACGAATACGTATGACTTAATTCATTAATACCTTTGAAAATTAATGGAGATTACCTTACTACAAAGCAGAGGAAGTGTGCAAATAATTTTAAGTATTGAAGATTTTGTTTCAGATAAAACCTGTTGTAGCTGTCTCTTTTAAGCATTCTCCGGTTATGGCGTCGCAATTGTCACACTGACATTTCTCTGAGCATTGTATTCCATAATATCCAACAGGACACGGTTTAACACAATCCAAACCAATGGAACCATTACATACTAATAAATAACAATCACCAAACAACATTTTATAAGATTAAGGGTAAACTTTAAAAGAGAATTCAAAACCAATCTTTGCTATGCATATTTAAAATTAGGAATGAATTAATTTTATAAATTTAAACTACCTCAGCGGGTGAAAACACTCTGGCTCAATAGGAGAATCTTCTAAACAATGTATTCCAAAGGGAACAAGAAAAAGTATGATCGAAAAATATGCCATTTAACTCTGTGTGAATTATCCCGTATATTAGTCATTTGTACGAATGAAAAATTGTCCAGCGGAAGAAATTCATCGAAAATCACGTGATGGTAAGTTTCCTGGTTTTTTGGGTTTTTTTTTTTAAACTTTTGAAGCATGCGTTCATTTAGAGTTCACAAAGACACTGCGAGATGTATAGTTATATCAAAATATAAGTATTTTAAAGTGTTGATGTTCCTCTCGTCAATTGCATGATATGAAGACAAATACCTCTACATCGTCATTTCTCCTTTATTACGGTTGCATTAAGTGTAATTTGGAATCTTAAATTAGCTTCCCTCTATAGGCTTTCATCAGATAATTGTAATTCAGGTTATGCTGCAAAATTGCATTGAAGTTTTTTGGGATGATTGTTGCAGTCTTGACAAATAGGTGCGGTTATCCATTGTTGCATGTAAAACAAATAGAATAAAGTTTTGATCACATCAAAGGTACCTACTATAACTTGTAAGGGAAAAAGCGCGCCAGTATATTTTCCCCTTTTATAGAGTTCCCCTGAGCGAAAAACCGCCCTAGTACAGAATTTCCATCGCATCAACCGGAATCTGCTGTTTAAAGCTTTATATGCAATGTTTAATGTTTTTAAAGAGAGAATTGTTTGTGGTTTTTTTCATCAATCTACATAAGTTAGAAACTTTCTGCAAATTATACAATTAAATTCAAACGCATTTTAAAGTACTGAAAATAATTTCCATTATTTTGTTTACATACCGACCCAGTCTGTAATTGCCTCAGTTTTCAGTTTAAATATACATTATCACATGATCACGTGATTTATGTACAGGTGCAGTATTTACATGTCTAAATATATAGACAAAATATCGTTATAATATCTCAAACAACCAAGACCATATATGTGTAAATATATATGAAGGAACAATTCTAACGATACAATTGGAGATAATCACAGCAATTTGCAATAATTGCCATGCAAATGTAAATAAATTAATGAAATAAATATTTGCCGTTAATTTTATATAGTTTAATGAAACTAACACGCACTCATTATTTTGTAATATTCAAAGAATAAACGAAAATTTCTTTTTCAGTTAAAAACATTTAAACTGCATATCACTGATAGAAACAACGTGTCCTAAAAGACATACACTGTAGTCATTATTATAAATATTGCTCGTAAAAAGTCGACTACAAAAGAGCGTTTTGTTTAAGGAATAAACAAATAAACTCCATATTTCTGAAAAAAATAAAGAACTGCATAATATATTTTTGGGAAAAATTCATTCATTTAAAAATCGAAATTTAAAATAGGAAATTCCGATATCCGAGACACTTTTTTTCAAATGGTAGATAGTATTATATAACTGCACACAACTTGTGTCTGATGTATGTTCATGGTAACATACGTTTGGGTCAGTACATCATCAGGTCCTACTTTGCATTAACTAACAAAATTTGATGATTATAGCCACAAACATATGGAAGAGAATTACCGCCAAAAGTCTATGTATCTTGCTTTATTCTTATTATGCTTTCTTCTTTGTTCTTTAGTACATTTATACTTGTATGCCACTTTATTGTTTTCATAGTCATGCTTATCCAATTTCACTTTTATTCTCTTTTATTCTTTATGGTTTGCTTAATTCTATGTTTCAATATTCTCTTCTTATTCGTTTAAATTCTTACTTTTATCTCCGTTACAAACGTGAATTCAAACACGCAAAATAACCATAAAAACATAGTTATATGAATTTAATGCTGCATTATGACGCCAGGCGACAGTGTGTGTCCTACAATTGCCTCCCCCGAAGATTCCTGAATGCGAAACTAACAAATCCAAATAAGTACTCAGTATAGGAATATGAAATAGATGTAATCAACTTTTTAACAGGCTACAAGTTTAGCTTTAAAAAAAAAAGCTTATCATTTTAGAGCAAACTCTTAATAGCAATAAGTTATCCAAAAAAATTAACTCTTTTTTTATATAAATGTTTCCTTCTTCTACATGCCATATGAATGCGTGTCGAACTTTTTTTTTATTTTGTGCCTTTTATTATTTACAACGTGCTTTTAATTGAGATCGACTATAGTAGGTAAAAAAAAAAGATCTTAGGAGGGGTCATATCATTTAAATAAAATTAATGTTAATACAACTGCATTCAGCATCATTCCGTTTTACTGATATTAATTTTACCGTATCTAACATACAAACTTGTTTACAGATATAAGTCATACCCTATCAAATTTTCACATTTTTTTTGCATTTGCATAATCAAAACAAAAAGAAAAAATCAAACTTTTTCAATAAATATTATAGAATATTGCTTTGAACTAGTTGTACTGAAAAATTAAAGCCTGAATTTCATTCATTGTAATATCTTTTGTTTTTTCGTTTTTTCACTTTTAAGATTTGAAATCTACAAAAATGGTTAAGTCGCACGTAAAAAAGATCATCAGAATATTATCTCCCTTGTGTCGAACAGTATTTCAACCAATAAAATAAATGTAATAAATTTTAACATTATGCATTTTCTACCAATCACAAAGGAGAGGAAGTGCACAGCCGGAGTCTGTAAATTATTTCAACTCTTTATACCGTCTATGCGATATGATATGCGAGGGCTCATAAAATACGCTTTCATTTTGTATACATGTACAATGCATATGCGCGGTTATAAAAAACATGGGAATGGGGGGGGGGGTCTCAAAGATAATTTTGTATAAATTATTTAATTGCTTAATTGAATAAGTGTGAAATTTCCAGGATGTATGGATCTGACCCCTATTCTAGATCCGCAGTGCAATGTACAGTATATCATGTAAGCGGTAACAAATTATTATTCGCATGGGCGCGGTTAATTTTAATCATTTTTTAATTGAGGGGAAAAGACCTGGAGGTAGGGTGGTGCGCGGTTCTGTCCAGAAGTATCTGTGGAACATGTAGATGAAACAAAAATAAAATAGATTAAATTTAAAGATGTTTTTGAAAAACAAAAAAAGGGCTGTGGTACGTAATGCTTAGAAGTAGCTTGTTCTGTAACTAATTATCACGTGCATGAATCACTCTCTGACGTTCACTAGGCTACAGTCCTGTATTCCTGATTAAACGTGAGGAATTATTATCCGCGTAAAATTGCAATAAGCATACCTTGCAGGTTTTAAAATTTCACCTATTTTTTATTTAAGTTGCGTACATGTAACTGAATGTCCCTGTTTAGTTTTGAAGATGTTCGTTGCAACTTACAGACATAAACCTCATACTTGTCTACCTGTGGAATGAAGAATTGAATTGACCGACTTCCATATCAAACTTACGATGATGATAATTATGATACGGGTGCTAATTATGAGAACTGTGAGAAGACGGCGTCTCATGACATATATAGCTGATGCGCGGACTTAGAAGTTTGGGGGGATCCAGTCACCCCACCAACCTTGAAAATTCAAATTTTAAATTTACACAGTAAACTTACTGAAAATAGGCCTCGGACTCCCCCTTTTCCTGGCAAAAAAAATATAAATTATCCCTCAGTACATGCACTCCCCCACCCCCCCCCCCCCCCCGGATCCCCGTCTAGAAAAAAATTCTTGATCTGAATATATACCCGGTAAATATTGGAGCGAATTATCCTGATGCGAATCATCCCGCATTTTTATTAAGCTAGCTTCGTTGTTTTTTCGTAAAGGGGAGCAGCAATTGTAGCGCACACACTGCCGTCTGGCGTCATAATGCATCATTAAATTCATACAACTTGTAATCGTTTTTATTTTAAAAGCTTTATGGTTTGCGTGATTGAATTCATGTTTGTAAGTAATGTAACAGAGATAGAAGTAAGAATTTACAAGAATAAGAAGAGAGTATTGCAACATAGAATTAAGCAAACCATAAAGAATAAAAGAGTATCAAAGCGAAATTGGATAAACATGAATATGAACACAAGTGAAATACAAATGTAACTGATATGAAGAGTACAGAAGTAAGTATAATAAGAATAAAAGCAAGATACATAGAATTTTGACGGTAATTCCTTTCCATACAAAAATAGGCAAATATTTAAGTTTGACAAAATATGTCATTTTAGGTTATTTGCATGTAACGTTGAGACCACATCCTTTGCTTAAGAGTGATGCTTTGAACAATATTTTTTGTTGACAACATTTTGTGTGGGGGTTACGGTTTGAAAAAAAAATCGATTTTACATGAGTATGCTTATTCCTACTATCACAAACTGTAGCAATGAAGTTTTCAAGAAAAAGAGTTTTAAAGACTGTTTTCCTTTTATGTTTATCTTGAACATTGGACCCCTCTGGATGCCCCAGTATTGGTTCAAGGGCCACGGTCTTAAAAATTAAGAATGTATACTATATAAGAATGCATGAAAAGTAAAATCACAAATTGTAGAATTGTAGACTTTTAAAGATTTTCTCTTTACATTTCTATGTTGAATATTGAACCCACTCTGGAGCTAAAAATTTAGTCCGTTTAAACAATTTACAATCTTCATTATATGTGAATGATTGCATAGTTATATCTTAAATTGTAGCGTTATAATTGTGGAAGACTTTTAAGATTTTTGTAATATTTTTTTATGCTTATCTTTGTCGTTTTAAGTAATTTAAAATTTAAACTCTACTTAAAAGCTTTGATGTAAATGTGAGCATTTCTGGTGCAGTGGTTATTACTTGTAAGATTTTTTTAAAACACAACCATTTTGTACAATTTCGCAGTTATTTCCCCTTTTCAATGGGTTTGGCCCTTTCCCCTTACAATACGGATGCTTTGTATTAAGTTTGGTTAAATTTGGCCCAGTGGTTCTAGATAAGAAGTCAAAAATATAAAAAAGTTTACAGAAAGTTCAGGTGACCTACATGATAAAAGGTGGGAGGCGAACTGTCATTAAGAGGGAAATTCTATAAAAGTATAGTTTTTCCTAGGAGGGAAAATTGGGCATTAGATAATTCTTTCTAGGATGAAATTCTATAAAGTGGTTACGAATCTTTTGGATAAGAATTTACTTGATCCAAAGAACGAAGCAAGATTTTAAATTAAAGCGGAATCTTTTAATCTGTAATACATGTATATTTGATTATCTAAGTAAAATAAGGAAGATTTCAAATAAAAGCGGTATTTTTTAGTTTGAATTCTTTTTGTAAAAACGGTATTTAACAAAAATTCCCGAGTAATAATGCTATTGCAGCCATATAACTAAGTTTAAATATATGTTTTAACTTGTGAGAGGTATTCTTTAATGAGTTATATCAGTTATTGTAATCGTTAGTGTCCATTTGCATTAGCGGGACCCTTTTTATATGATTGTTTCATAGAAATAAATCATGAAAAGAATGAACAAATCAAATAAGTAATAAAAATTGTTGGGGTCTAATAATCTTGCTGTTATTCTTAGTTGATCTTACTTAATAAAGATCGGGGATTTAGTTGGTCCCAAATTAAATTTAAAAACTTTTCCTCCGTGAATATGTATAACTCAGAATATGAAAATAGATGGTGCCTCTGGGGACACCAATCTCACACCCATAATATTTTGTTTAGAGCAATTGTTGTTTTATATTAGTAACTACATATATATATATATATATATATATATATATATACTTAAATAAATAAAACAGAATGCGACAGTCCAAATTTTTTTCTTTTAGAATCCAGTTTAATGTTTTATTTATTTAAGTATTTTTTGCTGTACCAAGGCTTTATATATATATATATATATATATATATATATATATATATATATATATATATATATATATATATATATTATATATATATATATATATATTAATAACACTCCATTCCACAAAATACACGAATTCTCTTCCTTCTTTTACAAATATTCATCATTAGTACGTCGATTATTTGATATCAAAAATGACAGACAACCTTTTCTAAAAAGATGTTTGCAATATGTATAATAAATCCTTTAATAGAAATTAGATTGTATTCAATTAAAAGAAAATGGAGAGCTCTTCAAGGTTTCCAAAGCTACAAGCTGTTCGTACTTTATGAAATGAAAATGTACGATTTTTTTTAGAATGCGTTACACGCTATCATTATAGTGTATTCATCAAACAGGCATAATCAAACGCAATTTTTTAACGTTTCCTAAAAATACAGAACAAAAATTTTTTTTAACGTTTCCTATAAATACAGAACAAAAAAATGTTCTCCGATCCTCAGCCTCAAAGTATTTCTTTCATCTTATTGTTATTTTCTTTCAAACTTTATAAAAGAAATGAAACAAAATGAAATTTTTAGATGGTATCCATACATTTTACAAAGTTATTGCAAATTTGCCTACAATGGATATAATGGAATTAATAAACAATTTTACTTTGAAAACAAGTACCTGTGCATCGGTGGCTCGAGCTCTTTACAAACATGTAATTGAATAGAAGTTCTCCGTGGATCCACTACACCAAGCATGTAGTTGTATGACAAATGGTTATACTAACACCAAAATACTAATTAAAATTGTCTGTATAAAAGTAAGATTTATGGTACGAAGAAAAGAAATCCGGATAATTAAGAGTTATCGAACATTGCTGAGGATAGGAGATCGTTACATGTGAATATAATATCAGATTATTTCGGTATTACAAGATGGCGACTTATTGTCAACAACAGACATGTAACTACATGTGTCGCTTGTATTACTCAAAGACAATTTTTTTGAGAGTATACGCATGACACTCTTTTTTTCTTTATTCCTTTTTACATCATTTTTGATAATCTTCCATACATCTAACCTAGAAGGAAGTTCAATGTCCTCTTTAGGGTTACATTTTGAAGTGACAGAGACGTAATGTTCAGATCTTGATTCACTATTCCGTAGTTCTTCCATTTGATTGTCAAGGTATTTGATTTCAATCATTTTTGTAGGTTCGCACTCAAGATAGGTTTGGTTTTCAGCCGTTGAATAACCTGCAGAAGTAGTATCTTTGTTTACAAGTTCATGCTGGTAGTGGCCATACGAAGTCGTTTTCCTAGAAGCAAGAAACCCTGTAAAGTTACTGTGTTTTCATTTCACTTTGACAGTAAAAATAATTTTTTCTTCAAAATTTTAATTTGTAAATATAATTTTAGTGACCTTAAAAATGATAAATGAATTCACCTAAAAAAAGGATATGAATATATTCTAATAGAGAAATTGGACGCCTATGTTTACCTTTTTACCACAACTGCCACACACAGCACTAGTAAAAATACAATGCAACCACAGAGTATGATGATGATTACTTGGTTATAACACTTTTCTTTCGTATGACTTTCATTCTCTACAAACAAGTTAGAAAAAACCGAATTGAGTGGCGAGACCACTGTTTTTTATATTGTAGATTATCTGAAATATTTTACACTTAATATGTTTTAGTATTTAAAATAAACTTGTTTTGCTTTTAAAACTAGATAAACAATGTAATTTATTTGATATGATTTACCAGGACCTGTTGTTATAGTTAGCTTTGGGCATGCTCCATTTGTTCTGTTACATTCATCACACAGACATTTCTCCGAGCATTGTATTCCATGGTATCCAGAAGGGCATGGTTTAATACATTCCATTCCAAAGGAACCTATGCATGCTAAAGATGAATATTCTATTAAATATATAACACAACCAATATATGACAACATTTTATAAGATATTGATTTATGAATTATGTTATATACATATAATGAATATTAAATCATCTTATTTGATTATTGGATTATTTCTAATACATGTAACTAACAGCATGAAATGTTTAGTAAAATACACCTTAAAGTATCTCTCGAAAACATTCATGTTACCAACAATTGTCATCCAAGTAAGCATTTCAGTCTTATAAAGCTATGTTCTAAATATTGAAAATGGTATTATCTTAAACTTCAGAATTGTGCAATGGATCAATAAGATTTTTAAAATATAATTCAAAAGGGAAATCTTCATATTTTAAATGTGTAAGAAAACATAGCATATCTTGAAAACCTTTGTGCTATTGAGAGAAGAGATGAAATATTATACGACTAGGAAAGGCTTCCTGAATAACTGTAAAGGATGACTGAACTTAGCGCCGGGTTTTGGGGCCCTTTTCGGTCGCTTCTGTTGCGTTTATTTCTTAACCTAATATCACTTTTGTTAAATTTTCTAAAGAGTCTAGTCAATTTCCAACATGAATTCAGATTTTTGACTGTGATACAATAAGCTCATTTTATGTTTTTCTCCTTACAACTTCCGAAAAAAGGAGAATTTTCGCTTATCTGCCCTTGATCAAACATAAGATTGATATTAATATGCATGCGAGGTGGAGCTGACATTATAAGAATGGTAATAAAATTAGACTAGCATGAATAACAATGCCATGTATAAAAATTTATGTGATCACTCTTTCACTATAACCTTATCTATTCTATATGGTACAAGTATACTATTTACTGTGGTTTTAACAATGAGACCACGCCCATGTAAGTACAGAAGACTTTAAATGAATGCTTGACAACTTAACGTGTTCGAAAACATTGTCCTAGTTAGCACATAACATGTTACCTTACACGTCACGTGATAGAATTTTGTATTCACAAAGTTACCTGAGGTGAGCAATCACTGGTAAATTATAATACTCACCATGCATCAACCCTTAGTTACAACAGGGAAAGCGAAAGTAAGAAGAAGCAATTTTTTCTCATTTAAACCATGAGCGCATTTTTTTTTATTGATCTCCCTTTGACATAACTTTGATAATGCAAATATACAACTACTGTTAAACGGAGAACAATAGACAAACATGCGCTGAATATTATTAAGACAGTATAAAAGTGGGTTTCCTCATTATCGCATGGAGATTCAAGAAATCATGATGACCCCCGCCTATGAAAACAAATTCGTACTTGGTAACAACATACTTTTATTGACCATTTCTGCAATTGAAAGAACAATTCTTTTAAAAGTTTATTTTCTCGCAAATATCGCATGTCCTTAAGTGCAGCCATCCTTTAGGTTTAACAATGTGCCTTATAGTTAAACAGGGCTAAGCTGGTGTATTTAGAGCCGTTTAACGTCTACATGTATGCTGATATTGCGAAAAATTCAAAAATGTCATATTATAGATCATTGCATAAAGAGTTTATAAATACATTTTAGCTTTTCTGATCAAGATTTGTCTGTCGTTGTCGTAATTGTTGTTGTCGTTATTGTTGTAAACTTTTCACTTTTTCGTCTTCTCCAGAATCACCGGGCCGATTTCAACCATACTTGGCACAATGCATTACTGGGTAAAGACAATTCAAGTCTGTTCAAATGAAGGGTCACGCCCTCTTTAAAAAGGAGATAATTTATAATTTTTAAAAAATGGTATTTTTCAAAAATCTTCTCAAAAATTATTTGTTCAAAAAAGCTCAAATTTGTGTTGAAGCATTCTCAGGTAGTGTAAATTCAAGTATGTTCAAATGTTCAAATAATTGCCCCGGGGTATGGTAGGCTTACAATGGGAGGGGGATCAAGTTTTACATAGGAATATATAGAAAACATCTTTAAAAAACTTCTTCCTAAACACTATTAGGCCAGAAATGCTCAAATTTGTGTTGAAGCATCCTCAGATAGTTGAGATTCAATTTTTGTTAAATTATGGTCCCCGGGGGTTCCATGTATACTGCCCATAATAAAGGATTGTGCACCCTATGATGTATAATTATTTGGCACAGTGTTTTGGTCTCTCTATATCGGGTAAATGTTTAGTTTATTTAAAATATGAAACTAATTTGAAGAAAGAAATGAAAAAAACCCAGAAATTTAGATTTTCATGCTATTTTGAAGCGCAACTATACAAGTAAATACATACTATATCAACTAAAAATGTGTTACACATTTGATTTAGTGACAACTTACCGTAACATTTTGAATCGATTGTTCTATAATCTGAACAACATCGTTTTTCTTGTCTGTTATATAGAAGAAAAAATAAAGCTTTCTATGAAGAAAGAAACCATTTCATATGAATAGAGTCTAAAGTAGCAATAAAACACAATGTTTAAAAGAATGAACTTACTTTCCAGGTACAAAGCATTCTGGATCAACAGGTTCTGTCGCTTCTTTGCAATATACACAGAAAGGGACAATGAAAAGTTTGATTAAAATGTGTGCCATTCAACATAGCAAGTATGGACGAACAAATTGATCATGACTGTATAAAATGTCAATTGAAAGAATTTCCTTGAAAACAGATAATAAGGAAATTATTTAATAGTTTTTAAAATTGTTTAAACGTTTATATGAGGCGGGCAGTAAATATGATGAACATATTTTCTGAATGTTAATCGCCTGTCCTAGATTTTAGACTGGCTTTACTTTAACCTCAATTTTTTTATACGCCCGAATATTTGAATATTTAATCTTCTCAATAATCACTTTTATTTTATTATCTGTAGTTTACTATATTGGTAGACCTGTATTATCAATCTGTACTGTCACTGGACCCCCATTAAGCTTACATTTATAACTTTTCTATCTGATTAATTATACTTCATGTTTTTTTAGAAATTGATTTTGAAATTAGTAATTTAAAGACTCTAAAACTAAATCCTCTGATTTCTTAATTAATCATAAGTAATATTTCACCTTTTAGTTAGAGCTATGGCAGTGCAAATGATAAGTACGTGTGTAACATCTGAAGTAAGTTCATTCACACTGCAGGGAACGTATTAAAAATTCAGTCAACCATACATGTGTTTAAAAAACAACTATCCCTGAAACAATAAAACAAGTTTCTTTAGTCAGAAGTTGATAAAGATAATAAATAGAATGCAAAAATTCAACATTTTATGAGTCAAATAAAAGGGCAAATTTGTGACGGGCAAAATTTCCATACTATTCTTAAGACTAAGTAATAAACACAGGCCAAGGTAAAAAGTATCTAAAATGAATTTACTGAAATAAATTATTCTCTCCGTGGTCCGAAAGACGCAGGAGGCCGTGCATCAAAAGACGCCACTCACGACGGTCTTTGGCAACAACCTGCATTTCCCTCCAATAATTCTGCCCAATTCTTCTCTTTCTTTCGCCACTGTGCACCACAGAGTGTTGTTTGGCTTTCCTCGCCCTCTTTCCAAGGACCCCAAGTTGAAGCAGTTTTGATGTTTGAGCTGGTGACGGAGATCATCAATTTACAACGTCTCCTTTGGACTGCAAATATATGAGTCGGGTATTCATCCTATTTCTTTCATACATTACTTGTATGATTGATTATTTTCTCTCCTTAGATCATCAAGAAGTTTGGATCAAAACGGTAACTTTTTGGATAGTGATGCGTGTTTAATGATAAGCAAATTTTGTCTAAATAAGTCGAATAAATTCAAATCCAAAATATTCACCTTTGAGTTTGTGCTAATTTCAAAACGTAATAATGATAATACCTACGGAAATCCTTTATCAAACTTGAGAATGTGTGTTCATCAACCATGAAACCAGTAATTTATCTAATACATTGTGATAAAAGATCCACTGACGATATTTAAACACAAATGAAAGATTTATTCAAACCTTTTTGTGTGGAATAGTAAATAATACTTATATATTTAGAAAAATAAAATCTTAGCATTTTTCTACCAGAGAAGCACAATTTTTTATAAATGCAAAGTTTTGCAGAAGACATATATCGTTTAAGTTTAATGAATATGATAAAACAATCCTCTTTGTTTTCCAATATGTGATGAAATACTGTGATATTTAAAATAGCACAAGAATCGCATTGTTTGAATTCTAGGTTTCACAAGGACTAACATATCTCAATTTAGTCTAAATTTAGTCTCAATTTAGTTAATTAATACTTCCTGGTTGTTTTCCACAAATGAATTAAATTATTTGATACTCAAATCAATAATTATTATAAAAATCATTGCTCCTAATAAGTACTGATTAGAGTGTTTTATAAGAAAAATATTTAGATAATCATGTTGCTTTTATAATTTGTTTAGATGGCATATACGCAATTCGTTACGATTTGTGTCAAAGACATTCTATTCTCAAACATTAGAAGGAAAAAAGTTATTGCACGCTTCATATAAACCATACAACATACTTTATACTAAATTTTTACACGTTGCTACCGTATCAACCTGACCTTTTGGTGACGAATCAATCATTAGCTCAAAAGAAGATTTGAAAAAAAATTATTAATAAAATCATGTTTCGTGTACTAATCAATATTGGCTACTAGATAGCAAATTTATTGTTTCTTTGAATTTTTTAACAACGTTCATTATTTTTAAAGAAGATCACTTTTGGAAGTGCATAAGATATATAAAATTGAACAATCGGTACCTTTTCTATAATATGAATTCATTTTTCTAGACTTCAGGTGCCATTTGACGTCGATAAATGACCATTACTGGCATTGGTCTCTATTTTATTTGAGTCATTGTTTGTCGTTTTCATGGGATTTTTAGTGACAGTTCCATTTATTTTGTTTCCTGTTTTGATGTTGGGTATTTCCTTATTTAAACAACCGTTCCATTTCAAACGGTACGATAATTTACATCATACGGAGAGAAATTTAAATTCCATATGGTAAACTCTTAGGATCTGAGTACTTGTTTTGGTTAATTAGAGATTAAAGCTCAATTGTGTGTATATTAAATGTGTTAATACTTGATAATACCAATCTAAGTCGATATGAATGCATGTTTTGTCGTTTCCAGAGTTTTCCCATACCGGATTTTTCCTTTTTCTAGAATTAAAGAGCCAGTTTTTAAAAAGCAAATTAAGTCGTTCATGTACTAATTATTTACTAACTGAATAAAAAAAATTATTATAAAAAATGATATCTGAACTAAACGTATAAATAGCATTCTGTGATTTTTGCCATTTTCTGACATATTAATTTACCACTATGATATAAATATACAATGAAAAAAGCACAGAGCCGAGGAAATAATGATAAACATTACACAAATAACTAATGTTTAGGTTATCTTTTAGGAAGAGGGAAGCGGAATCAAAATGGTATCGTGAACGGAAACGGATTTGAACACAGACTACAATTATTCGGGCTCAAATCAATCTACAGACTACAGGGAAATCAATCGAGAGAAGACTGAAATGTGGCCTTTTAATATCGATTACCTTGATATATCCTTTCTCTTTAGAATAATTAGAACAAAAGTCTCTTAAATTTCATATTTCGAAATATATTGATTGTTCGAAAAAGATAAATTTGGTAAAATTATTGATTGTAAGTAAGGGCGTAGGGTCATAACAATCACAGAAGATCGAGTTGGTTAACTCATCTTTGAAATACGAACTTCAAGGCAAAAAAAGAAGTAAATGCAATATAATAAAGTTTAGGTACCAAATGTAACGAGTTACAAAATAAAATGATATTTGTATGTATAAGGAAATCAGAGGGGAAAACCGCTATCCGGTTAAATTTCAATCATCTTCATTTTTACATTTATACATTTTTAAATACTTTTTTGCGTTAAGCCTTATATAGTTTTCAAAAATAAAATAATATGTAGTGATAGTTTATAATAGGGTGAACGAACACGACGTTGATTGACACGTTCATATGCTATTGAACAAATCCTTAAACATATACTTCAGATACTTTGGGCTGGTTACTTTTTTAAGTAGATTACTTTTTCAAGTGTTATTAGTTTTAATATTTGAAATTGGATTAACAGTTCATTTAAAAATTAAATGAAAATAATTTTAAACATTATAACTCTGAAGTAATAATATTGACAAACCTTCCTGATTGTGATGTGAATGGGATGTGTATAAGAGAAACAAAATTAATGAAAGAAAGCGTGAGCAAGCTCACATATCCTACACTTCTTCATTTAAAATGCTGTGGTATACATAATGAATGACATAGTATGTATTCAATAAACAAACAATAATATAAAGCGGCGAAACTCACAAACAAATCTTAACATCAACACAGCCTGCAAAAATGCACATACATGTATATATATTGTATTTCGCAAAAACTACAAAGTTAAGTTTTTTATTTCTATATTTATTGGTTGCACTGATGTGTGTTTCAGTAGTATATTTAAGTTCGGTTAGACTTTAAAAGTAGCAAAATACTCTTTAGATATACAGTATATCTTATTAATATACGCATTTAAACAAACTATCTAACTAAGTGGTTTTAGAAGAGTTGCGCAGACAAACTGTTTCAGTAGCATATTCAATGGTGGCCAACCTTGTAAGTTCAACTTAAAGGAAAATTCTGATTAATTAACGGTATCGGAATTTCCAGAATATAACCCTATCATCACATCCTTATGTCAAAGCTTCTTAAAATTTTTTATTAGCAGTTTCAGGAGAGTTTTAGTACTATTATCAATAATGGCCAGAATTCGAAGTTAGAAAGGGGGAAATTCCGGGAAAAACCCTGCATATGGAATCGGAATTGCCTGCAAATACACGTATATCTTTACATTTTGTCCTTGTTACCTTCAAAATTTCATGAAACTTTGCTGTTTAATAGGAGTTCTGCCGACAAACTGTATATTACTATTGCATGTATCAATACTGGCCAAAGTTCAAAGTGGTAAAATACCCTAAAAATAATCAAAATTCCATACAAGTAAGCTCATCTACATATTGTGTTTATACTAACTACAAAGTTTCTTGCAATTCTTATCAGTGGTTAAAGAGAAGCTGCACTGGGAAATTGTCAAGTACAATATTCAAAACATGACCAACATTACACGTCCAAATGAGCCAAATTCCTAGGGAAAAAACAAAACACATTGTATCCTTACCTTACTACCTACCTACATAATGTTTAATAAAATCCTGAGCAGTGTTTGAGAAAGGTTGTGCTGGCAAATACAAAGGACTGGCAGACTGACTGGCTAACGAACAGTTAAAAAAAAATTACCTTTTGTAACTTGTTGTATGGGATATAAAAATTACCAGGTATTGTAGTATTTCCGACCAAATACTCTCCGTCGACTGTCATTAGGTTTACTTTATAGTTTCTCTACATTCAACCAAACTTGGCGTAATGTAGTTACTGGCATAATACAAAGTCTGTTGTGAGCCCACCACTTCAATGAGGAAGAGTTCCATAGACTTTTTTTTCATTGTTTCCCATCTGTATTTTGCTATATAAAATCCCACTGTAAGTACAGCCTCATGTTTTCTATTCAAAGATGATTGCACGGTGAATTTCATATGACTTAGAACAAACCTTATTAGGTATTTTTTAGCTTTTACGCCATATGTTTTAGACAACAATGTATCTTGACTTCTCCCTTTGTCTGTTTGATGATTTTTTGCACCCAATATGTAGTATGTAGAATTATGGGTACGAGGTTATGTAAAATCATTTGCAATATCTATAAAATTCAAAATTATCAAATCACCAAAACATTTGACTCATATTGAAATATTTCTCAGCTTTGGTATTTGATCTTAAAATGAAGATATACGTTTTTTATAATCAAGAAACCAAATAACAATTTCATACGAACGCTGAACAAAGTAAATGTCTGTTTTGATTCGTTTTACCTTCATAGATAAATAGCTATTAATTTATTTGACAGACATCCTCTGTATAATATTTTATGATGATTTAATTTCAATACGATACTAATTAAATACTCATCTGGTTAAATTTGGGGGCAGATATTTTGCAATACCTTATATAGCCCTTTTTATTTTTTTATTCACGCGTACATAGCATTGCAAACATTTGGTAAATAGTATATACCTATTTACTGTCTATGAGGATGATAGCAAGTTTATTGTCCCCCAAGACAGCAACTATTTCACGAGGCGAAGCCGTGGGAAATAGTTGCTGTCGAGGGGGACAATAAAATTGCTATCATCCGAATAGTCAGTAAATAGGTAATTTATTATACCGAAGATAACTTTAATTCTCGGCGATGCAGAATTTCTTGATGAAAAACAAATTTAAAGTTATCGGACTTTGAATCTAATGTAGCGATCGGATAACGTTAGAGGTGTTCCGAGTTTAAAAACGAGGGAAATCGAATACCGCCGGTGAATAGTTTCGATGACTATTCACCATGGGCAGATAGCACAGAAACTATTTCACGGTTAGATAGAATAGCATGTTTATTCGTTGTAATTTTACATAGAAAATATTCTCAGAGGTATAATAATAAATTATATGTATCAGTCTTTTTTAATGTAAGATAAGTACTGTTACTCAGCAACATCATGTGAAGAAATTTTTGTTAGACACAAAACGTGTTTACTTTCTGTTTTACTTTCTTTTTGGTAGACCTCGAATCGTTTTCAAATGAAGTACGTTATTTCTCTAGTGTGATTGCTATGCGCCTTCTTCATATAGAAATAGTTTTGACTGCTTTTGTCACAGGTTTTGAATTAATGGATTCATAGTGATCCAGTCTCGATTTACTACTCTGTAACTCTTTAAATCGATGTTCTGGGTTTACAATTTCTAACATTTGCCTTGGATCATATTCCGAGTACCCCTGATGCTCAGGAGATGAATATTCTACAGGTGTACTCTCCATATTAACAAGTTCTTGCTGGTAATGTCGAGATGGTGTCATTTTTCTGAGAAAAAATACATATACAATAATAAATTATAAAGATTGCGTGCTATAAAGGACATTTTACATTAATGTTTATGTATATCTACTTTGGAAGATAGGCAAGAAACCATTATTCAGATATAGAGAATATTTGTAGTGTTCAATTTCATCTTGCAACTTAAGACGTTTCAGGGAAATATGAGGATAAATATGTAAAATAGCAATTAACACGCTTAGTCAACATAAGCATATATTCCTGGTGTATTTTTTGCAGTTGATTAACAAGCTTAATTTGAAAGAAAAATTAGAGCTGTATTTCTCTTTTCCTGGAAATACACTGTCCTATATTTTCAATAAGTTGTATAGTGATTTTAACCATTCAAAAGAAGATGGTGAACAAAAAGTGTCCTCAATTACATAAGCGATAGTCCTTTAATAAAAGTTTTTTAAAAATGTGACATAATAGTAAGCTTTAATTAGTTTTCGGAAAACAAATGCATCTTGCATGTTGATAATTTTAAAAATTATTAAACTTGCGAAAAGGATTACACGAAAATCACAAAATCTTTTGTAGAAAAGTTAGTAATGTACAAAAGCTTGTATAGTATAAACATCCCAAAGTTCATGTTTATTAGACGTGTTACCTTTTCATTGCAACTATGACCAGTAAAACCAGTAAACAGATTATAAATCCAGACGACAGACTTAAGATATATATTCTTGTAGATTCTAAAATAAAACAATAAATAACATACAACATTTGTTCAGTGAACATCTGCAACACAACACCTGTACCATTTGCTGGTCAAGATCTAGTAAATGATTTATGGTCTCTATATTGTGCTAGATTCATTGTGATATCATAATTAATTAAAGAAGGACCCCCATCAGATCTACTCTAAGGTATCCCACTCCTCAATGTTCATGTATCAAGAATTTCTTGAGAAGAATATCATTGAAATCTGTATACAAAACATACTAAAAAAAATACAAAGATAATGGGGGTCAGTGTTTATCCCTTTCAGTTATGGCCAATTTAATTTGACCTTTTTGCACCTAAAATGCAATTTCAGCCTGATTAGGATTTGTTGTCAGTATTTTTGATCAGGCAAATTTATTCAAATATTCTTTCTAATTATGCAAAATGGTCACACTGAATAGAGGGATTAGGGGAAAAAATTGTACGAAGCTGCATAAATTTTTGTGTGACCTTTTTGCACTTAAAATAGACAATTTCTATAATAGTTACAATTTGATTTGAAATACAAACATTTTGAATACCAAGAACTTTATAAAACTAATCCCGTTTGCCTAGATATGTACTCAGTATTATTTTGACATAATAAAACATGGGGGCTAGTCATCTCACATTTTAGGTATATTGCTTCAAAGGTAAAATTCCCGCAAATTTTGCTTAAAAAATTCAGACATTTTCTATATATTTGCATGATTTTATGCTAAACTTCTATCATTCTCTAAGATTTAATTTTGTACATGTCACACAGAACCTTTAGAATATGTTACAAACCTATCTAAGAAAGTTTATAGACCCAAGCAATATTGAACTCTAGTCTCGTTCAACCAGACGCTCGGCTGTCTCCGTTAATCTCCGACAAGCAAGAGAGACTATCTGCTTGTCGGATATTTACGGAGACAGCCGACCGTTTGGTTGAACGAGACTATATTGAACTCTGGCGTAGGAATACATACAATGTACGACTACAAAAATATCTAAATTATTCGTACCATTTAAAATCTGATTATTTACAAGGTATCTTTAAATAAGTTTCCTTAAAATACAATGCTTTAGAATAGATTTCATCGAATTTATTGATTATTTTCAAGAACTAAATGTTGTCAGCGATGTTGATTTGTGCCTAGGTCCAGACACTGTTTCACTTTTGGTTTGCTCAAGTAACTGCATAGGAGAGTTGATTAAAATCAACTCCCAACAATCAGCTTTAAAATGAACTTTTACCGGTATTTTGAACTAATATAAACGAAAAAATGGCACTAGCCTTATTTACATAAGAAAAAATTGTGAGTTCTATCTTGCCTATTACTCTGCGACTGACACTCAAATTTTGGTTGATCATGAGATATGCATTACAAAAGCATTGTAATAAAAATAGAACAAATGAAAATTGACCAAAATCGTGACCATGCCCCTTTAAAGACATTGCTCACTCTGAATCATTAGCATATTATACCTGTATCATGCTTTGACTTGTCTTTTTTACACCCAACAATACGGTCACAAATTTGATCTTCACTGCAATTACAGCGACTCAGACATCAAAAACCATAGAACCCGTCAACGCATCTTCCTGAACAGTTGACACCAAAAGATCCAACACACGCTGTTTATACGATGTGTCATTCACATTAGGTAGAAATATGTTTGATTGATTGTTTATAGGTAAATTTTACTTCTATATAAAAAAATATATTTTCTTATTTTAATAACTTACGAATACAATTCTGATCCTCTTGTCGATAATTGCTGCAGCATCGATGCGATCCGCTGTTGCAGATAAACAAAGTTAAACAAAAAGTGAGACCAAAGATATTTATTGAAACATGCAATTGATTAATTTCATTTAAACATCATAAACTTACTCGTACTGCTTGCATACACCAGATGTTTTCAAACTTTGGATATCGTGCAGATTTAGTAAAATGCTTAAACCAGTCAAAATACCAGTGTCCCAAAAATAGTATATATCCATTTTATACATTATGTTCGGCTTGATTACCTGGTTTAAATATTCTGTACTGTTAAAGCTCTGTACTTTTTGCTTTTCTTTTGTAAAGGTTGTACCAAAAGCAGTACCCATTACAAAGTATATCAAAAAGGCAGGAATACAAAATATTCGTTCGGCTTAAAATTATTAATGATGGTTATCACTTTTTGGAAAAGGTAGAAAATTCGTTTTATGTTTTATTTAAAAAATGACTTTATTTACATTTTTTAATTTTGTTCATACATGTTCTATTGAATGTAAAGCACATTTGAAGCACCCTTTACATATGGAATCTCAAAAGTTTGGAACTTAATACCAAATTTTAAAGATTGTTTTAATTTATCATTTCCTGTACAAGCAAAAAGTATCTCTTTCGTTGGCTCATTGATATCATTAGTATGGGAAATATTTTGTTATTTTGATATAAGTGCAACACGTGCTTACACAGATGTTGAACAATGTAATAACATGAAAGTTGACAAGCTTATGAAGCTGTTCTCTGCCTGTCTTTGCCTTTCTCTCCCTCATTTTCGCTTATTAAAAGGTCTGGACGGCGATGTCATTTTTTACTATATTAGTATCCTTGAGATGAAGAGCTCTTTTATATATAGAAGTATATTTAGATTCTAAGTCTAAAATATATGGCTTTCTTCTTTAATTATAAATAGTTTATGGCCAAACATATCATATTTGAGATTTTAGGACAGATCTGATCAGTAAATTGTTGCCCAACCAGTACCTTAAAAAGATGGTTCTACTACACAATATTCGATTGTTTTAAATACAATATCGTTTCTAATGCCGAGTGTGATATAATACTCCAACTCGCAAAGACCGTTGTTTTAACATAAAATTCAAGACTTCTTTTATAAAGCCACCATTTTTTTCTCATAGTGATTATGAAGAAAACCCGGACACTAAAATACTAAACGTATTCAACTCCTTTTATTAAATTACGTTCTTACAATCTCAATAGCTCAGCTAACTTAAACTACATTAGGCCTAAATACATATAAGCAAATAAACAAATTTCATATTTAACAAAATATTTACATTCAATGAAGAGTATTATCACAAAACTCATTGCAAAAGTTTGAGAAATATCACATTCTAAATAACAGATTATATCACAGATAAAGAAATAACAGTTTAAATAACGTTTTATCTACCAGCATTATCTTTAGCAACATTCAAGTGCCCTTGGTTCTGGATTTCAATATTCTCTTCCTCTTCTGCGTAATTTAGAACCAAAATTTGCCCTATAAACTAATTAGAGTGTTTATATCAATGACACCTGTCATATGATATTATGAACCCGTCGAAATATTTAACCCGCTATAAAATTATATAGCAAATCCAGGTTCAATATATTATGACCGCTAAATATTGGACCCCATCCATCTGATTTTCAGTACAATTTTGAAGAGTCGTTCAAAATGTTATAGCTGCCAAATATTTCACCTTCTCCTATTTTCAATTCTTACTGTAGGGGATGTTCAAGATTATAATGGTCGTTAAAATGTATATTGACAACCCGTTCTGAATTGTAATTCTCATTGGTAAAGGAGTTTAAAATATTGTGGCCGCAAAATACTGTTTTGAAAGTTTCATTGCTTTCATTTAATTCTTTTATAATGTCAGTTTTTCTTTGCTCTTTATGAAAACGTTTTATAGCATATCAAATGCTCTTTTATGCACTTCTCTTAAAGGATTCTCGACACCCTGTGACTTCTACTTTTCATGACAGTACGTCACAACATGGCGATTTTAACGTATTGTAAAGTTGTTTGTATCGCCAACTTTTAGTGTCTATCTCTGTGGCGCAATGGGTGTAGCTTCGGTCTGCCAACCCACAGGTCCTGAGATCGAATACTGTAGGGATTTTTATTTTCAAGAACAGCGGTAAAATTTAAAAATATGATTTTTTCCCCCAAAATTGAATTTTTGGAGGGTTATTTTCAAGTCGAACACATGCTGAAAATCCATATCTTTAAGTAATTTAGAAGAATGGGCTTGTATGCAGAACTTTTTCCAGGTGTGTGGAGGACCCTTAAATTAACCTCTACGAAGTTTTTCTTGCTCTAGGGATGGGGTTGAATACTTTCAGAAGTATTCGATTAAATTACAATTACTTTGGGTTTAAAAAGTAATCGATTACAAGCTGATTACATCCAATTTAAGAAGTAATCGATTATATTAGATAACATTATATTTCCTTCTTGTAATCCTGATTACTTATGATTACTTTTGATAACCTTACCAGTATCTGGCTTTTTTTCTCCGTTTTTGGCTAATCGGAACCGAAGGTTCAAGTGAGCTTTTCTGATCACATGTAGTCCGTTGTCCGTCTGTCCGTCCGTCCCTCTGTCCGTCTGTAAACTTTTCACATTTTTGACTTCTTCTCTAAAACCCACTAGGCCAAATTTAACCAAACTTGGTACAAAGCACTCTTCTGGAAAGGGGATTCTAAATTGTTAAATCAAAGGACACAACCTTGGTTTAAGGGGAGATAATTGCGAAACATTCAAAATTGGCTGCATCTATACTACTATATTAAAATAATAGACTCGAATTTTTGGGCTTTAATACCGAGAAATCGGAAGGGTACTGTCTTTTATTTTATATTATTTAAACATCATTAGTACTTGAAGACTACCAATTTGTTTTTATTTTTTCTTAATCAAGCTTCGCTAATTAATAATCATCGAAAATTCATCTGGATTTTTTGGATTTTACAATCTTGCGCATGCGCATTACATTCACGCTCAATCACGGTAGGCTCTTTGGTTTATGTTTCCACAATATCACATTTGCATGGATAAACTCAGGAACGATAATACAAATACGTGTAAATTTTCATTGAAAATTTGCTATATATTATGTTCATCAAAGAAAATACGGGAGATAACTCTAACTCAGTGCATTTAATATGAAAAATACCGAGAGTTCCGAATGTCAACATGGTGTGTAAAAAACGTTAGTGAAATAGTGTTGAATTCTTCATTAATATAAATTAAATTTTTAGATGAAAGGTATTTACAGTCTCAAAACGGTTTGTTATGAATAATTTGACTGTTATTTTCAATGCAGCTTCATTAATTTCTCCAATATTATATCAAATTAATCGGTGACTGTGATTATTCTTCCAACGGAAGACCTTATTGTTATTGCTTTGTTTCTTTTCCTCTATTATTATTATTATTTTTTTTTTCTGTAATGTTTTCTCAAAAACGCTTCGGCCGATTTTCATGAAACTTTTAGATCTTACTCTAGACAAAATTTGTAAGAAAATTGTCGATCATTTTTTTGATCGTCACTTCCGGTCCCGAGATATTAAGGATTTTATGTTTTTGTTTGTGGCTCATTTTTCAAAAAAATTATAAAAGATGGAACTTTCAAATTTTCAGGGATGGTAGAGAGTCGTTAGATGCAGTGCCCTTTGCATATCTGAACATCCGCCGTCACTTCCGGTCGTCACCGGAAGGAAGCAAAAATTAGTCATTTTTCAATTTTTTTATTTGAATTTTTTTTATGTTTTTACTCGATAGAGACGCTTTCAAAACTTCAGAATATGAAATCCGTTTTCAAATCGATACACGCATTCTCGAGATTTCGGGTTCCAAAGTTCTGAAGCGAGAGTCCGCGTAGCTCAGTCGTTAGAGTGGTGGACTTATGCCCAGGCGACCCGGGTTCAGTCCCCGAGTGCCGAATGTTTTTTTTTTTCCTTTGTTGTGTTAAGATTAATGATTTTATATTTGAAATGATAGATTTTACTTATTTCAATTTTATTTTATCAAAAATCACAATAATAGCGACTTTTTAAGTATAATTTAAGTATAATTATATATCTATTGAAATTCATATAGAGGGTTTTAAATGGAATTTGATGAAGTGTTAAGAAATGATAGAAAAGAACAACTATCCCTATAGTCTACTTTATGGTGCAATCAAACGGAAGACCTCTTGTTGCTCGCAACGAGCGTCTAGTTATTTAATCTGATTATGAATGCCATCAATATACATATAGATGTATATATACGTAAATATGATTTATGTTATCAATATATTCACATCCACTAAAAGATAACTCTTCTCTCTCCGAAAATAAGAATTAGGTTAATGTCTTAACTTTCTAGTTTGAAAGACAAGGTTGAAAGCTTAAACAAAAGTTAATAACAATATTTTGAATTCACCACAAGTGCATAATTTTCAGATGTCAAATGAACAGTGGCTCTTCAATTGATCAATATTGATTTATTTTACGTAAGTTTTATGCATAGTTTAAAGAAAGATATATATAAAAACTTTAACTGTGTTCAGTATCATAATGGTTAATTGGAATCTAAAAGCTAATTGAATTTTTTTTTAAAACTGAAGATGTATTCAAAGGTTAAGGATTTATAAGTGCAAACGTTAATTGTTTATTCAAATACAACCTGTTGTAGAAGTCTCGCTTAAGCATTCTCCGGTTGTGGTGTTGCAGTTGTCACACGGACATTTCTTTGCGCAATTTATTCCGTAATATCCCACAAGACACGGTTTAAGACATTCAAAACCATAGGAACCAATACATTCTTTAAACAAAAATACTAAACAATTGCAACATTTTATAAGATTAAGAGTGAACTTTAACATTCCTATATTTGCTATCTATTTTTTTTAACTTAATTTCCATAGATCATTTTTGAGTTTCCTACTGCAACTGTATACAACATGCATTATATTAAGTTTATTTATTTAAACAAGAAGCCCATGGGCCACATCGCTCACCTGATCAACAGGACACAATAAAATCAGCTTTATGGGGTCATAAATAAAATATCTGAATAATGTCATATAATAGATCTTCTATAAATAAATTCCCCTGCATATTCTTATGTTTATCAATGAGCCCCATTGTAACAGGATGATTTTACAGTCCTATCAAATATTGAGCTTTGCAGTTCTTGAAAATATTTCAAACAACTGTTTATAATGGATTATAAACATCAAATTTTGAACCACATGTGAGAGCCAAGAATTTCAAGGGGCCAGAGTCTAAACAATTTAAAGAATTAACAATATGTAAAAATGCTTTCATAAAAGAAAAACCATACATAATAACATTTGAATTTTTGTGAATAATTTAAATGTTTTCCTTTAAAAAATTGGAGCACCCCCCCCCTTATGTGGCCTAACCCTACTCCAGAAGATTATGATTTTGACAAATTTTAATCTGACTATTTGTACTGACAAAGTTACAGCTTTTCTAGGCAAATTGTGTTTTATTAGATGACTTTTAGAGATTTTTTTACTTTTACATGTATATATTTATGAAAAAATTTGATCACCCTCCCATTGTGGCCCCATCCCACCATGATCATGATTTAAACAAACTTGAATTTTCCCTACTCGAGGGTGCTCCCACACAACCAACCGCTTTTCTGGTCGATCGGTTTCTGAGATTTTTCTCTATATATTCGAATGCGAAAATTTTACCTCTTACTGTGGTCCGACCCTACCCCTGAGAATGGATCATGATTTTCATCAGACTTGAATCTACCTTAACCGATGATGCTTTCACACCAGTTTCAGCTTTTCGGGCTTATCGGTTTCTGAGAAGAAGATTTTAAATATTTTTCTCTGTATGTTTCTATGTTAAAATTCCACAACCCCCCCCCCCACCCCTTGTGGCTCACCTCATGATATGAACAAACTTAAATCTACCCTACCTGAGGATGCTTTCACATAGTAACAGCTTTTCTATCTGATCAGTTTCTGAGAAAAAGAATTTTAAAGATTTATCTCTATATATTCCTACGTAAAAAATCGACCTCCTTTTTGGCCCCACCCTACACCCGGGTGTCATAATTTGAACAAACTTGAATTTACACTACCTGAGGATGCTTTCATATGGTAACAGCTGTTCTGGCTGATCAGTTTCTGAGAAGAAGATTTTTAAAGATTTATCTCTTTATATTCCTTAGTACAAAATCGACCCCCATTGTGGCCCCACCCTACGCCTGGGGGTCATAATTTGAACAAACTTGAATTTACACTACCTTAGGATGCTTCCACGCAAGTTTCATACTTTCTGGCTGATTAGTTTCAGAGAAAATTTTATTTAAAGATTTACTTTATATATTCCTATGTAAAATTCCTCCCCATTTTGGCCCCACCCTACCCCTGGGATCATGATTTGAAAAACTGGAATCTACACTACCTGAGGATGCTTCCACACAAGTTTAAGCTTTTCTGGTTAAATGGTTTTGAGAAGATTTTTTAAAAATACCAACAAATTTTAAATGATTTTTAATTATCTCCCTTTGAAAGACGGCGTGGCCCTTTATTTAAAAATAAACAAACTTGAATTCCCTTTATCTAAGAGTGCTTTGTGCCAGGTTTGGTTGAAATCGGCCCAGTAGTTCTGGAGAAGAAGTCCAAAAAGTAAAAAGTTTACAGACAGACGGACGAACGGACGCCGGACAAAAAGTGATCAGAGAGGTCACTTGAGCTTTCAGCTCAGGTGAGCTAAAACAGTTTTTTGATTCAAATCCCAATATTAAATAAATTTTCATAACAATATAATACACCACAGGCAAATATACGTGTACAAAACTACACAGTGTATTTTATGAATATACTTTGTTATTTCTACATGCTCTCATGAATGTGAGTGTTAAATAGCTAAAAATTAAAACGTGTTTTTTATTTCTTATGATTGATATTCATAACAATATAGTACATATAACAGAATTCATTCTTAATACAAAACACAATAGGTAATGTTTACCCACCTTGGCATTTTCCTCCGACTGTTCTGTAGTCGGTGCAGCATCGTTGTTCGTTTCTTAAAGAAAACATGTATATCAAAACTTGCTTTTCCGTTCAAAAGAAATTTAAATAATTTTGTAAAACATATGTTTAAGCAACAGTAATTAATATAACTTAAACTCCATTTCCCTTATCACACTTTGGATCAATAAAATCTGAATTTCCATTACAATAAATACAACAAAGGGCAAAAAAAAGTATGATCCATAAATATGCCATCTAATACTGTGGGTATCGCCGATTTATTATGACTGATTAATTGCAAGCGGAAAAATTTTATAAAAAATCACATGATTGTGAATTTCCTTGTCTTTGCCTTAAAGTCAAATTCTATTTATCTGTTTTTATTATTTACAATGCTTTAGGAATGCATTTCTAATGATCAAATAAAATTTGAGAGTCATTCATAGAGTTTTAAGTAAGATACAGGGTTCACAATTCTGTGTCATGTAAACAAGGCTCGTGTCCTGTTTTTGTTTACATATATTCATAGACCAGTAAAATCTTTTTCAAGCTGATTTGTTTATCTTTTTATTTATTTAAAGCATAAATAAACAGTTCTTAACGTTTAAAACATTTTAGTTCCATAACTGGAATTTTAACTACAACATTCTAAATGAAAACAAACTTTGTTTACATAGTAAAGAATTGTAAGCTCCGTAAGTCGTTATATCGCAACGAATGACACTCAAAGTTTTACTGGACTATTAAAAATGCCTTACTGAAGCATTGTAAACATTAAAATCGGAAGAAAAAAAATTTGATCAAAATCGTGACCATGCCCTTTAATATTCTTTTTCAAGTATAGTTCAACATTTTACGAATGAGACAGTTACTGTAATGCATTTTTATACCAAATTTTAATTTAAAAAGTGTACAAACTAGCCTCTCTGTCATAATGAAAGAAAAAGTTAGCAAGCCCACATACTCACGCTCCCACATTTCTTGACAATGCTACAAATAATGAATGGCATGGTATGCATTGAATGCACAAAATAATTTGATAAAAGGCATATCTCGCAAAAAAGACCAACTCAAACTTTCCTGTTTGGCACTATCAATTCCTTTGTCTTTAACAACAATTAAAGCTGCAATTTTCATGCTGAATTTTTTTTTTTACGAAAATGTTATTTTTTACTAAAACTACAAAATATAACATGGCTTTTTAAATTTCTGTTTGCTTTATTTTTGTAGGAAAAGCCTTTAAGAAGCCTTAATTGAAGCAAAATTGAATAATTGTCGTCCTGTACAAAAATTGAACAGCTATATATTCTTTAAAAAAGAAACCTTTCTTCTGACAAAAATTTATGATTTTTTCAAATCATATTTATCATAAAAGTTTGTTACATGCAGACTTAGCATACCAGCCGATTTTTTCTACAAAATACAATTTTAAAAAATACAGCTCATACATGTATTGCTTTAAAATTCTAAATTCAAAAGGGTCGAAATTTCCAGAAAAATAATGGAATCGAAATAACCTGGTATCTTCCACGTATTCATATTTATCAATATTCTAAACATTTGTTGTTATTTTAATTTGTATTTGCTGATCATAAAAAAGTCATAATTTTAGCTGTAAAATTTATCATAATCTTATATCTTTATACAGAGCTCTTCTACTAATCATCAATTCTAGATGCCGCACTTGCAAAGCCAGTAGTGAGTAGTAGGGGGTAATTATAAACGTTAATACAAATATAATTCATGACTAATAGAGTCTACTCTTTCATCGCCAATAAACAGAATTTCGTTATATAGTGACTTGTATTTCGAAATATGTTTAATTTGTTATCACCCGTAATAATGCGATACATGTAACTCGTTGTGATGAGAACTATACCTCGTTACGATAGGTCAGTATCATACTAAAACGAAAAGATTTTTATTTTCATGCTAACTCACGTTTTTTATACAAATTGTACATATTGTTAGACCATAATTAATCACCTAATTGTGTACGGACTTTCCCGTTTTTCCCGATTACGACAAAGAGCACACGGTGGGTGTGACCGGTCAGCAGAGGATGCTCACTCCTCAATGGCACCTGATCCTACCTCTAATTTTTTACGAGGTCCGTGTTCGCACTGATCCTGTTTTGTAATTTGCCTTTAAGCTTTTGCATATCAAAAGACATTCGAAATGCTTTGAAATTGAATCGAAAGTGATCATTGGAAATAAAGTTGAAAAACATTCTGTGTTTATTATTTTTATTCAGTCAAGTTCAGTGCTATTTGGATAATAAACACAATCAAGGTTTCAAATTATTACACTATAAGTAACAGCTTTGATGTAAGTTTGGGCATTTAAAAACTGAACTTTGTTTATTTTACATCGATTGATAAACAAGGTCTACAACTTATATTAATATTTTTCGTTGGCACGGTTGTAAGGGCGAGGGGGTCATTGATGTGGGAGTAAGCAGGAGTGCCCGGAGAAAACTCACGTGTCCAAACGGAAGACCACCATACTCTTTCACATACAACCACTGTCGATCACGGGGATCGAATTCGGGTCGCAGTGGTGATAAGCGAGTGCATTTTCCACTACGCTACTTGGACACGCATGCATTTTTGGTGCAGCAGTTATTGAAAAGAATTAGTTTATAATATACAGACCTTTTTTTTTACAATTTCGTAATTATTTCCCAACCTCTTTAAAATTGTTGATGTCCTTTATCTTAAAAAAGTTAATTCAAAATCCCTTAACAATGATGCTTTTTGTTGCACAAGTTGGTCTTTGATCCAGTGGTTCTAGAAAAGAAGTCAAAATTGCAAGAGGTTTACAAACGAACGGACAGACAGACTGACGGATTGACAGAGGGACGGCGACAGACAACTGGAGATCAGAAAATACCATTTAAATTCTTCCTAAGGTGAAATTCCATAATTTGGATACGACTCCTGTGGAAAGTATGCAAGATTATAAGTTAAAAGCAAAACCTTTCAGTTTTGAGTGGAATCTACAAGTTCAAATATGTATTCTTATTGTTTAAATTATACATGTATAACAAAAATACTAAGTAATACAAATTATTGCAGCCAGAGAATTTAGTTTTATCGTGTGTTATTGTCGATAAATATATTTATCTATGAGTTATTCAGTTATTGTAATCGTTTGTGGCGTTTCCGGGATCCTTTTTGTATTATTGTCTTATAGAATTGAAACAATAAACTAATGAACAAATCAAATAACTTATTTAAAATTGTGGGGGAAAATAATACTATTTATTCTAAATGCTATTAACTTAAAAATATCGGGCATTTAGTTGGTCCTAATTTAATTTGATAACAGTTACTATTCATCCATGATAATATATAACTGAGAATATGAACATATTAGGTGGCTCTTGGGACAACAATCCTCAAAGCAATTATGTTTCGTTTAGAGTTATTGACATATTACTATCTATCAGACTTGGTGTAAATTACATCGTAAAGTAATGCGTGACATTACAATTACTTCATGAATTTGGATATTAGATTACCATTATTCAATTTTCTTGAAGTAATGCATTACATTACCATTACATGAGTAAAGTAATGCATTACTATTACTTTGGAAAAAGTCAATAGTAAAGCTAAATTAAGCGTTTTTGCAAATGTTTAATATATGAAACATACTTTAACATATCTACAGGTTCGTGTTCACTGTCAGGTTCAAATTTTATTGATTTATACAAAATTACCATTGCACTTCATTTTTTATCAAGTTTCATCTTTTAACTTTATCTGATATACTGAATAACCTTCAACAGGAGCAGAGGAAGCTGGGACTGAAAAATACTGTTTGGGAATCTTTGCTGAAATAGAATTCGTTTCCCAGAAAAGAAGGGGTCAGCACTTGATTCCAAGGTTAGACAGGGTTTGATAAGTTTAAAAATTATTATTTAATCAAGTACATTTCCAGTTCTTCAATTCATTACAATTTTAAAAAAATGAATATGCATAAATATTATAAGCATAGTATTGCAAAGAAATTTCTTGTATTGACAGCATTAAACTAGATTTTGGAAAGTTAAGCATTACATTACCATTGCTTGTAATGGTAAATATCTGGCTATACACATTACTAGCATTACTTTGAAAACATGTTATGCATAACAATGCATTGCCATTACATTAAGCATTATCCATAGCCTTCTATCTACATTTCTGTTCGAGCTATCAGTGACACTTTATTTCACACTTCACACGACTTCTGTTCCTTCTTTTACAAATACCGGGTATTCATCAGTACGTCAAGTGATATTGAAAATGACAACCTTTTCTAAACAGATGTTTGCAATATGTATATCAAAACCTTCAATGAAAATCAAATTATATGATTTTACAAAAAGCTCGTTTTTCACAGCTACAAACTTTCCAGACTTTATGAAATGCTGTTTTTCATTAGCGAGACACAACACGCTATAGCTAGCACTTCGTGTACATCTAATAAACAAATTCAAATGCATTTTTATATTAAAACAAAATCTGTCGATAACCTTTAAAATAAGAAATTAACATCATATAAAATTATATCAAATGTAATATCAGATGTTTTGGGTTTTACAAGATGGCGAATGATCGTCAACAACAGACATGTATCTACATTTGTCATTGTCATTATGCATAGAAAACCGTTTTGAGAGTATACGCATTACATTTTTTCTTTAATCTTTTTTGCATCATCTTTGATTGCCTTCCATACATCTAACCTAGAAGAAACTTTAACGTCCTCTTTAGGGTTAAATTTTGAAGTGACAGAGACGTAATGTTCAGATCTTGATTCACTATTCCGTATCTCTTCCATTTGATTGTCAAGGTATTTGATTTCAATCATTTTTGTCGGGTCGCATTCAAGATAGGTTTGGTTTTCAGTCGTTGAATAACCTGCAGAGGTCGTATCTATGTTTACAAGTCCATGCTGGTAGTGGCCATATGAAGTCGTTTTCCTAGAAGCAAGAAACCATATAAAGTTTCTTTTTTTCTTCATTTCACTTTGTCAGTGATCGTTAATCTAAGTTAAAAATATTTTTTTCTTCAAAATTTTAATTTGTAAACATAATTTTGGTGACTTTAAAAATGATAAATGATTTCCCCTAACAAAAGGATATAAACATATTCTAATAGAAAAATTGGATGCATTAGTTTACCTTTTTACCACAACTGCCACCAACAGCACTAGTAAAGATACAATGCAACCACAGAGTATGATGATGATTACTTGGTTATAACACTTTTCTTTCGTAAGACTTTCAATCTCTACAAACAAGTTATAAAAAACCAAATTGAGTGACGAGACCAGTGTTTTCCATCTTCTAGATTATCTGAAATATTTTAAACTTAGTATGTTTTAGAATTTAAAATAAACTTGTTTTGTTTTCTTAAAAAGTAGATAAACAATGTAATATATTTGATATGATTGATCAGGACCTGTTGTTATAGTTAGGTTTGGGCATGCTCCAGTTGTTTTATTACATTCATCACACAGACATTTCTCCGAGCATTGTATTCCATGGTATCCAGAAGGGCACTGTTTAATACATTCCATTCCAAAGGAACCTATGCATGCTAAAAATGAATATTCTATTAAATATATAACACAACCAATATATGACAACATTTTATAAGATATTGATTTATGAATTATGTTATATACATATAATAAATATTAAATCATCTTATTTGCATATTAAATTATTTCTAATACATGTAAATAACAGCATGAAATGTTTAGTAAAATACACCTTAAAGTATCTCTCGAAAACATTGATGTTGCCAACAATTGTCACCCAAGTAAGCATTTAGGTCTTATAGTGCTATGTTCTTAATGTTGAAAATGGTATTATCTTAAACTTCAGAACTGTGCAATAGATCAATAAGATTTTTGCAATATAATCCAAAAGGGAAATCTTCATATTTTAAATATGTAAGAAAACATAGCATATCTTATCTTGAAAACCTTTGTGCTATTGAGAGAAGAGATGAAATATTATACGACTAGGAAAGGCTTCCTGAATAACTGTAAAGGATGACTGAACTTAGCGCCGGGTTTTGGGGGCCTTTTCGGTCGCTTCTGTTGCGTTTATTTCTTAACCTAATATCACTTTTGTTAAATTTTCTAAAGAGTCTAGTCAATTTCCAACATGAAATAAGATTTTTGACTGTGATACAATAAGCTCATTTTATGTTTTTTTCCTTACAACTTTCGAAAAAAGGAGAATTTTCGCCTATCTGCCCTTGATCAAACATTGATATTAATATGCATGCAATGTGGAGCTGGCATTATAAGAATGGTACTAAAATTAGACTAGCATGAATAACAATGCCATGTATAAAAATTTATTTTTTCACCATAACTTTATCTATTCTATATGGTACAAGTATACTATAGCTATTTACTATGGTTTCAACAATGAGACCACGCCCATGTAAGTACAGAATACTTTAAATGAATGCTTGACAACTTAACGTGTTCGAAAACATTGTCCTAGTTAGCACATAACATGTTACCTTACACGTCACGTGATAGAAGTTTGTATTCACAAAGTTACCTTAGGAGAGCAATCACGTGGTGAATTATAATACTCACCATGCATCAACCCTTGGTTACAACAGGGAAAGCGAAAGTAAGAAGAAACAGTTTTTTCTCATTTAAACCATGAGCGCATGTTTGTCTATTGATCTCCCTTTGACATAACTTTGATAATGCAAATATACAACTACTGTTAAACGGAGAACAATAGACAAACATGCGCTGACTATTATGAAGTCAGTATAAAAGTGGGTTTCCTTATTATCGTATGGAGATTCAAGAAATCGTGATGACCCCCGTCTATGAAAACAAATTCGTACTTGGTAACAACATACTTTTTTTTAACGCAATTACGTAAAGTTGCAGTTTCGATTTTGACCATTTCTGCAATTGAAAGAAAAATTCTTCTTTTAAAAGTTTATTTTCTCGCAAATATCGCATGTCCTTAAGTGCAGACATCCTTTAGGTTTAACAATGTGCCTGATAGTTAAACAGGGCTAAGCTGGTGTATTTGGAGCCGTTTAACGTGTACATGTATGCTGATATTAAGAAAAATTCAAGAATGTCATACTATAGATCATTGCATAAAGAGTTTATAAATACAATTTAGCTTTTCTGATCAAGATTTTTCTGTCGTTGCTGTCTTTATTGTTGTAAACTTTACACTTTTTCGTCTTCTCCAGAATCACCGGGCCGATTTCAACCATACTTGGCACAATGTATTACTGGGTAAAGAAGATTCAAGTCTGTTCAAATGAAAGGTCACGCCCTCTTTAAAAGGGATATAATTTAGAATTATTTAAAAAACGGTATTTTTCAAAAATCTTCTCAAAAACTATTTGTCCAAAAAGCTCAAATTTGTGTGGAAGCATTCTCATGTAGTGTAAATTAAGTATGTTCAAATGTTCAAATAAATTACCCCGGGGTATGGTAGGCTTACAATGGGAGGGTGATCAAGTTTTACATGAAAAAATGACAATAACAAACCGTCAATCATCTCAAAAATCCATAAAACGAAATACAAATTCAAAGCAGAGCAACACGGACCTCCAAGATAGAGGCAGGATCAGGTGCCATGAAGGAGTGAGCATCCTCTGCTGACTGGTCACACCCGCCGTGTGCTCTTTGTCGTAATCGGGAAAATAAAAACCGCAAAAGTCCGTAGACAATTAGGTAATTAATTATGGTCTTACAATTAGTATGAAAAACGTCAGTCAGCATGCGACTCAGTGGAAGATTGTATTTGCTGATAAGGTCGTTGTATCGACCATAAAACTTACGAAAAGATGACTTTAAACAAGACTGTTGATAGTCCTGTTTTATCAACTTGTTTGTCAGTAGCTTGCCTCGTCTTAGAAACTGTTCATACGAAGAGCATGCCCTTGCGTATCGAATTAACTGAGAGACAAAAACACCATATGCAGGTGATGAAGGTATATTGCTCCATAAGTAAGCCATAAGTAAGGAAAGTTGACTATAGAAAAATTGAAGTCATCGCGTTTATCATAAAGTTTTGTTGTTAGGTTCCCATTAATATCCATTTCCAGTAAAATATCCAAATATTGAAACAGATGACGCTGACTCTGTGGTATCTTTTATTTCAAGTTCCATGGGATATAATCGAGACGACGTAAGTATGGAAATAACAATTGTTAATTGATAATACGTCGTCGATATATACTAGCGGAAAAAAGAAACTGTGCATTATTCAATATATGCAAAAACATTTAAAAATTACAATGAACAAATTTTATTTTTTGTAAAACTGTTAACACATGTATTCGTAACAACATCTCATAACACATTAATGTCAACGTCGAATAACGTCAATTTTAGCACACTCGAAAGTCACTGTTATTTGAAATTGAATTAACAAACTTAATAACGCGTATGACCACCATTTGCGTTTACGCATGCTTGACAGCGACGCCTCATTGATGCCACTAAAGTGTTCAGAAATGCTTGAGGGATGGGTTCCAGATGTTGGTTAAAGCCTGGCCTAAATCAGCCAATGTCACTGGCTGATTTGGTATACGGCGTAAACGTCTTTCTATTTCATCCCAGACGTGCTCGTATTTTTTGCCATTCCAGCTTTCAGCATCCCAACAGCACGATTACGTTGGTTTTCGTTGAGTCGTGGCATGACATAGGGGTAAATTTTGTTGAAACTAAAGTGATTTCCTTAACAAAAAAAGTTTAAACAAATCCTTTACAGTTCTTATTCCAAACAGTATTGGCCTGTAAAACTCGTGCGTACAAATTTTTCAATAAACAACAGGTGCTCATAACCATGAAGAAGTCCGTGCACCCGGACGGTTACCATCCGATATTGTCAAAAACAATACCATTATCGATTGTTGAAATTTTATAAATACAAACAATAGATATAGAAAAATTATGCTAAATTTTATAATGCACAGTTTCTTTTTTCCGCTAGTATACCTAAATGTTGAGTTGAAGGCCACAGCGAGTGATTTATTTTTTTCACGTACAAGTTGTTGAATAAATTCTGCTTCATAAGAATACAAAAATAGGTCTGCTCACAATGGGGCACAATTGGTACCCATGGGAATTCCAACAGATTGTTTGAAGACTTGATTTCCAAAAACTACATAGATGTTGTCTATCAGAAATTCAAGCATCTTTTAATGTCAACTTCAGAGTACTTGTGTGTGCAATCAGAATGGTTTTTAACAAAATAGTTTTTTAGATTTCCAATGACAAGGTAAGCATTTTTACGACTTCCATTTTTATTGAAGAAACAACTGTCGATGATATCAAAAAGTCTAGATTTTAATTTGTCCTGGGGAATGGTTATATAAAGCGTTGAAAAATCGTACGTTTTGTTGCTATTGATTTTGGTAAGATTTTGTGACCTCAAAGTTTCTAATAATTCTTTAGAGTTTTTTAGTAACCACATCTGATTCACACCACTTCTGGAGTATATTGTTGTACAGTACTCTTGAAGCTTCTCCTTAACTTCTGTAAGAATTTTAGTAAGGAGTATAGAGAGAGGTTTGGTAGAACATTTACTGGAACCTGCTATATATCTCTGTTTGTAAGGACATTTGTGAAGCTTTGGAATCCAGTACAAATAAGGTAAATCAAATTCATTTTGTTTATAGGGGATATTAAAGGTATTCATAACCGATTTATGATTCTTTGAAAATGCAATTAATATCATGTGCCTTACAAAGACAATGTTGTTACTTGCCTTATCGGCAGGGACCAGTACATACTGATCATGTAATCTACCTAGTTCTTTTCTCACTTCTGCATTATTAAAAACGGAATGATATATGGTTTTCATTTGACCTCTCAGTCGTTTAATTCGAGATTTTAATATGCATCTGATGCTTTTATCCCACTCTGACAAGGTATCAAGGTCTTCTTTTTCAGATTTTGCCCATCGCTTGGCGTAATCTTCAACAGCATTCATGATATGTATAAAATTACGACGCCATGTGAAGGATCTAGGTTCCCTAAATTTTGGTCCTTTCATAATAAGTGATTTTAGGTCATCGTTATTAACTAAATTAACATCACCAGTAATGACGTGTCCGGCAGGACTATAGTTGTAGGTTGAAGAAGAACATGAACACGTTGGAGGATTATCTTTCAGATGTTCGATATCAAGGTCTTGCAGAGTTTGTTTGTAATTGAAGAGTTTGGAAGGAACGGTTGAAGTATAATTGTAGGAAATACAAGGAGTTGACTTTATCTTGAAATATGGCGGAATGCAGGACTGAACTTTTTTGTGATTAAAAATATTGCTTATATTAACGGCATCGATTCCCTTGTTGGCATAATGCAGTTTGAAAAATTTTTTGTTTGTGTGGGTTTAAATAGCCGATGATAAACAATATCCATAATTATGGATCCGAGTCTGTATTCCGGTGTAGAAAAATCAAAAAGCGGCTTTTCCTTGACTTTTTCAAGAAGATTGTTTAACTTTTTCAAAGGGACAGAGTACAGTTTGGTGCGAATGTAATGGAGACCCAATTGTTTATTAACATAAGGTAATAATGAATCAAAGGAAACATCGTGTATAATTGGTTTGTTATAAGACCGAAGTCCATGACTACGCCGACGTCTCTTTGTGTTGTTAAAAAGTCCCATTACAATAACTTGAGTACACTGTGGACTTGAAAGATTCCGCACACTTTCAACATTATCGTTGCATCCATACGGAAAGGCTGTACCTAATTTTCTTATCCAAAATTCTTCTTGTTGTCTACGGAATGGCGTACTCAGCGATGGACTATTGGTATAATGGTAAATTTTTTCTAGAATTTTAACTTTCATAGACAAAACAGAATGATCAGGGGAATTAAAATGTTTGTATAAAAGTTGCTGACTGCCGTTATTGATTTGAAATCTATGACCTGATATTCGTTTGTTCAGTGAACCTTTGGTTTCACCAACATAGATGAGTCCACAAAGGGTACATTCAATTCCGTAGACAACATTAGAGGTTTTACAGTTCAAATTTTCCCACGTTTTGGTATTAGAACTTTTCCCAGTAAGATTACTTGTAAAAGAGGTCTTTGTGATCAAAATGTCACAGGTTTTACAGTTTTTGGCAGAACATTTAGAAATAGAACACATAGGATCAGAATCTGCAAATATATCTGTGAGAGAAACTTGGCATTGTTTTAATACATTGAAGGAGCTGTTGTTTTTGTACCAAAACTGGGAATCTGTTGACTGTACATATGACATATCTTTAATATCCCTAAGGACAATCCGAGGGACACCAAGTGAACTCCTAGAGTCTGTGTCCCTTAAAGACTCTGAGGAGTGACGCCTTATTATACTGGGCGACGCATCTGCCAGTATGGTAGTGTTATGTATCGTACTGCTCATGAAAGAGATAGTACCAAACGACAAGTATCCTCGGGGACAGACCGTCCACCAGCAGAGATACATGTTCGGTGGTTAAAATGAAAAAATGACAATAACAAACCGTCAACCATCTCAAAAATCCATAAAACGAAATACAAATTCAAAGCAGAGCAACACGGACCTCCAAGATAAGGGCAGGATCAGGTGTCATGGAGGAGTGAGCATCCTCTGCTGACCGGTCACACCCGCCGTGTGCTCTTTGTCGTAATCGGGAAAATAAAAACCGCAAAAGTCCGTACAAAAATATGGTAATTAATTATGTTCTAACAATTAGTATAAAAAACGTCAGTCAGCATGCTACTCAGTGGAAGATTGTATTTGCTGACAATGTCGTTGTATCGACCATAGAACTTACGAAAAGATGACTTTAAACAAGACTGTTGATAGTCCTGTTTTATCAACTTGTTTGTCAGTAGCTTGCCTCGTCTTAGAAACTGTTCATACGAAGAGCATGCCCTTGCGTATCGAATTAACTGAGAGACAAAAACACCATATGCAGGTGATGAAGGTATATTGCTACATAAGTAAGGAAAGTTGACTATAGAAAAATTGAAGTCATCGCGTTTATCATAAAGTTTTGTTGTTAGGTTACCATCAATGTCCATTTCCAGTAAAATATCCAAATATGAAACAGATGATGCTGACTCTGTGGTATCTTTTATTTCAAGTTCAATGGGATATATCGAGTCGACGTAAGTATTGAAATAACAATTGTTAATTGATAATACGTCGTCTATATACCTAAATGTTGAGTTGAATGCCACAGCGAGTGATTTATTTTTTTCACGTACAAGTTTTTGAATAAATTCTGCTTCATAAGAATACAAAAATAGGTCTGCTTACAATGGGGCACAATTGGTACCCATTGGAAATCCAACAGATTGTTGGAAGACTTGATTTCCAAAAACTACATAGATGTTGTCTATCAGAAATTCAAGCATTATAGAAAACATCTTTTAAAAACTTCTTCTTAAAAACTATTAGGCCAGAAATGCTCAAATTTGTGTTGAAGCATCCTCAGATAGTGTAGATTCAATTTTGGTTAAAATTTGGTCCCCGGGGGTTCCATTTATACTGCCCATAATAAAGGATTGTGCACCCTATGATGTATAATTATTTGGCACAATGTTTTTGATCTCTCTATATCGGGTAAATGTTTAGTTTTTTTTATATGTAACTAATTTGAGGAAGGAAATAAAAAAAAAAGAAATTTTGATTTTCATGTTATTTTGAAGCGCAACTATACAAGTAAATACATACTATATCAACTAAAAAAGTGTTACGTATTTGATTTGATGACAACTTACCGTAACATTTTGTATCGATTGTTCTATAGTCTGAACAACATCGTTTTTCTTGTCTGTTATATAGAAGAAAATAAAAGCTTTCTATGAAGAAAGAAACCATTTAATATGAATAAAGTCTAAAGTAGCAATAACACACAATGTTTAAAAGAATGGACTTACTTTCCAGGTACAAAGCATTCTGGATCAACAGGTTCTGTCGCTTCTTTGCAATATACGCAGAAAGAGACAATGAAAAGGTTGATTAAAATGTGTGCCATTGAACATAGCAAGTATGGACAAACAAATTTATCATGACTGTATAAAATGTCAATTGAAAGAATTTCCTTGAAAACACATAATAAGGAAATTGTTTAATATTTTTTTTAATTGTTTAAACGTTTATTTGATGGGGTCAGTAAATATGATGAACATATTTTCTGAATGGCGAAGATGTTAACCGGCTGTCCTAGATTTTAGACTGGCTTTACTTTAACCTCAATTTTTTTTATAAGCCCGAATATTTGAATATTTAATCTTCTCAATAATCACTTTTATTTTATTATCTGTAGTTTACCTATATTATCAATCTATACTGTCACTGGACCCCCATTAAGCTTAGATTTATAACTTTTCTATCTGATTAATTATATTTTATGTTTTTTAAGAAATTGATTTTGAAATAAGTCTTTTAAAGACTCTAAAACTAAATCCTCTGATTTCTTAATTAATCATAAGTAATATTTCACATTTTAGTTAGAGATAGGACAGTGCAAATGATAAGTACGTGTATAACATCTGTACTAAGTTCATTCACATTGCACGGAATTCAGTCAACCATACATGTGTTTGGAAAACAACTATCCCTGAAACAATAAAACAAGTTTCTTGAGTCAGAAGTTGATAAAGATAATAATTAGAATGCAAAAATTTAACATTTTATATGTCTGTAACAACCGTTAATGATACAACGCCGTTTAATGATATAAATAGCATTACGCGTTGCAATTGCAACGCTTAATGCTAAAAATTCTTGCATTAACAGTTGACATGTCCAACTGTTAATGATAAATCGCCGCTTAATGATAAAATTGTATCATTAAGAGTCACAAATACACAACATCCTTAAAGGACATATCGCATGTTTTTCAATTTTCGGAATTTTTTAAATAAAATCATTCTATACTCATTAAAAATGAAGTTTATCATCGTTTACACAAAATAATCTGGCTAATTCGTTAGTTTGAAGGCTATGAAATTCAAATGTCGCAATATGCGTATTTTCTCTCTCGATCTACCCGCCATTATGTGTGACGTCACATGCGACCTCGAGTGAGAAGGTGCTGTTAGCCGTCTATGTAATTGGAATAGATTTAAAGGACAATTAAACTAATTATCACCTATGAAATTGCCGATAACGGGACATTATGGTGTTTTACGTCTCCTGCGGGTGTTTTAGCCGTCAAAAATGGGGATTTGGACTGTTGATTTTTTTAGTTTCCCTTACGAAAGTAAGCGGAAATCATTTGTCAAACAGGGGCCTATATGTCGACGAGAGGATTTATAAATAAACATTTAATAAATATATTACTAATTATATGGTATATGTTTGTGATATTAGTTTCCTAAACAAATCGTATTTATTTTTCAAAGAGAAAAATAGAAGTTTATGAACAGCCTGTGTACAAAACGCACGTTCACCGGAGGAAAATAACAAGAGAGGACGCCATTTTGGATAACGCCTCGCTTCCTTAGCTGTTTTTTATTGATATTGTTAAACTATACATACATGTATGCGTACGTTTTGTACAAATGATTTCTTCATTATACCTCACCTCTGCAGAAATCATAAGTATGGTATGTGAGATTTATTTCTTGTGGGAGAAGTCAAGGAGTTGTTGATATTGAATGTTTACGGAGTCTTGGTAAATGAGATTGGCAGATTAATAACGAAGAAAATAAAAAAATAAAAAAATAAAAAAATGAAGCTATGGGATCTTACAGAAAAAACAATAATTAAGGAAAAGGTTTTTTCCTGCTTTATATTTTTATATATACAGTGTAATATAAGTAGAAAGTTGTGACCAGTTACGGCCGAAGAAACAAACTTAATTCTTATGCACCACTGTTTTACAACAATGAACATTCCGAGTCGTAAAGAACGCCCAAAAACAGAATTATTGTAGATTTTAATAAAATAAACACCTGTTACCGATTTTTTTTTAGTTTAATTCCTTACTAAATTGTGTTTACCATGTTTACACGTCGATCAATTTGATCGTAATTGCGGCCGAGATCATCGTTACTTCTTCGAATATAACCTTGTTTTTTACCCGTACTAGTGGCTCAAACATGTACGACTGAATAATAAGATTCTTTTGATTTATTCAACATGAAGAAAACCATCGTACATGGTGAAAAAATGTCTCAGATTTAAAGAAGATAATGCTAATCCTACAATTTGTTTACAATTAGCTGTTCGAAGAAGGTCGCATGTGACGTCACCGTACCACGTGACACGCTATCTAATTAACGAGTTTTTATACGATCGGGGCAATGATTTAAATTGATATTATGGCTAATTAGCGCTTTTATACAGCTAACAAACTGTTAGAAGTAATTAATATATACACAAGGAAGGCAAAAAATGTAAAATGTCCTATAGTTTAGAAACATGCGATATGTCCTTTAACGCTTAATGAAACAAGCAAATATCGACACCCTCAACCGCTAATGATACAAACTTTATATCATTTAGCGTTGCAGTTGCACCCTTTAATGAAACAAAATTATAAAAATGAAAGTTGTTAATAAAGCAATAAGATGTATATCCTGAGCAAATAAAGAATAGTAATAAATGAATTAGTTGTGTATCCATACTGTGTTCATACTAGTATACGATCAAAGCACTGAAAGTACTGTTAGACGGAGGCATCATTTCTGAAACTAATAAAAATATATGATATTTTTTTCAAATGTTAAGGTAAAAAAAGGTTTGGAGTATGAAGACTTTGTTTTGCCAAATACTACAGGATTGAAACAACTTTGAGACTATTACGTATTCGATTATTCGTGCAAAAAACAAATATTTTACAAAACAGAAAAAATATTTGATCGATAATAGTTACGATTATGATCAATAATTCACAATATGTACTAACTATTATGTTAAATAACTAATACAAACTCCCGAACAGCGAACTAGTTTCACTCTCGTCCCTGCTTGAAAACCCCTATTGTGTTAGGTAATATGATCTCAATTTTGCAAGCAAAGTTGCCGCTCGTTTTCTTTTACAGTATGTATGATTCGATTGTAAAGAGTGATCAAATATATTTTTAAGAGTTTCCAAAATATTTGGAGATAAAATATTTATAGTAAAGAGACGCTACAGCTCATTCTGCGCAAATACCATGAAATGACAATTTTCCCATAAATTATATGAATTTTCTTGCAAAATTAAAAGAATGAACTTTGCAAAAATAATGCTTTGTAAAATTAGAAAATTCTCAATTTACCGTTAAATTAATAATTTAAGACGGTCAAAACTGTAAATATTGCAGCCTTTTGATCAACGGCGTAGATTGTAACTATTTCAGCGTGGCTTTCTGCAACAGAACAGAAGCGAATGCATACAGACTTTTAAATGATTGTCTTTATACACAAGTAAATCAGCGCATAAAAACCTTGAATATGTAGCTTTTTCGAAACAACTGCGTAATTTTTGCGGGATTGCCTATGGTAGACCATCTGCTTAAATGAAGCGGAATGAAAGGTGCTACAAACAGGACTTTCCTCGTCATATAACTCACGGGCTTATCAATATTCTATTATCTATCAACTAAAGAACCAATTTTATGGATCGTGTGTTATGAAGAAGTAGTAAATGTCATCGTTTAGTCATTGTTTATTTATTTATCTTTTTATATATTTATTTTCATGTTTTTTTCGGGGGGAAGGGGGGTCTACATCTACGCAGGCAATTAGGCCAATGTAAGTTTTTCTCTTGTTCGAGATTTATGTTTTAGGTTTTCAGCCACAGGCGGTTTGATGGAGGGAGGGGTGTGGTTCTATCTGTTATTCTACACGGACTTATTATGAATTTCTATATCATTAAAATAACCATATATTTTGGTTTCATATTGTAAATTTTAAAAATACTATAGGTGGGTTAAAATTGAAAATTTACAATATGACAACTGGAGAAAAATTTAATTCAAACAAAGACTAAGCGGTTTTTGTAAAGTGTGGAATGTCCATTTTACTATTTATTTTTCGTAAAACAATTTGTTTAGTAAAACAATTTGAGTCTGTTGAGAGTTCTGTCGTGTTTTCACCCGGTAAGTTAAAAAATTACAATATAATTGGTCGATGTATGAATGAAATTGATGGATGAAAATAGGCATGGTATATGAAGATCATGAATTGTCATATACATGTACATATATACATGTTTGCGATGTAGGCAATGTTTGGAAATTTCGTAAGAATACATGTAGTTCTGTACACATGCCGTCAACAGTTAAAAAAATTGATTCCCCTTTAAGATTTAATTCGAATTTCTGTCATGCATATTAAACATTATACGTATGAACACCATGGTAGACAAATCAAACGGTAATTCAGTTTCGTTCAATAAATACACTATACAAAACAAAAATATTAAGACTGTGTAATCAAATCATTGAGCTTTTGTCACCCCCCCCCCAACCACCCCCCACACACACCGCAATGATGAATCGGACTTTGAACGCCGTTCGAAATCGCAAAATAAAAGTGAACTAAATTTTCATTATTGTTTGCATGTAATGGTGAATGCAAAGATATACACTTTACATGCAATGGACATATATTATTGGATATAGTTATTAGAAAGGAGAAATACTTCAACAAATTTATTTTGAATAGATGTTTAATTATAACAGATGAATATGTTTTCTTTGGCGTTCACACTGGCTTTAGAATTAATTATGTTTGCAACAAGTACTAGTATTCCATAAAATATACTAGCGGAAAAAAGAAACTGTGCATTATTTAATATATGAAAAAACATTTAAAAATTACAATGAACAAATTTTATTTTTTGTAATACTGTTAACACATGTATTCGTAACAACATCTCATAACACATTAATGTCAACGTCGAATAACGTCAATTTCAGCACACTCGAAAGTCACTGTTATTTGAAATTGAATTAACAAAATTAAAAACGCGTGTGACCACCATTTGCGTTGACGTTGCACAACACAAGCGTCCTGGTAACGCTCCCCAACGCGACGATACAACCAACAACGGCCGTCACTGCTATCCAAATGAAATCTGGATTCATCAGTGAACAGAATACTGGCCCAGTCCTGTATTCTGAATCGCAGATGTCGTGTGCACCACGCTAGTCTGGCGATACGATGACGTTGAAGCAGTACTTGGCGCACCGCTGGACGTCTTGGTCTGATGTTTTGCTCGCGCAGACGATTACGCACAGGTCTTGGACTAATTGGTCGAAGCCCTGGAATGCTACGGACAGTCAAACTTGCTGTCTGGAAACGATTTCTCAGATGCACAAGTCTAATGTGATTGTCCTGTTGACGTGACGTCACACGAGGTCGCCCAGAGCGCGGTCGATCCTGGGTGTTGCCAGATTGTTGAAAACGTCTCCATAATGACTGGATGGTGTTCCGATGAACTCCAAAGTGTCTTGCTACAGTATGTTGTGCCATTCCAGCTTGCAGCATCCCAACAGCACGATTACGTTGGTTTTCGTTGAGTCGTGGCATGACATAGGGGTGCATTTTGTTGAAACTAAAGTGATTTCCTTAACAAAAAAAGTTTAAACAAATCCTTTACAGTTCTTATTCCAAACAGTATTGGCCCGTAAAACTCGTGCGTAGAAATTCTTCAATAAACAACAGGTGCTCACTAACCATGAAAAAGTCTGTGCACCCGGACGGTTACCATCCGATATTGTCAAAAACAATACCATTATCGATTGTTTAAATTTTATAAATACAAACAATAGATATAGAAAAATTATACAAAATTTTATAATGCACAGTTTCTTTTTTCCGCTAGTATATAAACCATACAACATAATTTATACTAAAGTCAGTTTTTACACATTGCTTCCCTATCAGCCTGACCTTTTGGTGACGAATCAAGAAGATTTGAAAAAAATTATTAATAAAATCATGTTTCGTGTACTAATCAATATTGGCTACTAGATAGCAAATTTATTGTTTCTTTGAATTTTTCAACAACGTTCATTATTTTTAAAAAAGATCACTTTTGGAAGTGCATAAGATATATAAAATTGAACAATCGGTCCCTTTTCTATAATATGAATTCATTTTTCTAGACTTCAGGTGCCATTTGACGTCGATAAATGACAATTACTGACATTGGTCTCTATTTTATTTGAGTCATTGTTTGTCATTTTCATGGGATTTTTAGTGACAGTTCCATTTATTTTGTTTCCTGTTTTGATGTTGGGTATCTCCTTATTTAAACAACCGTTCCATTTCATACCGTACGTTAATTTACATCATACGAAGAGAAATTTAAATTCCATATGGTAAACTCTTAGGATCTGAGTACTTGTTTTGGTTAATTTGAGATTAAAGCTCAATTGTGATTAAATTAAATGTGTTAATACTTGATAATACCAATCTAAGTAGATATGAATGTATGTTTTGTCCTTTCCAAAGTTTTCCCATACTGGATTTTTCCTTTTTCTAGAATTAAAGAGCCAGTTTTTTAAAAGCAAACTTAAATCGTTAATGTACTTTTTATTTACTAATTAAATAAAAAATTTTATTGTAAAAAATGATATCCGAGCTAAACGTATAACTAGCATTCTGTGATTTTTGCCATTTTCTGACAAATGACAAAAAATGACTAAAGCACTTTATATTAATTTACCACTATGATATAATTATACAATGAAAAAAGCACAGAGCCGAGGAAATAATGATAAACATTACACAAATAACTAACGCTTAAGTTATCTTTTAAGAAGAGGGAAACGGAATCAAGATGGCATCGTGAACGGAATCGGATTTGAACACAGACTACAATTATTCGGGCTCAAATCAATGTACAGACTACAGGAAAATCAATCGAGAGAAGACGGAAACGTGGCCTTTTAATATCGCCTACCTTGATATTTTGATTTGAACAAAAGCCTCTTAAATTTCTTATTTCGAAATATATTGATATTTCGAAAAAGATTTTGGTAAAATTATTGGTTGTAAGTGCGTAGGGTTATAATAATCACAGGAGATCGAGCTTGAGTAACTCCTCCTTGAAATACGAACTTCAAGGCAAAAAAAAGGAATTAAATGCAATATTATGAAGTTTATGTACAAAATGTAACGATTTTCAAAATAAAATGATATTTGTATGTATAATGAAATCAGAGGGGAAAAACCGCTATCCGGTTAAATTTCAATCAACTTCATTTTTACATTTATACATTTTTAAATACTTTTTTTTTCGTTAAGCCTTATATAATTTTCAAAAATAAAATAATATGTAGTGATAGTTTGTGATAGGCTGAACGAACACGACGTTGATTGACACGTTCATATGCTATTGAACAAATCCTTAAACATCTACTTCAGATACTTCGGGCTGATTACTTTTTTAAGTAGATTACTTTTTCAAGTGTTATTAGTTTAAAATTTGAAATTGGATAAAAAGTTCATCTAAAAATTAATGAAAATAATTTTGAACATTATAACTCTGAAGTATTAATATTGACAAACCTTCCTGATTGTGATGTGAATGGGATGTGTATAAGAGAAACAAAATTAATGAAAGAAAGCGTGAGTAAGCTCACATGTCCTACACTTCTTCATTTAAAATGCTGTGGTATACATAATGAATGGCATAGTATGTATTCAATACACAAACAATAATATAAAGCGGCGAAACTCACAAACAAATTTTAACATCAACACAACCTGCAAAAATGCACATATATGCGCAGTACAGTTAAGGCGGTCAATAAAAATATCGGCGAATTTTTGTAATGAAAACACGTATACTTTAGTTCATCGGACATGTCCTTTTTAAAATCAATAACAGTCGCTCAAATGCAATATATTTCTGAAGTATATATATAATAGTACAATATTTTATGTTCATAGTGGTCACGTGATATGGCAGTCGCATGGTACAAGCAGATGTATTTGTGGTTTTGAGGTCATTTAAAAATGTGAATATTGCAAGGGCATACTCATATCAAAATTCACAACTGAATTATAAAATAACTTGATGTTATATAGTAGATTTTAAAAAATGCTGTGAACTTTGTAAGATAATATTATTTGTTAGAAAAAACCCTAATTTATAATGCATATGTTGAATAATTTTGAAGGTCACAGTGTTAATTTCATAGCATATTTCAAATTTACATGTAAAAGTTTGTCATGATCAGATAAGTGTATGCCCTTGCAATAAAGTGATTTTTTTAGGCACCCAGCTTTAAAATATACGATATTTTATACAAAACCGAGGTTGCCTCTTAATATGATGCATAATTATAACAAATTGAAAATAAGACTATATAGGTAGCATTCTACTAATAATAATGTTAAACAAAATATTCATTTATAATGTTCCGTTAATCTATGGAATTTATTTTTCATCGATAAAAAACCGCATGATAGCCTTCAATGACTTAACTTAATGCGTCATTTTGAAGCATATGACGTCATATTTTGTAGTACAGCGAGAACGACCTCTCGCTTATTTTTCAGTGTGTACGATATAACAGACATCGAAATTGTAAGTAATAGCATTCGTTGTTCTTGATTAAAAGAATAGTATAAATTAATTTTGCTAATAAATGAATTAATTAGTACTTTCGAGGTTTGTAATATTCTGTGATGTCATAATGCACATTTCCCGTACTTTTTGTCTGAACGGAATTTATTGACAGCCTTAACTGTGCTGCGTGTATATATATATATTGTCTTTCGCAAAAAAACTACAAAGTTAAGTTTTTTATTTCTATCTTTATTGGTTGCACTGATGTGTGTTTCAGTAGTATATTTAAGTTCGGTTAGACTTTAAAACTAGCAAAATACTCTTTAGATATATATCTTATTAATATACGCACTTTAACAAACTATCTAACTAAGTGGTTTTAGAAGAGTTACGCAGACAAACTGTTTCAGTAGCATATTCAATAATGGCCAACCTTGTAAGTTCAACTTCAAGGAAAATTCTGATTAATTAACGGCATCGAAATTTCCAGAATATAACCCTATCATCATATCCTTATGTCAAAGCTTCTTAAATTTTTTTATTAGCAGTTTCAGGAGAGTTTTAGTACTATTATCAATAATGGCCAGAATTCGAAGTTAGAAAGGGGGAATTCCGGGAAAAACCCTGCATGTGGAATCGTTATTGCCTGCAAATACACGTATATCTTTACTTTTGTCCTTGTTACCTACAAAATTTCATGAAACTTTGCTGTTTAATAGGAGTTCCGCCGACAAACTGTATATTACTATTGCATGTATCAATACTGGCCAAAGTTCAAAGTGGTAAAATACCCTAAAAATAATCAAAATTCCATGCAAGTAAGCTCGTCTACAGGTTGTGTTTATACTAACTACAAAATTTCTTGCAATTCTTATCAGTAGTTAAGGAGAAGCTGCATTGGAAAATTGTCAAGTACAATATTCAAAAAATGACCAACATTCCAAGTTCAAATGAGCCAAATTCCTAGGGAAAAAACAAAACACATTGTATCCTTACCTTACTTCCTACCTACATAATGTTTAATAAAATCCTGAGCAGTGTTTGAGAGCGGTTGTGCTGGCAAATACAAAGGACTGGCAGACTGACTGGCTAACGAACAGTTAAAAAAAATTACCTTTTGTAACTTGTTGTATGGGATATAAAAATTACCAGGTATTGTGGTATTTCCGACCAAATACTGTCCGTCGACTGTCATTAGGTTTACTTTATAGTTTCTCTACATTCAACCAAACTTGGCGTAATGTAGTTACTGGCATAATACAAAGTCTGTTGTGAGCCCACCACTTCAATGAGGAAGAGTTCCATAGACTTTTTTTCATTGTTTCCCATCTGTATTTTGCTATATAAGATCCCACAGTAAGTACAGCCTCATGTTTTCTATTCAAAGATGATTGCACGGTGAATTTCATATGACTTAGAACAAACCTTATTAGGTATATTTTAGCTTTTACGCCAAAATGTTTTAGACAACAATGTATCTTGACTTCTCCCTTTGTCTGTTTGATGATTTTTTGCACCCAATATGTAGTATGTAGAATTATGGGTACGAGGTTATGTAAAATCATTTGCAATATCTATAAAATTCAAAATTATCAAATCACCAAAACATTTGACTCACATTGAAATATTTCTCAGCTTTGGTATTTGATCTTAAAATGAAGATATACGTTTTTTAAAATCAAGAAACCAAATAACAATTTCATACGAACGCTGACCAAAGTAAATGTCTGTTTTGATTCGTTTTACCTTCATAGATGAATAGCTATTAATTTATTTGACAGACATCCTCTGTATAATGTTTTATGATGATTTAATTTCGATACGATACTATTTAAATACTCATCTTGTTAAATTTGGGGGCAGATATTTTGCAATACCTTATATAGCCCTTTTTATTTTTTTATTCACGCGTACATAGCATTGCAAACATTTGGTAAATAGTATATACCTATTTACTGTCTATGAGGATGATAGTAAGTTTATTGTCCCCCAAGACAGCAACTATTTCACGAGGCGAAGCTGAGGGAAACAGTTGCTGTCGAGGGGGACAATAAAATTGCTATCATCCGAATAGTCAGTAAATAGGTAATTTATTATACCGAAGATAACTTTAATTCTCGGCGATGCAGAATTTCTTGATGAAAAACAAATTTAAAGTTATCGGAATATGAATCTAATGTAGCGATCGAATAACGTTAGAGGTGTTTTGAGTTTAAAAACGAGGGAAATCGAATACCGCCGGTGAATAGTTTCGATGACTATTCACCATGGCAGATAGCACAGAAACTATTTCACGGTTAGATAGAATAGCATGTTTATTCGTTGTAATTTTACATAGAAAATATTCTCAGAGGTATAATAATAAATTATATGTATCAGTCTATTTTAATGTAAGATAAGTACTGTTACTCAGCAACATCATGTGAAGAAATTTTTGTTAGACACAAAACGTGTTTACTTTCTGTTTTACTTTCTTTTTGGTAGACCTCGAATCGTTTTCAAATGAAGTACGTTATTTCTCTAGTGTGATTGTTATGCGCCTTCTTCATATAGAAATAGTTTTGACTGCTTTTGTCACAGGTTTTGAATTAATGGATTCATAGTGATCCAGTCTCGATTTACTACTCTGTAACTCTTTAAATCGATGTTCTGGGTTTACAATTTCTAACATTTGCCTTGGATCATATTCCGAGTACCCCTGATGCTCAGGAGATGAATATTCTACAGGTGTACTCTCCATATTAACAAGTTCTTGCTGGTAATGTCGAGATGGTGTCATTTTTCTGAGGAAAAATACATATACAATTATAATAAATCATAAAGATTGCGTGCTATAAAGGACATTTTACATTAATGTTTATGTATATCTACTTTGGAAGATAGGCAAGAAACCATTATTCAGATATAGAGAATATTTGTAGTGTTCAATTTCATCTTGCAACTTAAGACGTTTCAGGAAAATATGAGGATAAATATGTAAAATAGCAATTAACACGCTTAGTCAACATAAGCATATATTCCTGGTGTGGAAATGTATTTTTTGCAGTTGATTAACAAGCTTAATTTGAAAGAAAAGTTAGAGCTGTATTTCTCTTTTCCTGGAAATACACTGTCCTATATTTTCAATAAGTTGTATAGTGATTTTAACCATTCAAAAGAAGATGGTGAACAAAAAGTGTCCTCAATTACATAAGCGATAGTCCTTTAATAAAAGTTTTTAAAAAATGTGACATAATAGTAAGCTTTAATTAGTTTTCGGAAAACAAATGCATCTTGCATGTTGATAATTTAAAAAAAATATTATACTTGCGAAAAGGATTACACGAAAATCACAAAATCTTTTGTTGAAAAGTTAGTAATGTACAAAAGCTTGTATAGTATAAACATCCCAAAGTTCATGTTTATTAGACGTGTTACCTTTTCATTGCAACTATGACCAGTAAAACCAGTAAACAGATTATAAATCCAGACGACAGGCTTAAGATATATATTCTTGTAGATTCTAAAATAAAACAATAAATAACATACAACATTTGTTCAGTGAACATCTGCAACACAACACCTGTACCATTTGCTGGTCAAGATCTAGTAAATGATTTATGGTCTCTATATTGTGCTAGATTCATTGTGATATCATAATTAATTAAAGAAGGACCCCCATCAGATCTACTCTTAGGTATCCCACTCCTCAATGTTCATGTATCAAGAATTTCTTGAGAAGTATATCATTGAAATCTGTATACAAAACGTACTTAAAAAACACAAAGATAATGGGGGTCAGTGTTTATCCCCTTCAGTTATGGCCAAATTAATTTGACCTTTTTGCACCTAAAATGCAATTTCAGCCTCATTAGGAATTGTTGTCATTATTTTTGACCAGGCAAATTTATTCAAATATTCTTTTTAATTATGCAAAATGGTCACACTGAATAGAGGGATTAGGGGAAAAAATTGTACGAAGCTGCATAATTTTTTGTGTGACCTTTTTGCACAATTTCTATAATAGTTACAATTTGATTTGAAATAAAAACATTTTGAATACCAAGAACTTTATAAAACTAATCCGTTTGCCTAATATGTACTCAGTATCATTTTGACATAAAAAAAACATGGGGGTTAGTCATCTCACATTTAAGGTATATTGCTTCAAAGGTAAAATTCCCGCAAAATTTTGCTTAAAAAATTCAGACATTTTCTATATATTTGCATGATTTTATGCTAAACTTCTATCATTCTCTAAGATTTAATTTTGTACATGTCACACAGAACCTTTGGAATATGTTACAAACCTATCTAAGAAATTTTATTGACCCAAGCAATATTGAACTCTAGTCTCGTTCAACCAGACGCTCGGCTGTCTCCGTTAATCTCCGACAAGCAAGAGAGACTTGTCTGCTTGTCGGATATTTACGGAGACAGCCGACCGTTTGGTTGAACGAGACTATATTGAACTCTGGCGTACGAATATATACAATGTACGACTACAAAAATATCTAAATTATTCGTACCATTTAAAATCTGATTATTTACAAGGTATCTTTAAATAAGTTTTCTTAAAATACATTGCTTTAGAATAGATTTCATCGAATTTATTGATTATTTTCGAGAACTAAATGTTGTCAGCGATGTTGATTTGTGCCTAGGTTCAGACACTGTTTCACTTTTGGTTTGCTCAAGTTACTGCATAGGAGAGTTGATTAAAATCAACTTCCAACAATCAGCTTTAAAATGAACTTTTACCGGTATTTTGAACTAATATAAACGAAAAAAAATAGCACTAGCCTTATTTACATAAGAAAAAATTGTGAGTTCTATCTTGCCTATTACTCTGCGACTGACACTCAAATTTTGGTTGATCATTAGATATGCATTACAAAAGCATTGTAATAAAAATAGAACAAATGAAAATTGACCAAAATCGTGACCATGCCCCTTTAAAGACATTGCTCACTCTGAATCATTAGCATATTATACCTGTATCGTGCTTTGACTTGTCTTTTTTACACCCAACAATACGGTCACAAATTTGATCTTCACTGCAGTTACAGCGACTCAGACATCCAAAACCATAGAACCCGTCAACGCATCTTCCTGAACAGTTGACACCAAAAGATCCAACACACGCTGTTTATACGATGTTTCATTCACATTAGGTAGAAATATGTTTTATTGATTGTTTATAGGTAAATTTTACTTCTATATAAAAAATATATTTTCTTATTTTAATAACTTACGAATACAATTCTGATCCTCTTGTCGATAATTGCTGCAGCATCGATGCGATCCGCTGTTGCAGATAAACAAAGTTAAACAAAAAGTGAGACCAAAGATAATTATTAAAACATGCAATTGATTAATTTCATTTAAACATCATAAACTTACTCGTACTGCTTGCATACACCAGATGTTTTCAAACTTTGGATATCGTGCAGATTTAGTAAAATGCTTAAACCAGTCAAGATACCCGTGCCCCAAAAATAGTTTATATCCATTTTATACATTATGTTCGGCTTGATTACCTGGTTTAAATATTCTGTACTGTTAAAGCTCTGTACTTTTTGCCTTTCTTTTGTAAAGGTTGTACCAAAAGCAGTACCCATTACAAAGCATATCAAAAAGGCAGGAATACAAAATATTCGTTCGGCTTAAAATTATTAATGATGGTTATCACTTTTTGGAAAAGGTAGAAAATTCGTTTTATGTTTTATTTAAAAAATGACTTTATTTACATTTTTTAATTTTGTTCATACATGTTCTATTGAATGTAAAGCACATTTGAAGCACCCTTTACTTATGGAATCTCAAAAGTTTGGAACTTAATACCAAATTTAAAAGATTGTTTTAATTTATCATTTCCTGTACAAGCAAAAAGTATCTCTTTCGTTGGCTCTTTGATATCATTAGTATGGGAAATATTTTGTTATTTTGATATATTAAGTGCAACACGTGCTTACACAGATATTAAACAATGTAATAACATGAAAGTTGACAAGCTTATGAAGCTGTTCTCTGCCTGTCTTTGCCTTTCTCTCCCTCATTTTCGCTTATTAAAAGGTCTGGACGGCGATGTCATTTTTTACTATATTAATATCCTTGAGATGAAGAGCTCTTTTATATATAGAAGTATATTTAGATTCTAAGTCTAAAATATATGGCTTTCTTCTTTAATTATAAATAGTTTATGGCCAAACATATCATATTTGAGATTTAAGGACAGATCTGATCTGTATTGAATTGTAGGCCAACCAGTACCTTAAAAAGATGGTTATACTACACAATATTCGATTGTTTAAAATACAATATCGTTTTTAATGCCGAGTGTGATATAATACTCCAACTCGCAAAGACCGTTGTTTTAACATCCAATTCAAGACTTCTTTAATAAAGCCACTATTTCTTTCTCATAGTGATTATGAAGAAAACCCAAGCACTAAATTACTAAACGTATTCAACTCTTTTTATTAAATCACGTCCTAACAATGTCAATAGCTTAGCTAACTTAAAATACATTAAGCCTTAATACATATAAGCAAATAAACAAATTTCATATTTAACAAAATATTTACATTCAATGTAGATTATTATCACAAATCTCATTGCAAAAGTTTGAGAAATATCACATTCTGAATAACAGATTGTATCACAGATACAGAAATAACAGTTTAAATAACGTTTTATCCACCAGCATCATCTTTAGCAGTATGTATGTAAAAAAAAATATTATTAACAAAGAATATCAAAGAGTTGTGAAATTTGGGCAAATACCTATATAAATGCTCAAAATTACGATAAAAATATAATTATTCTTTTTGTTTTGAGAATATACTCTTCATTATCCTGTTTACTTTTATCATGTACCTTTTTTACATTGCTATGTACGTTATTATGTGCACAAGCAGTCTAATTCAAAATAATATATTTCCCAAGAGGGAAATATATAGGGAAAATGTTTTAAAATCTTCTTCTTTAGAACTATAATGCTATAATTTGTTATATTACTATGCAAACATCTTCATATAATGTAGATTATAAATGGTTAAAAACGTGACCCCCGGACCAATACTGGGGCCAAAAGAGGGGTTCAAAATTTAACATACTAGGAAAAATACAGGGATAATCTTTAAAAATCTTCTCATCAAGAACTACAATGTTACACTTTTTGACATAACTACGCAAGCATACTCTATAATATAGATTCTTAATTGTTGAAATTGTGACCCCCGGACCAATACTCGGGCACCAAGAGAGGATAAAAGTTCATCTTGGAAAATCTTCTGAAAAACCAATTGACCAGAATAGCTTCAACTTGTGTTGAAGCATCCTCATATATGCTTCTGATTTCCTGCTATATATATAAATATATATATATATATATATATATATATATATATATATATATATATATATATATATATATATATATATATATATATATATATATATATATATATATATATATATACAGTTCTTGAAGATCTTCTCGAGAACTGCAATATATCAATATATACATTTATTTATGTATATGACTGTAAATTCATCCTTTTACATAAGGGATTCAATTTTTGCATAAGAATATTTGGAGGGTAATCTTTTTTAAATTATACAGGATCTATTCTACTGAATTGTCCAGATATTTTGTATATGACTCCAGAAAGCTGGTTTTATTATACCTATTGTAGCTCAGATAAGCGATGTTTCCCATTGGCCTCTTGTTTCTTTTTTGCTTGTTTTTTTTTAAAGTTTTTTTTGGGGGGGGGGTCGTTGGAAGGGTTTTTTACGGGTTTTCTTATGGTGGTTTTTTTGTGTGTGTTTTGTTCTTGTTCTTTTTCTAAAACAATAAACAATAAAATAAATTAATTTAGGTGTTTCATGGTTATAATCTATGAACGATATGTTTGAACTGTCCATACATATAGGTACATGTACCTGGCTCTCTAAAAAAATACAAGCTAATCGATTAATCATTTAACAAACCTTCTGTTGACTGTTTTTCTTTTTTAAAAAGGTTTATATGAAATATATACCTAAAGAGTTAATTTGAGTTAATTTGATCATTTACATTTAATTACGTACAGACATTTATTTGAATTAAATCGTTTATTCCAGAAATAAGTGATAACTGTTGCTTTTGCACAATGCACATCGCTTAACAAATTTTTATTTCAAAACTCTTCTCTATAGCAGGAAATCAGAAATATACCAGAAATATTTTTGCGAAATATTTAAAGCTGTACATGTTATAATTTGCGTAAATTTTGAATGACTGAAAACGCATGTGTTATTTACTTATAAAAGTTAACTATATTGTTAAGTTACAGTGGTTAATTCCTTTTAGTTACGAAGATATAGAATTTTAATTGTTTATGAAAGTAATGCCTTTTCATGAATATTGATAAAGAAAGAGCAAAACCGACCTCATTGTGCATGTCCGCGGGAAATCAGGTAGCCGTTATCGTTTGCATAATTACATATCCGTCTCGATTTTATATACAGTTTAACAGTTGTTACTTTGAAATATATACTTGTATTATGAATGTAATACGTTTGTCATTCATGGTACCATTATTATTGAATGTTTGAATGGGATAACACTCACATGAACTAAAATTAGCCTTAGGGGGAAACACATAAGCCTACGTCATTCAAGGAACATACATGTATATACATGAACATGCTCACACGCTTGTGTTTTTGCTTTCTTTAAATTTGTATTGATATATAGGACAAATTTATGCTTTTCTGAAAAAAATTATATCCTTCCCTTAGTGAAACTAAAACAATTATGAAGGTGTTGACTCCCACCACGTTTTGTATGATACTGTGGTTTCATTAATATTCAAATGTATCAATTTTCGTGGATAAAGTGAAAATGACAGTTTCAAGGATACGTAAATTCGAGGCTAATGACCCTATCAATACAATGCACTTCGATGAATATTTAATTTCGTGGATCAACTTCACAACGAAATCCACGAAAATTGGTATTCAACAAATATTGATGAAACCACAGTAGTCTAAAATTAGCTGTCGATTTCACGTGATAGAATGATATTCATGAGAAGGCATTACTTTCCTGGCAGGAAAATACATATTTTTTATTGTTTAAAATTTGATTTTTTATTACGCGATCGAATTGAACATTATAATTAACAACATAAATGCAACTTTAGTAAGGAATCAAACATATGTATTTTTCCCGTCATTTTAAATCAACGCAAATTATAGCGTATATAGCTTTAAACAGCAGGTATTTAAGTCAAGGTATGGTTACTTATTGGCTAAAGACCAACGGTTCAAATGGTCAGGATTTTTTCTCGGAATTTGAAGCCAGCTATTACAAAAGCATTTAAGTCACACAAGAGAGTTTAAATTGAACCTAACGACTAACATATGTGGTGAAAAAAAATTAAATGAATAACATCACTCTTAATTGACCTATTTGTTGAATTCTACTAATTATTTTTTCATTATATATCAATTTTGGCGATTGCTATTCAAAAGCAAGTTAATCGGGACAGACAGCGTATAAATTGATCTGTAACCTGATAGATACTGACAGTAAAAACTGATTTAAGAAACGAATTTAATAATTTTTCTATTGATCGACGTATCAAAGAAAAAATTGACCGGAAAACTTTGATGAAAACGCTTTCCGGTCAATTTTTTCTTTGATACGTCGATCAATAGAAAAATTATTAAATTCATTTCTTATCATTTAATAAAAAAAATTTCAAATCATAAAATGTGAAGTATCATTGATCAAAAATGTAAAAAATGTAAATGAAGCCGCGCGTATGAATACAAAACAGTAACAGCAACAATGTTCAAAATGGATGCGCGTCAGCTGATGCAGGGCTATTGAGATGAATTTAATGGATTAAACACAAATAGAAAGTTGAAATCTGAACCGGCTGAATTGGAAACAAACGGAAATTACATGCGATGGCTTGTGATGCTATTCACTATGCAGCAAGATTCGTTAAAGCTGGTTTTGATGTGAGTTAGATCGCTGGAATATGCAACTGGATGCAAGGAGACGCGATCGTGGACGAAATAGTTGATATGTCGACAAATAATAGTATGTATGAGCGACTTTTGTAAATGTTGTGGTAACTAGATAGCCTTGTGAGGTACTAATCTTATAAATGATATATCTGCCGCTTGAAATACGCCGAAGGATTTGATGCACTACCCATAGCTTTGCTTTACGATGCTTTTTCTGATGACCGATCATGTACGTGTGTTAATTTAAAACTCATCGTTACCAAATTTGAACAGCAGTGTTACCGTGAAGTGTATGCCTGTATGTCCGCTATAATTATTCCTGGAATTGGAACAGCCAGCCTCGCCGTAAATGCTGATTGTTGATCGCAAGCAGACGAAATCGTGAGAAGACGCTTAATTTTCTATTTAGTGAATTAAATGTTGTGTTTTGTTTTTTCAAGCCTAAACTTTTAATTTTTTATATTTATGAAGTTGTATTTTGTTTGCTGACAATTAAACAGACACAACCTTACATTTTGTTGACAGTGTTTATTTTGGAAATTCCCGTTCTATTAAGATATCCGACCCATATTAGGACCTAATTTTTCTAACCCTAAATATCCATCATGTATTAAATACTCTGATATTATTTCAAAGCTTTTTGGAGTAGAAAAAGATTAACCGAGAGAAATTTTCAAAAATATTTTTAAATAAGCAGTAATTAATTAATGAAGAATGCATTAAGCTCTATGGGGACAAGGACATTTTTAAAATAAAAAAGTAAATACCAAGAATATCAATAAATGCTTCGGTGAAAAGATGAATTTAATCCTTAGAAGTACAAAAATTATTTAAAATAAATTTTATATCGTATATATATTTTTAAAATTGATTTTTATAGATTAATATCAAAGGGGAGCAACTCTTCAAGAACAGGAAAAGGTCATTAATTAGGACACATTCCACTCCTACTTACTGATACTTAAACTTGAAAATTATATCCAAGGATACTGAGTATTTAGCCCATACATATATATTATGCATCCACATTCATTGAATCTGGGGCTATTATGGATCGGATACCTTAATAGTGTTAAATCAGAACAATTAAGAAAAGTAGATCCGGCAAAAATTTTATTGATGCAGGTATCAAAGAAATTTTTCGACCAATCAGAAGCGCCAATATCTGATCAAACTAACAAATATTAAATGATATATCGCAATGAATGTAAAATCCTATTAATTTTGCATGTACTTATCAAAAAATCTACATAAAATAATTGGGATTTTTAAAAATATATATATATATCCAAATAAAATAAAAAGTCACAGTGTGCGGCAATATATATTAAAATGAAAAAAAAATTAATAGAAAAATTTTCATCGGAAATCGTGACCATAATGTTTAAAAGTTTCCCTTTGGTGTTTATTATATTGAAAAATTAGCTTATGTTGGATCTTTTGGTATCAACTGTTCAGGAAGATGCGTTGAAAGGTTCTTTGGTTTTGGATGTCTGGGTCGCTGTAATTGCAGAGAAGACCAAATCTGTGACAGTCGTGACGGATGTATGGAGGACAAGATACGACAACATGAAGGTATAATAAATGTGATGAGAGCGCTCTATGTGTTAATCTTAAATGAAACTTAGCTGTGCTTATCTAATGCTAACATGTGTTTATTGTAATGATTGTAGAATCTACAAGAATATACCGGTATATAATAATCCCACCATGTGCTATTATAATCTGCCTGCTTGTGGTACTGGTTGCAGTATCGATAAAAAGGTAACGATAGTAAACATTTAGCGAAGAGAAAAAGAAAAACATTTTATACGAACTCTCAAACCATCTTTAAACAGTGATATAGCAAAAAATTAATATGTATCTGTATTTACTTTGCTTAACTATGCAATAACATGAACGTTATAAACTGTTTCCTTATACTATATTGTGACGTCATTGGATTGTTTGTCACTAACGTCACTTGTTTTTAAATGTATTGTAAACGTCTGAGGAAGAAATGAAAGCGCTTACGTTTTACAATTAGTGTTGATAATTTATTTTTCATTTTAATATATATATATATATATATATATATATATATATATATATATATATATATATATATATATATATATATATATATTGATTAATTATATAAAAAGTATGTTAGAATGAAATTGTTGAATTTCCAACTTCATTATACATGTAACAATAAAAAAATGGTTTTATGTCTTTATCATACCACAAACAATCTCTGATTTAACCTTCAAATATTGTTGTAGCATCACATACTTTGCAAAATCTCGATGCGTGTCTTTAATTAATAAAAATTATGTTACTAATATCGAATACACTACAATCAAACTATGTAGTAACATTCTGTATTTCTACAAGTGCAACGCGATCGTGGACATTGCATCAGATATTCAAAGAGCAACACGGTCGTGGACACTGCATCAGAAATACATAACCTTTTTAAACTTGTTTTAACATTACAAGATGTTGATTTTTCGTCAACAACAGAAATATAACTACTACTGTGGTTTGTATCATGCAGAGAAATTCTTGAAGATAAAATTCGTAGAACACTGTTCCTCTCTCTATTCTTTTTAATAGTGTCTTTGATTGACCTTTATACGTCTGCTCTTAAAGGAGGTTCAATATTATTTGTGGGACGAATTTCTTGCATGTTCTCTCTTTGAGAAAAGGTTTTGTCCTCACTTGAAAACAGTCTTGGATTTGTGTACTCATAATGTGTAGATCTTAACTCACTACTTTGTATCTCTTCAGACTGATTTTCAAGTGAAATGTTCTCTAACAATTCTCCAGAGCCAGAGACGCATTCTAGGTAACCTTGATGTTCAGTAGATGTGTACTCTCCCGGCGTGTCAATGTGAACAAGTTCATGCTGGTAATGTCGAGAGGGCATAAATTTTTGAAGACAAATGATTTGAATAAACGTATATATATAAGTTAAAAAAACAAATGAACTAATTAGTATTTTCAGAAGACAATTTTTAATCTGATATATTATTACAAAACCCACTACTGCAATATGTAGATGAATATGCAAGAAAGTATAACTTATATTCTGTCCAAGGTTTCATTATTATAGTAGTTAAGCGGTTTTCTTTCAAGCATAAGCATCATATAAAAAAAGATTGCTCTGATATATGGAAAAAACATAATTATAGTTTATTTGTGATGTTTTCCATTGCGATTAGGAATACACATGGTTTAAATTTGGAGAATTTTTCTTTCCTTTCATTTATCGATAAATTCAACGTTCTTAAACATTGTATATTTTATCACTCTAAAGTTTCAAATTATATTTTCTCAAAATAATACATCCAAATACTTGTTTTTCATTTAACATATTTTATATTATTATACTCCTGAAAACAAAATGTTGTCTGACAAAACATAAAAAGGTATTCAGATTGTCAGAATTTGAAGAAATGTTGATATCATTTCAAAAATAAAACTTTAGAAAAAACCTTCATATATCTAAGTTACAAATTTAACACAAATTCTCGAGAAAAGTGCATTTATTTAGGAAATTACACCAAAGTTATATAAAAATAAATTGAAATAAATTTAAAATGTGACTAAGAGGAAAAACGGTGAACACAAAAATGTGTTGCCACGGAAAAATGTCTTTTTATGGAAGAGAAAGGGGCCATATACATGAACTTGTCTCTAGCTGGAATTTTTACTATCGTTACCTTTTTATCGATACTGCAACCAGTGCCACAAGCAGGCAGATTATAATAGCACATGGTGGGATTATTATATACCGGTATATTCTTGTAGATTCTACAATCATTACAATAAACACATGTTAGCATTAGATAAGCACAGCTAAGTTTCATTTGAGATTAACACTTAGAGCACTCTCATCACATTTATTATACCTTCATGTTGTCGTATCTTGTCCTCCATACATCCGTCACGACTGTCACAGATTTGGTCTTCACTGCAATTACAGCGACCCAGACATCCAAAACCAAAGAACCCTTCAATGCATCTTCCAGAACAGTTGATACCAAAAGATCACAAGCTAATTTTTCAATATAATAAACACCAAAGGGAAGCTTTTCACGAGCATAGTCACGATTTCAGATGAAAATTTTTTTCAAAAATTAATATCTATGATACTTTATTCAGATATTTTTGTTGGTCAACCATTTGTCAGTTGGCGAGTTTAAGGCTAGATACATAGCGCAAAATTGTTAAAGTTTTATCAAAGCTCGTGTCATGTTTTGGATTACTTTGATTATTTACTGGTAAAAATTTTGCCTTAATCGTATTGTTTTATATCTATTAGCTAGTTCGCTCTGAACACAAACAAATAAACAGTTTCAAATGTATTCAGTGCTTGTCAAACTCAAATATTAAATCTGGTATATTCTTTTCAGCAAAAAGTAAACAAGAACATAGGTTGAGGTTTGTTTATATATTAACAAAATATTGTGATTTTTTTATCTCACTTATAACCTAACGCTTAAGGCTTACACTCAAATTTCAATTGGCCATTAGAAATTAATAAAACATAATTGAAAATAATTTTAAAATTATCATCTCAAATCATGACGGTTTTCATCTAAAGGTTGTTAAAAATGTTATTCAACTGAACGGTTTTTTTTTATTTATTTGCATGACCGTGTATTTTAATATTAATGGAAAGTTTCACAAAACTTACGAATACAATTCTGACCCTCCTGTCGAAAGTTGCTGCAGCATCGATGCAATCCGCTGTTGGGGAGGAAAAGAGGAATATTTTTTATAAATTTGTAAAAGAGCTGGATGGTCGCGATCATTTTTAGACTATATTAGTCTTCTGAAGAAGAAGAGTTTTGTATAAAGATATAAGAACATATTCAAATTTTAAAGCAGATATATTAGGAATTTCTTTACTTAACAATAGTTTATGGCAAAATATAATTTCTAAACTTTTAAGGCAGACCTTATGATTAATTTCACCATAATTTGAGCATCTAACCTCCTTAAGTCTATCAATAAAAAATACGACAAGATGAAACAGATAAACAAGAACATACATGAAGTGTCCATGATCGACTTACTCGTTCTGTTTACATACACCAGATGTTTTTAGACTCCTGATACTGAGCACATTTGCTGAAACGATGACAAAGGTCAAAGTATTCAAAGATATACGACGGAATATATCCATGCTAAACAATGTACTTCGATTGATTATCTGAACCTATTTGTTTCAATATCTGCTGTTACGCTGTCCTTTTGTAAAGCCTGTTTTCGGAGTGACGTCCTCGACAACACGATGAAAATGTAGGTTTGCGGTTATTTAAGAATAAAGAAGTCCTCTTTAGAACGTAATATTTTGTTTCCTTAAAAAAGTAAACATTAACATACTAAAAATGTAAACATTAACATACTGACATATTTCGTGCAATTTTGCTGTCAGAATAGTAAATATGGACAAAATATCACAACGTCTTTTACATTTGATTTTCAAAATAAAGTCATTTCCTGTCTGTTTTGAAGTGGAAATATTCACCTGTCACTATCATGTATACACATATTAAGTGCACTGGAGTAATGTTCGTAAATGGGTTAATTTAGTGGGATATTGTACTTTATTGTACTTCCTCGTATTCAAATATATAGAAGATATACATGTATATGAAGAACCAAGCTCTTTGGTGTTGTTTAAATAATGCAACTCTCTCTCTCTCTCTCTCTCTCTCTTTTTTTTTTTTTAATTTTTTTTTTTGCCTTTCAACGATGTTTTGTTTAACAAATAAGTATTACAAAAAAGAACAAATTGAAGCAAGCGTAAAGACCACCGCAAAGATGTGTTTTGTTTCTCTGAAAAAAATGTCAAATATATTACGTTGATTTGAAATGATTATGATTTAAAAAAACGTAGTGATATGGAGGGGTATCAGTGCAACTTCGATTGAAAAACACCGAATCAATTTAATATGTTCTGGTAGATATATGACGGGGCAATGCATGCCATCAAGTAAAACACGTATTATCCTCGTTAGTTGAACAGAAAATCTCGTAATAGTCCCTATATCAGAAGAGACTAAATCAATAATGGTTCTGGAAAGATAATCATTAAAGTGATGTGTTTGATAAACGCAAATGTTCCCGAGAATGATCATCTGAAATGACTTGTCACCACACTGCATGTTAAAGCATCCTTTTATCTATTTAACTTGTCACATATACAAATTAAACAATCAGTACAATGTGGTAAGACTAGATTACAATGAAACTACAATGATCGACATTTTAGTTATCATTTTCAAACAACAATACTAAACAGGTTGATATATCAACAACTGACAAACTATGCGAGATGAATTTGTGATTTAACCAGGGGAACGTGAATTATTAACATATTAAATAACTCTGAAATTGGGCGTTACGGTATTATTACTATCTGATTAAAAATTCAATATAGTGATCCCCTTTCATCATTTACTGCATTACATAGCTAGGTCCGATAATGTTACACGAATACCGCTGACGACTTGTATTAAATTTCAGCTTTAAATGATAAAACTTGATAATGCAGCTAATGCTAAAAAATATTTTATCTCTCATATACTACATGAAGTATTAATAATATTATATATATTATACAGTAGATGTTGACGTTTCATAAAACAACTAACATCATAAAGTTGACATAATGAAGTCACTTTAAAAGCAAAATATGTCTTCTTGTATACTCCTTTTTTATTTTTCCGTTTTACACTCTTAAAAATTGCAAATTAAATGCCATTCGATATTTGGAAAGGGAAAATCAGGTGAACAAAGTTTTAAATTTCGGATCCTTCAAAGAACTATATATGATATCGGTCATATTTGGCCCCGATAATTCGTCATCTTTTAAAGTGTTTCGGGTACATTAAATTGTTATGTTAAATTTAAGAAGAGTTGATAATACCATAGAGTCTGCTTCATCTGTTTCATATTTGGATAATATACTGGAAATTGACATTGATGGTAACAGAACTACAAAACTTTATGATAAATGCGATGACTTCAATTTTACTATTGTAAACTTTCCTTACTTATGTAGCAATATACCTTCATCACCTGCATATGGTGTTTTTATCTCTCAGTTAAATCGATACGCAAGGACATGCTCTTCGTATGAACAGTTTCTAAGGCGAGGCTAGCTACTGACAAATTTGATAAAACAGGACTATCAACAGTATCGTTTGAAGTCATACTTTCGTAAGTTCTATGGTCGATACAACGACCTTGTCAGCAAATACAATCTTCCACTGGGTCGCATAATGACTGACGTTTTTTATACTAATTGTTAGACCATAATGAATCACCTAAACGTCTACTGACTTTTCCGTTTTTCCCCGATTACGACAAAGAGCACACGGCGGGTGTGACCGGTCAGCAGAGGATGCTCACTCCTCCATGGCACCTGATCCTACCTCTATCTTTTTGGAGGTCCGTGTTGCTCTGCTTTGAATTTGTATTTCGTTTTATGGATTTTTGAGATGGTTGACAGTTTGTTATTGTCATTTTTTCATACACCTCTGATGAAAATATTTTGTTTGTTCAAACATGCGCTCAATGTTTTCTGAAAGAAAAACTGTTTAAAAACAAACCGTTTTATGCAAAAAATTGAAAAATGGCGGGAAAAGGTTAACGTTGTGATGTCATTTTTCTAAATTGTGGGCACTTGGGTCAAAAGAAAATAATAAAATAACTTTACATGTATATGTGTACAAAGAAAACGAAGAATTACAGAAAAATGATGATGTTCATTTTTATGGCCATTTTAGGTCCATATTATATATAGTTCATTAAAATCATCTCTCTATAGACATGTTGTTTCGCTAGATTGTAAGTCATATTACATGTACCAGCTGTCAAATTCAAATTTACCGTTATGCTCTTAACGTGTTCTGATTTTGGCTTTAATCCACTTCCGTTGCTGGAATTTTTCAAGCATCATGCAGGTTTTCTCTAACATGTTCGTCTTCTTCAAAGTAACTCTCCTCCAATGTATGTGCTACGTGACAAATGTCAACGTTTTGATTTAAGATAATTTGAATGATAGATAAATGGTATTAATGATTAAGTACAAAAAATGAAATAACTTACTTTTTCCATAACAACAAGTCGTGTGCCATACTCTCTGAAAACGTCTAATACATGTGTTTGGAAAACATAATCCTAAAAGTTGCATTTGATAGACAAATTTAAATAAAAAAGAATACCGCATTGAGAATATTTATTTACAAACCATTTGGACAATTAATTTGAAAAATTCATAAAATTTATTACATAAAGACAGCATGACATTACTTATAAGTAATGTTTAAATCATTTCAAGAGAGGAATTTGATTTTATATGGACCCTCTTTATTTTTATCATGATATTAATCTGGAAGTAATAGTATTTTTTATCTTTTCATTATCTTTATATTATTTTACCTCTCATTTTAATAAAATTAGATAACAACAAGAGATGCTCACCAAAAATCCATAAAACAAAACTTGTAGCCGGATCGTATTTACTACAACTTATCTACCTAATAAAATCATTACACAAATAATCTTCCCAATAAATCATTCCATAAAAAAGAAAAATAATTTAAAAAAGAGTAAAATTGATCGATTCATTCGAATAATGTTACCCAGTTTTATACATGTCCTTATTTATACGATAGTGTTTTTTAATTACAAGTCTATCTGATTAAAATTACTATACAAAGTTATTATAATAATTCAATAACACGTCCAACCATTGTTCTAGTTTCGTCTATGCAATCGGCCGTTACATTTACATGTATCATGCTGACATTTCTCTGAGCATTGTATGCCGTGGTATCCAAGAAGACATGGTTTAATACATTCCAAACTTTGAACGTTTATTCAAAATATTTTCATAATGAGAATAAAATTCATAATGTGAAACTTTATAAGGGATATCAGTCCTTTTTCGGCAAAAAAGGTTTCATTACTCTCGCAATGGTACTTAAAGAGATATGGAGATGCACAAACCCAGTATTTAGCAATTATCGAATTTTTACACGTTTTCCAAATATGAAAAGATGAACTATTGAAAATTGGCAGTGTTTAGAAGTTAATAAATCCGATAAACAGGAAAAAATAGAACTATTTTAAGCCCATCACATAAATATTGAGTAGTCACGCAGACGCAGTGGAATGTAAATACTACAGCGTGGCATATATCATGAGCACGCGGCCTCTCTTTGAAACTCAACGTCTTCAAAAACTAATTAACGACTTCCGTTTCCAACGGAAGACTTTATAGTGATCGTAGTGTTTTTCCTTTCTTCTTCTTATTTTCCCCCTTTTTTATCAGGAAAATATCTCTATGAGATGACGAAATAGATTTTCTTGAAATTTTTAGGAATGATATAAAAAAATAATATCTCGAGGTGTTTTTTATTTTTTTTAATTTTTTCAAAATTCATTTCCAGTCGTCGGTTTCCTGTCCCGCGACAAAAAGCATGTCGCAAACCATAAAGACTTCAACATCCATACTTTGTAGAATGATAGATATATAAGTGTAGATTTGTTTAAACTGTTTTGATTTGTTCGTCATAACTTCCAGTCGCCACCGGGAGTAATTCAAAAATTATTTTTGGACGTATTTAATTTATTTTGCATAGAATATATATATTAGTATTAATCCCTGCATATGTCATCTATGCGATGTTAAATAAACAAAAACATTCTACTTCCGGTGAGATATCTCAAATATCTCAGGTAGCTTTTTATTAAGAGATTTCAAAAACTGTAAGGAATCAAGACACGAAACTTACAGGAATAATAGACATTTGAATGAAAGTGTGTTTAATAGGTTTCATTTTCTCGACTGTCACTTACGGTCCACACTGGAAGGGTTCACACAAATCAAGTTGTTAATGAGTTTAACTGTTTTTCTTTGACAGTTTTAGTAAGCTCGATAAAAAATAATGTACGATAGGCAAAAGTTCAAGAAATGCTTACTTTTACTTTCACTGAGCACTTCCGTTTGTCCGTTTCCTGTCCCGAGACAAAAAACCTTGTCTCCACGAGTTTAAAAAAAAAGTAAAGACTTGAAAATCAAACTATGTGGTATGGTAGACCTATATATGTAGATGTGTTTAAACTATTTTGTTTCCTTCCTCCTAACTTTCTGTCGTCACCGGGAGTACTTCAAAAACTGTTTTTTTTTCTCACTTTTTTTTTACATGGAATGAATATATCAGTAGAAAACCTTATATATGTTATCTATACAATGTTAATAAACAAGCAAATTTTAACCTTCGGCGATATATCGTAAATATCTAAGGTATCTCAATTTTTCAAATTTTGTACCCGGGAGATCTTAGAAAGATCTTAGAAGATATCTAGAATCAAAACTTTTATCGGTGATAAACATTTGACTTCTGGTCATTGCAGGAAGTTTTCCATTTTTTTTTTCCATTTTAGTTGTTCTACAAGGAAAAAAGCAATGCAAATTTCATTCACAGAAAATATTATATCCATGACTTTTTTCAACATAAAAAAATCAAATATCTTACAGATTTATACACAGGTATAAGAACAGAAGACCTTTTTGTTGCTATAGCATCAAGTGTCTAGTATTATTTGTATATTTATTGAGATGCACTCTCTGTGAATGCATATTTCTTACAACAGAAGACATTGAATAACTTCAATTTTAATTCTTTTCTCAGTTCGCCAATCCCAATGTTACTAATTTTAGAGAGCAGTCACAATCACGTGACAATCAAATCAATGTCCAAATGCAGTACGAATATGCATATAATTTCATAACAGTTACTTGATCCGAAGAGTCATATCACGTTAAGTATACTAATTACTAGTAGTTAAAAATTTTGAGTTAATCTTGGTAATTTTATTCATGATGTTTATTTTTTAATCATACAAATCTGCTGTAGTTTGTTGAGCAAAATTTATGGCATTTTTGACAATACTTTTACCTTAAGATGATCTTCTTAGTGGTTGAAATAGGATGAACAAGTGTTTTCAACGAACATTTGTCGATGGAAAGCATTTCCTGTTATCGGGTTCAATCGGACCTTTCTAAAAACTCTTTTTGACGATTTATCATATTCAACGATCGCAGTATTTATAATTGTATTTAGAAAGAAATACAGAAAGTAAATGATATCACGTTTTACACACGTATTCATTTATTGTGTAGATTGTGATATTTTTCCTGCATAAAGCATACATAACAAAAATACTTACTCCTAACGTTGATGTCAACAACGACACATAGGTAGCGTATGAAAGAAAAAAGATAAGTAGCGAATGGTCTCTACCTGTTAATTCATTTCATAAAATTCTGTGTTTCTCTTACATTATCAAATTAATTCATATAACCATCACATTCTCTTGGTGATTTAAAAAGTAAAACGCTTTCTACAAAAAAGATGTAGGTAGGAACTGATCCAGACGTGTGATGTCGCAAAATATTACAGTGATGAGAGTTCATTTGGAAGGCTGAAAAGAAATTCTGGTAATTTGACTCTTTATTTGATAAACATGGCAGCTATATCAAAAGTTGGCTCGTTTGTGGCAATAAGCTGTAGACTATAACACTAATGTTTTGATTTTAGCTCTAGCAACATGTGTATAGTGAGTTGTCTATCCCTGATTTTTTAATGTCATTCGAATGTAGAATCATTACCCTGAACATTGTATTAAATATAAAATAGCATTGAATGAAAAAATTGCTATAATAAAAAAAAAGCTCACAATCACTTTTCATGTTAATCGATGAAACAGTTGTCGTGTCTAAAAGAAAAAGAAAAAAAAACTCTATTTCATTTAATGTGATGCAGTTACAATAGCATCTACCTTGAATTCTTTTCCTAATTAAAAATAAACATAAAACACTTTGAAGGAATGAATCCTTTAAATACTGCGATCTCGCCCCTTTTGAACACCGAAATTTACCCTTTCAAACAAAAATATATTTTAGCTAAAAGCTCCTAGCATGGTTTGTATGGAAACATTCCAAATATGTTTTTCAATTAAATAAAATTGTATACTTCAGTGGAAATCCTGACTTCGCTCTTACGGCTATGTACATGTATAGGTCATTGCATTATTTGAATAAGAAGGCGGAGCGTCAATCAAGCGTGCGAATAGAATGCATATTATAGTATGTTTAAAGTGTTTACTAAGGTTTTGAAGTGATAGCAAAAGAAAACAATCTAAAATGAACATTCTAATTTTGGCAAATTTTTGGTACTTTTTTTCTCTTTTTGATCACGATGTCGCATAGGTCTGCTAAAAGCGTGAATGTGAAAAGATTTGAGTCACGTGTTCAGGGCTTTGTTATTCATGAGGTCAAGACGGGTTGAAATTCGTAAACAACATAACTTCATCATAGAGACAAGCACACAAGATTCTGCACTTTTTAAATAAAACTAATAAAAGCACGACTGTTTCAATTTCTTTGATGCATGTGAATGATTAATAAAAATGTATTTCCAAATAAGGGCTTCATGGGGCATAACATGTAACAATTATGATTACATATAAACGAAATAAATACCCATACAGTAGGACAATTTTGTATTGTAATAAAATCAAATGTTATTATGCACAATATTTTTTTTTCAATATAATGATTAAATAACTGTTTTCAATGACCGTATATACTACAACTTGAAATACTAATGCGCTCATATAGAAAACAGGCTTTCAAAAAATCTATGAGAAATTGATGTAAACAACAAACTGCCTTATTAATCGAGATAATGCCTTATTACAGTGTAAGAAAGTAAAAAGTGAAATTGAAATTAAAAAACCTTATTGTTTGAAGGAAAGGCTGAGGCAATAACATGTAGAAAACCTTTAATTTGATTTCTTTGCCAATTATAGGGGGGCGATTTTTGTCGTTTAAAGGATTCATTCTTTCATTTGATACTCTAGTTGCGATAAATGAACTGCTTATACATGTATTTGCATTGACCATGATGACTTTTATAAAATTGAAAACGTTCCAAAACGTGCGATCAACGTCGATGGCAACTGATGAGACAATTAATGTATCTAAAAGGTCACATGTAAATATAAGCCATTTTTCTGTAACGTTTAAGAATTTTGGAGATTGCTGTTATACATTTCAATTTGATTTTTTTGTATTGAGACATATTTCAGTTTGATTTTTATCTAAAAATTTACTGTCAATATCTGACATAGCTTCATTTTATGATTATCATTCATATGTTCAATTGAAAACCAAATAGTGCTCTTTTTACGTTATTGTATAATTATAAAAAAAATATTTCATATCGTATAATTACAAAAAAAATATTTTACAATGTAGATAATAATCGAGGCTTAATAACTTATCACTTCAATTAGTTTCGTATAAATATCTTAAAATCTGCTGCTGCATTTTGAACAGTGCATGTAGTTCAATTTTGCATATCTGATTCTAAAAACCTTTTTGATTATATTACATCGTATTTACAACTAATGTGCAACGGACTCATCAATATATATATTTTGTTTCAAAAATTACCTTTTGAAATAAATAATGCTAATGCACAGTTATTTCTTTTTTAAGTTGAAAACTTTATGATCCTCACTTTTGTCAGTTGTGTTGATTAATTAAACAACTGATGAAGAAAATGAAATAAAATTATTCGCATTACCTATATTTTATGAAAATTAAAAATGCTGTTCCTTTTTTTAGAGAATTTTTTTTAACAATGTTAACATGATAGTTTAATATATAAGTTAATAGCAATAGAAACACTATACTTTTATCGGGTGTGTTTATTGATGTGTCTGCAAAACAAAAATAAAATGATAAGTTACTATCTACTAAAAGGTATTTAACACTTTTCAGACTTTCTAACAAGGCTTTTTATTCTACTTTTAATAGTTTAAAATTAATTTATGTTTGGTTGAAAAACACTTTAAACAAATCGTTTAAAATGTTTATTCAATTTTATCTTTATTTCAATATTTATTTCACCCTATATTTTAAGCTTAAAACATTGAAACATTAAACTTGATGGAGTATCTATATATCTGTTGCAATATTATTTTAAAACATAAGTAACGACATGTCATATATTGAGCAATTGCTACGGAAAATGGAAAAACAAATGACAACATGCAAAATGCTAAGTATTGAAAAACTCACATTCTTGCGAATCGCTGCTCCCTGCAAATTTCTTTCTAAAAATTGATTTAGATTTCATAACTTTAGGTTTTATTTACTGTTGTTTGAAAATATCAAACAATATATTTTATATCAATTCAAAAGTAAGTTGCTAGAAAATTATTTAACCTATATATCTTAGATTCTTTTACCTTTATGATACGAGAGATAAAATTCACAGTTTTAGATACTCACAATCGAGTCAATGTGAATAGGCTGGGTCCTTTTGTATATTTGTTCAGGAGAATTTTTTTGTTATCTATACGAGGACAAAAATATCATTGTTAAGTTTTAGAGACGAAAAATTTTCAGGAGGCCGATTGGGTTTCTTTTCTATACAACTATAATTAAAAAAACAAGAGGCCCAGGGGCCACATCGCTCACCTGAGCAACAATAGCCTTAACTCTGATCAAATTAGCATTACAGTATCAAAATCAAAATATCTTGAAATCTTAGTACAGTAGATCTTGCTCAAAAAATTTAAAACATCTGCCGATTTTTATCCACATATTATTATGGTAAATACATAGCCCCTTTTGTTGTTGTACCTGTAAGAAGATTTTTCTCTATTCCAATTTAACCCCCCCCCCCCACTTTGTGGCCCCACTTTTCTCTAGGGAATCATGGTTTGATCAAACTTTAATCTGCACAACCCGTGCTTTCACACAAGTTACTACTTTTTGGACTGAAAACTTTCCCAGAATATTTTCAAATATTTTCTCTATATATTCCTATGTAAAAATTCATCCCCCCATTGTGGCCCCGCCCTACCCCCGGGGACCATGATGTAAACAAACAGAAATCTACACTATCTGAGGATGCCTCCATAAAAGTTTGAGCTTTTCTGGTCTAATAGTTTTTAAGAAGAAGATTTTTAAAGATTTTCTCTATATATTCCTATGTAAAAATTCATCCCACCATGGTGGCCCCACCCTAACCCCCGGGGACCATTATTTAAACAAACTTGAATCTACACTATCTGAGGATACTTCCGCTCAAATTGAAGCTTTTCCGGCCTAATAGTTTTTGAGAAGATTTTTAAAGATTTTCTCTATATATTCCTTTGTAAAAATTCATCCTCCATTGTGGCCCCACCCTACCCCCGGGGACCATGATTTAATCAAATTTGAATCTACACTATCTCAGGATGCTTCCACTCAAATTTGAGCTGTTCTGGCTTAACTGTTTTTGAGATGAAGATTTTCAAAGATTTTCTCTATATCTTCCTATGTAAAAATTCATCCCCCCATTGTGGCCCCAACCAACCCCCGAAGACCATTATTTAAACAAACTTGAATCTACACTATCTGACGTTGCTTCCACTCCAATTTGAACTTTTTTTGCTTAATAGTTTTTGAGAAAAAGATTTTTAAAGATTTTCTCTATATATTCCTTTGTAAAAATTCATCCCCCCATTGTGGCCCCACCCTACCCCCGGGGACCATGACTTAAACAAACATGAATCTACACTATCTGAGGATGCTTCCACTCCAATTTGAGCTTTTCTGGTCTAATAGTTTTTGAGAAGAAGATTTTAAAAGATTTTCTCTATATATTCCTATGTAAAAATTCATCCCCCATTGTGGCCCCACCCTACCCCCGGGGACCATGATTTGAACAAACTTGAATCTACACTACCTGAGGATGCTTCCATACAAGGTACAGAATTTCTGGCCTAATAGTTTTTGAGAATAAGATTTTTGAAAAATACCTACAAATATTAAATAGTTCTAAATTATCTCCCCTTTAAAGAGGGTGTGGCCTTTCATTTGAACAAACTTGAATCCCCTTTACCCAGGTTGAAATCTGCCCAGTGGTTTTGGAGAAGAAGATGAAAATGTGAAAAGTTTACAACGACAACAACGTCAACGCCAACGCCAACGACGACAGACAACGGACAAATTTTGATCAGAAAACCTCACTTGAGCCCTCAGCTCAGGTGAGCTAAAAACTGTTCACCATGTGTAATTTACGACAACTCTTGTGAACCTGCGAAGTTTTGTAAAAACGTATCATGTGGTTCTTTTTAGTGGTCTTCTCAAAATACAAGTACATTTACTATATGAGAAAAGAATGTCAAAAAGAATCAATTTTTGCTATTTATTTGAAGTACAAAAAACGTAGACTGGTAAAATGGATTAATTCAAAAATTAAGAAAAATAACCCCAATTCTAGTATATTTCTGTGTGAAGTCTTAATATCATTTTAAATCATAGCCCCGATCATAAACTCGCTGAAGGCACATGCGACCTTCTACGATCAGCGTACATGTATTTTAAGCAAACAATATAAGGATTAATATTAGCATTATCTTCTTTAAATCTTTGACATTTATTGATGCCATTTTTTTACGATATTGACTAAATCAATCTTATTATTCAGGATTTCATGTTTAAGCCATAATTGCGGATTGATAACGATGTTTTAACCGAAGAAGTGAAAATAAATCGGCACTAACGTTCAAATTGTTTGACGTGTAAACACAAGTTGGTAAGGATTTTAACGTTAAAAATCGAAAACAGATATGGGTTAAATTTTTGGTTATTAAAAATAATTTTGTTAGCGATTTTTTATAAATCAAAATGTTCATTGTTGTAAAATTAAGGTCTACTTGTTTTTTCGGCAGTAACTGGTAACAAAACTTTCTACGTACGATTCTTTAGTTCATAACACACTGTATTAACGACATAGGCTTGTTAAGAGAAAACCCCGATTTCCTTAATTATTGTTTCTTCTGTAGGATCTAATTTCCTGTTTTATTATTTTACGTCTACATGTATATAAGCAAACTTTGTCTATTTCTCGCGTAAACATTCAAAACCGACAACTTCTTGGCTTCTCCCGTAAATATCATAGGTGCTTGGGGACGGGACCCCCCCCCCCCAATATTCACCCCACATTGTCAATGTTCTTGTCTATATTACAGAACAGTTACATAAGGAATAAACGAGCAACATCAAAGAGATAAGTTTCCAAAAAACATGCTTAACTGTCCCGTCTCTTACCTTTATTGATTTCATCTGAAATCAAAGTTATAATTTCCTATCAAGTAATGCATCTTTATTAAGTGCAAGCACAATAGTCATGGTTTTTTTTATGATAGCATACCTGAAAATTCTAAATGCTAAACGTAATCTATGGATTTATTTGTAAATATTTAGTTTAGGGTTTGCTTAAAGCAGTAGATTCTAAACGTATCTTACCAAATCAAGCTAGAGTATTTTTAACTAAAAAAAATTTCACAAACAATAATCATGTCCTAAATTGTTTCTTTTTAGTGTTTGAAAAAAGTTTCTTTATAAACATGTAGATATTTTCTAAAAAAAAAAATATCATACGTAGTAAAACTGTGAAATATTAGACCCAAGCAAGTATCTATGTTTAGCTCTTGTGCGCAAATAAGATGCTATCTTCTCAAGCTTCTAAAGTAGAACTTTGATCAACACTATAAATGTTTTTACATACATAATGTAGATTTAATAAATAAATAAATAAATAAATGAATAAATAAATAATAAAAGTGTGTTTTAAATATGGCTGTCTATAGTTATAAATGTTGATCTATGTTGCATTAAGAATTTGGATATAAATATAAAAGGAAAATAATTTTCTTTCTTTTGTACATTATAAACACTAACTTTCTATACCATTTACGCCTTTTCATGTTGCTGTGTTGTTGTAAGCTACAGTTAGTATGTTATTGAACAGCAAGAAAATGAGTACCCCTAAACGATTTCATCGTATTTATGTCGTGTTTGAACAGATTTTACATTCAAATACTTAAAGATGAAACAAACTTATCTTTTAAGATTAAGAAGCTAGCGCAGATGTTTGTAAATAAATTACGAAGTGTTGTTTTTTTGTATATTTTTATACAAGTAGCTCATGAGAGCAAAATAAATTATATGCTCGTTTTCGAATTGTTTTGCACCTTACCTGTTCTATTCATGCATCCTTCGTATTTGTTACAGACTTGTTGTTCCGTACAGTTACACATATCCCTACAGCCATGACCGTAATATCCCTCTACACAAGGTCCACCGGTACAGTTGTGACCAAAAGAACCTATGCATGCTTGTTTTATAAAAAAAAAATGACACGAAACATTGTAAAAAATATCTGCTATTTTTTTAAATTTGATATGCAGGTAAAGAATTGAACGATTTACATTTATCACTAATCTAATCAATGTAAATGAATATGCTCAGGAACAATAATATGCATTTAAAACTGTCACAAGCATCTTTAATGAATATAATAAATTTGACAATGATTTTTTATTTGGTTATATTCACGAAATAGCATACGCTTTAGTGTTAACTTTCATTGACCTTGCATTGAAAAAAATTATTTTATGTGATAATGATAAACATAAATTGTTTATTTACGTTTGCAAACACCCTCGTGAAGATGATAATTTGTGCAGCACCTAGATGGCATAAAAGCAATAAAAATATCAAAAATGATCTTCCATCAACATTAGTTTGACGTGTATTATGCAAAAACTTACTGGAAGTAAAAATGTTTTTTTTTATTGATTCGTGCGTATATTTTATATTGGAATATTGTATCTCGTAACAATGAATTATACCGTACCTACGACTTCAGTTTCTCGTTTGTACGACTTATTATCTCGTAGATAAGACTTATCGTCTCGCTTTAACGACTTATTTCAATATGTTGTGTATGACATACTACCTTGTTATAACGAGGTAACATTATAGTATCTCGTTCTCACGACTTAGTATCTGGTACATACGACTCTGCATCTCGTACGTAAAACTTAATAACATCCATTGGAATCAATATGCTTCCATTAATATATAAATTACGACAATATTAAATTTAATATCAACATTTTGCAAAGTATTTTAAATTAATAAAATAAAAAACCTAAAAAACCACTATTAATAGTACAAAGATTTTTTAGAATAATTTAAAACACATATCATTTAAACACAAGGTTTTGAACGCATCTTATCTCTGTAAATGTATTATAATAAACTTAAAGCCCCGGTCACGGTTTAGAGCTACGAGTTGTGGCAAGTTATAACTCGCCACAACACAAGGTGTCGTGTAGGATTCGAACACATATCTGTGTATGTGGAATAAATGTTTCGTTATGTTGCCAGTGCTGGCCAAGCAGCGGCGAGAAGTTCTGATGGTTTTGAATTGTCGTGGGGGTTTTAGTCTCGAACAAATGTCGAGGACAAGTTAAACTGACGTCGTTTTATCCCGTGCGGATGTCGGTAATAATTCCTATCATGTCGGCGCTTCTTGCCGTGTGAAAAAGTAGTTCGACATGCTACGAGTTGCGTTGCGAGTTCTGAGGACTTTCATGCTATCTCTGTTCAACATGCGCTCGACATAACGAGTTTTAAAGACTTCTGTTTAACAGTTGTACGAATTTGTATGTGTTCTGTTCGACATGTCTCCGACATGTTTTCGTACTGTTTATTAAGGTCTTCCGTTTCCAACGGAAGACCTTATAATTTTCGTACTGTTTCTTATTATCATTATTATATTTTTTCCCCACAGATTTTTTCACAGATGATTGGACTAGATATAAACTTAACTTTGATAATTTTCCTGTCGTCACTTCCAGTACCGATTTATAGGCCATTTTGTACATTTTTACGACCTATTTTGTGAACACAAACACTCAAAAACTATCAGAGATATGAATATGAAATTTTCAGGATAGTTAGACCATAATTTGAAGTTGTTTTAAATGTTTTTGTTGTATGCCTGTGGCGCCATTTCTTGGAGCAAGCTATGCCTCGAAAATTGGCTACGAATTTTGAATCAACATTTTCACACGTTTTGATCGGTATCTTTTTATCAGTTGATATTTTGTTCAGACATATATAACAAAAGTGGTAGAGTATTGAAAGTTCTTTCAAATGAAATCAATTTATGGCTGGCCCATTTAATTAGGGGCATAGAGACTCGTAAAGTCTTATACAAATAACTTAAAAACGATAAAGATTTTGTAATGCATTTTGGAAGCAATGTTGTTGATCGTAACAATATCTGTTTGAAAAACTCATTCCCATACCCATTTATTACGTCATCGGGGATTTCTATACATTATCTGATAGTTTTTTTTAGGGGGCGGCGGGGTTAATTAATTCTGAAATTGAATCGATATTTCAGGGTATCATTTAAAAATAAAATCGCACGGATGATCTACTCGTTACTCGTAACGAGATCGTATCTAGTGGAGCTTTTCTATTCTTTTTTCTCTGTACTTTATTTCATGGATTATTATCGGATCATCTTTAGCAGCATCTTCTTCCAATTTCAGGCATAGAGATGAGTATCTATGAGACCCAACAAACGAATGAATAGCCAAGTCGTAATTTTTTGTATGTAACAAATAGGTCGTCTACACTAGTGACGATTTTTTACGAGAAAATCGTCACAACTCGTCAAGAACTCGACGTGCAAATGTCGACTACACTCGCCTGAGCTCGTACATTCTCGTAAGAAAATCTTCGATTCTGGAGAAAGTGTCGTAACACACTTCGTACAGATATTGTCTAAAACTCATGATTAAAATAAACAATTGTCCTAATCTCGTGTCAGTGTAGAAGGGAACTCGACAAGAAGTCGAACTGATGTCCCTGTCATAAAAACATTGCAAACTCACCAGCACTCGATATAGCCTGTACTCTAAATCGTGACAGAGTGACCGGGGCTTTACATATTTAGGTATCTTGACTTATAAGTACTCAGTTAAATTAAAAACTAAAGAAAATGTGGTAATTTAATGAGTAAAACAACTCACAATGTTTTTTTATCTGAATTGGTACAAACTCCTTGACCTCTGAGTGTTTCTCCAATTACTGTATAAACGCATAAAAAACAAAACAAATAACAAATGTAGAATCCCATAACTGTTTCAATGGACGTCTCGTTGTAAACAATTTCAAAATTCATTTCCGTCGTATCATATTACAATAAGGAAGTATAAGTTAATTGAACAGTCATGATAACAATGATATTTGCCCAACCATGATCGATCATACTATTTATGGAGTTCCGCCAGTGTTCGTCAGAAGACGCTCCCACAGCTTTGCTTGCTTGCTATTATGGAATACAGAACAATATAGGCAACAGTTCACAATTTATTAACTGCCAACACAGAATCAGTACACAAATTAATGTCAATGTCTATTTGACAAAAGCACAAAGGTACATAGGTGTTGGAGAAAGGCCACACTGTCCTTAATTGCTCTGCTATGGAAGGTCTGAGGGTCCACCGAAATACCAACACGCAAAAAGGTGCATAACGGGCAAGACGGGGGCCTTGTGTTGAACACAAGTGCCACAGATGTCCCATGCTTAATTGATAAATGACATGTGGACGGGGATGACTCGAGACATGACTGTTTACCCTGTTTTCCGGTGATTGCTCCCTGGTTATATACTCGTACTTGCTAACCTTGAGTAAACCCGGTGAGCCTCCCCCCTTTGTTAGGAGGTGGAGGGGGTCCCAAGTATGGCGAGATACTTGTGAACCCCAATCATTAACACATAGGATGCCAATTTCCCAACACATATACACCGGCCCTCTGCCTAATTGACAGATGGGGGAAAACAACAGGCCAGACATGTCCCGAAAAGACCTCCCATTAGGTCCCCCAGGACCCGCCACGAACATTGATATAATGTTCTCCATTACCCTATGAATAACACTCTTACACCCCCCCCCCCCAAATGAGATGGGTTATTAAACCAAAATTGTCTTAGGAGAATTCCCTGGCCGTGTTTGATAAAAATGTGAATAAGCCCCCCTCCAAATTTTGGAGGTACAATTCATTCCCTGTTCGCGACAGGTGTGTGCCGTCATGTCTATATAATTGCGTAAACTTTGTTAAAATGTTTCGATGTGAAATAACAGCCCCTCCCAAATCTAATACAATTGACCTGACTTTCCTATTAATGGTGGTTCTTTTCTTTTCGATTTTCTTTCCCGAATTAAGTGGCGCCCCATACCAGTAGAGACGAGGGAGAATGGCTGACCATACCAATGTTGTGTCCGGCATAGTGCATTATATCTTAAAAATGTACATTCAATTTCTTTGATTAGTTTTTTGCTGGTCAGGCCTTCTGTAGTTAAGTCGTTAGATCCAAGATGAATGACTAGAAAATCTGGAGGTGGAGAGTTTTTCAGCAGTTTTAGAATATGGGGATCAAGTTCGTGCCACTGCAATCCCCTTATTGTATGCCATTTTACTCTGGCTGAAAGGTTTAGGTTCCTGCCACCAGGTTGAGTGGCTGCCAATTCTCCGGCCCAGAAAGGGATTGATGATCCTAATATCCAAATGTTTTTCAGGGTGCCTGAAAAACTTTGCTTGGATTAGTGGAGGTTAATAAATTGTTGTTTGTTTTTATAAGTTGTGTAGATGCAGTAAACAAATTAAATCCCACCCTGTACCTATAGTCTGACATAGGAGGAATAAACTTGGGACCTCCACCTTCCTGAGGTTTTGATTACTTCGTCTGGGACCCCCTGTAATGCCAAATCAGTTGCTCTCCCAATTCTGAAACTATGAGTACTGAAATGCCCTTGGTGACCTATGGTGGCAAGAGCTTTTTGTAAAACTGCATTAAATTGGTATCTTGTAAGTGGCTTGGAGTCGGCATGAATGAAGAAAGGGGCAGTAGGGGCTGAACGGGGGCGAATGTTACCGAAATCTGCGATGGCCCGAATAGGACACAGAGCCCTCTCGGACTCCCTAGGTATGATTAATGTGGAGGATTTGCCCATTTGGTCCGTCTTAGAATGAGGTATAGTGAGCCTCAAATGCGACTGATGACTATGAACTGTTATGTTGTGGAGTTTTAAACAATGAGTGAGTGATGATTTGTTAGCAGTTGTGAATTCTCCTACCCAAAGTAGGCCGAAATAGGCCAATGAAAAGGCTGCAGTTAATAGCGTGGCCTCGTATTGTGATGAACAGACTGTTGAGAGAGATAAAATTAGTTGTCTCAGGAGGGGGCGAGTGATTGGGCCTCGGGTGTCGACTGTCTTGCCCTTGCTGCGTTTAAGACCTTCGATTGCTTTGGATACAAGAAAAGACTTTGTAGTATCGGGTTGTGCCTTAAGTTTATGATTAAATGAAAGGGCACGTACATAAAATTCCACTGTCTTAGCCGCGTAGTTTTGAATTGACAAGTATGCAATGAATTTTAGTAATGTGTCAGTAGGTATGGGCAAGATGTCTGAGAGGTTATAGAGATCAAGGAAAAGGTGATAATTTTTGTAAGCTGTACTATAGGCTAATTTGGAGTTGTGTGACAGTGATGTGTGAATTAATCGCTTCGATTCGGTGACCAAACATTCCAGATCTGGCTGGGAAGTTGAGTGGGTTTGGGATCTGCATCTGGTGCCAGGTGTTGGAATTTTTTCCACTGTGAACGAGAAATGGAATCTGCTATAGAGTTTTGTTTAGTGGGAATATGTTGTGCTCTTACCGTGATGCTAAATTTGAGAGTTATGAGAACCAGCTCGCGTATGATCGCCATAACTCTCTTGGATTTGGATGTGGAGTTGTTAAGGACATGTACTACGGCCATGTCGTCGATGTGGAAAAGAAGACGTTTGTTTGACAAGGAGTTGTGCCAGGTCAATATAGCCACGTAGACTGGGAACAATTCCAGAAATGTCATGTCATATATAAGATCGGTTTGTAACCATTTTTCTGGCAATTTGGCGTGAGCCCAGCTTCCCGAAAAGAAAATTCCAAAACCCCCGTTCTCCCCCCCTGCACTGTCTGTGAATTGCTGTAGGTGGGTATCTGACAACCAAATGTTCTTGGAGATGACGGTGACCCCATTAAAATTTGCTAGAAACTGCTGCCATATGTGTAGGTCATGTTTGATTTCTGCTGTAACTCTAATTCTGTGGTGCTATTTTTTAATGCCCATGGTGGCGTTTATCAACCTTCTGCAGAAGGCTCTCCCAGGTGCTACTACTTGACATGCAAAATTGAGCAGGCCAATGAGAGATTGGAGAAATTTAACGGTAACTTTTTCATTTTGGATGCAAGTTTGAATTGTTGCTGAGAGGAGACTAAGCTTGTCTTGAGGGAGTTTCATTGACATGAGAGTTGTGTTAAATTCTATTCCGAGATATGTGATGGTTGTGGCTGGAGTTGTAGTTTTTTCCTGTGTAATGGGAACCCCCAAATCTTGACATATGTTTTGAAATATGTCTAAAGTGTTTTGGCACTGGTGGGACTGGGCTTTGCCGGCAAAGAGAAAGTCTTCGAGATAGTGTAAAATGTTTGGATTTCGAGACGTGTTTTGAGTTAACCAGTGTAGTGCTGTGGCAAATTTTTCCCAGAGAGCACAGCTAATCGAGGCACCAAAGGGGAGCATTTTGTCAAAATAGAAGCTGCCTTGAAATTGGAATCCTAGCAAATCGAAATCGGATATAGCGACTGGTAATAGTCTAAAGGCTGACTTGATATCAGACTTTGCTAGTAAAGTGTTCTGACCTAACAAAGCTATCATGGGAGCTGCGTCATCAATGGAGGACTAATGAACTGAACATGCTAATGGATTTAAGTAGTAGTTGATGGAGTCCTGATCTGGGTAAGCTAGATGATGTATGAGTCTATAATCCCCATCTTTCTTTGGCACCAGGCCTATTGGTGATATTTGGAGTGTTGGAAAAGGGGGGTTTTTAAAGGGCCCCCCAATTCTTTGTAATGAAAGTTCTTTGGTGATTTTTTGTTTGACGATTGCTGGGTGCTGGTTAGCACTTTGAAGATTGTTTGCTTGTCTTGGTCTTCTTGGGCCCAAGTATTGTAGTTGAAAACCATGTTGAAAACCGTTAATCAAAAATTCTTTGTAGTTGTAATTTCTTAAATGGAGTTTAAGGCGAGCAATTTTAATTGGAGTATTAACCAGTGTTAATAATGATATGTCAGCTTGTGTACCATTATAATTAGTATTTGAACTGTGGTTTCTTGCAGTTTGTTGCTGCATGGGTTCCATCACAATACTTGCAGCTGTGTTTAAACCTGCAATTTGGGTAAAAACGACATTGTTTACCGCTGTTGTACAAGTTGCAGTAGTAGTTATTGTTCAGTGTATTTGGCCGATGTAGATGTTTGGTGGGAGGGGTATACGAAATTTGAGGCTGGTCAGAATTGAAAGGTGACTTGTTGTTATTGACAAACAGCAGCCACAATTCAGTGTTTATTTGACCCCATGAGGTGTGGGGGTCGGACGCTTTCCTCAATCTAAATTGTTCGTCGTACTTGTACCAACCAGAGGATTTAGATGCCGCAATGCGGATATCCCGCATATATTTTAACAGTTCTTGTGCTCTTGTACGATATTTCTCCAGCATAATGCTGGAAAAAATTATAAAGGCAGTTGTCCACTTTTCAATAGAGAGAAAAGAAATTGTTTTTTGCTTTACCAAGCACATTTTACCGTCCCTGATTTGGAGTTCCCCTTTTGATTCAATTTCGTTAGCCAGTTCTAATGCGGACTTAAGAAGGAGTGCCAAATCAATAAATTTCCCCTCCCAAATTGTTTGCTTAAGTTTATGGGGGATGTGGCCGCCGAGTGGGTCAAAAGAAGTAATGGTTTGCACAGGTTGGTAATCACTTATCTCAAAAAGATTAAAATCGGATTCCTCAGTAACTGAGGGGATGTTAAATGACTCACCAGCTTGCTGTGGTGGTTGCTGTCTCTCTTCTATCTGAGTGGGCATGATGGAAGAAGACACATTGACAGTGTCCGTGGACGTTGTTGCTTCGTCGGGTTGGAAAGTACGAGCCCTTCGCCTCCCTCTTCCTCTGGCCGGGGAGGTCCTCTGGCTCTGGATCTGCTTATTTGACAGTTTAGACTGTCTCAAGCGTACCGGTGGCATGATGATATCGGATTTTGTGAACGGTGGTTTTTAACAAAGACTGTTCTTTGGCGGGAAAAAGGAAGAGGAAGTTGAGGAATTTGATAATTTGTACCAAGAATTACCTTTACTTCCTGTGCATATTTGGCAATTTGTACCGAGTTAGTTCCCCTTGTGATAACTTGTACAATTCTATGTAACCCAATTAAATGTGTTTGCCCAAATTCCGTAAATTAAGTTTGATTATTGGTATATTGCATAAAAAAATCAGCATTGTTTCAAAAGTGTTCAAATATTTTGTAAAACTTTGCAGCTTTAAAGCCAATAAAGGCATCTTCACAAAATATTAATTAACACTGTTCGTATGAGCGATATAAGTGGCCATGGTCAAAAGTCAATAGGACATGTATACACAGTGATCCACAGTGATACGTACTAAGCAAATCATCTTCAAACAAACAAGTCGACAAAGATAAAAAAAAATCAATACTTATAAATTAAGACATTTAGCAAAAAACTACGAACTGCCTGCACCAGAGTAAATGCTTACACCTTTGGTATTTCAACACGTGTGTGATGTAGTACGTAAGCTATAATTGAATTTTACATGATATGTATTTATTGTTAAATTAATGAAAAAAACTACTATCATAATCGATAAACCAGTCCGAAATAGCAAACATAAAAGCAAGGTGGTGAACAAGCTTTGAGAATCTAAGTCAGGGAGTTCGCATTAAATTCTACTACAGTTATTGCCGAGATCAAAGAGATGCCGCGGACATTATTCTTCAATATACCACAAACGTCATCAGTAGATTATCAGATCAGAAATACCTATTTGTCTCGCACTGATCATGAAAGTACAACTTCAAACTGTAAAAAGTTTTAAAACCATGTTAATTTCAAGTGTTAGTTCCAGTCAAAACGATGTGTATTGCCTCAAATGTTTATTTTTAAGAGATCAATTAATGCGGCTATTCCTAGGACCTCCCTAGCACATTTTCACTGCGTGTTTTTACATAAAATATATAATGTGTAGTAATAATAATCGTATTAAATTGCCCTTAAGATATTAGGAATAAGATTCAAATATTTGTTATAAATAATTGAAGAGTATTAAAAATCCAAAGAAAAATTCTGTCGTCTGCATGTGATTCCTTTGATCGATACACGTGTAAACATTACTAACAAAATCGTTGGGGTTACACGGAACAGCCGTCAAAATGACCTAGATCGTTTCTCTATAGGAGAAACGATCTGTAGAAATACTGGGCTGTTAGTAGAATAGAAATAAAGTTCTTGTTATCGTGAATGTTGCAGGATAACCTCCTTGGTCTCGAAATATATATATATATATATATATATATATATATATATATATATATATATATATATATATATATATATATATAAACGAATAAATCCTTGGTATAGGTAACGATATAGAAAACAGTTTTTAGCAGACGATAACACAATACTTCATTTCTCTCGAATTTAATCCAAAGCGCTTTCGCCTGATCGGCTCATCATTTAATGTTTGTTAGTTTGATCAGATATTGGCGCTTCTGATTGGTCGAAAAGTTTCTTTGATACATGCATCAATAAAATTTTTGCCGGATCTACTTTTCTCAACTGTTCTGATTTAACACTATTTATAGAACGGGAATTTCCAAAATAAACACTGTCAACAAAATGTAAAGTTGTGTCTGTTTAATTGCCAGCAAACAAAATACAACTTTATAAATATAAAAAATTAATAGTTTAGCCTTGAAAAATAAACAATACACAAAATTTATTTCACTAAATAGAAAATTAAGCGTCTTCTCACGATTTCGTCTGCTTGCGATCAACGATCAGCATTTACGGCGAGGCTGGCTGTTCCAATTCCAGGAATAATTATAGCGGACATTATATACCTATTTACTGGCTATGAGGACGATAGCAAGTTTATTGTCCCCGAAGACAGCAACTATTTCACAAGGCGAAGTTTATTGTCCCCCAAGACAGCAACTATTTCACGAGGCGAAGCCGAGGGAAATAGTTGCTGTCGAGGGGGACAATAAACTTGCTATCGTCCGAATAGTCAGTAAATAGGTATTTTATTATACCGAAGAAAACTTAATTTGTCGGCGATGCAAAATTTCTTGATGATAAACAAATTAGAGTTATCGGACTTTGAATTTAATGCAGCGATCGGATTACGTCAGAGGTGCTTCGAGTTAAAAAAGAGGGAAATCGAATGCCGCCGTTGAATAGTTTCGATGACCATTCACCATGGGCAGATAGCACGGAAACTATTTCACGGTTAGATAGGATAGCATGTTTATTCATTGAAAATATTCACAGAGGTATAATAAACAGGCCTATACACTTCACGGTAACACTGCTGTTCAAATTTGGTAACGATGAGTTTTAAATTAACACACGTACATGATCGGTCATCAGAATAAGCATCGTAAAGCAAAGGTATGGGTAGTGCATCAACTCCTTCGGCGTATTCCAAGCGGCAGATATATCATTTATAAGATTAGTACCTCACAGGCTATCTAGTTACCACAACATTTACAAAAGTCACTCATACATACTATTATTTGTCGACATATCAACTATTTCGTCCACGATCGCGTCTCCTTGCATCCAGTTGCATATTCCAGCGATCTAACTCACATCAAAACCAGTTTTAACGAATCTTGCTGCTAATGAATAACATCACCAGCCATCGCATGTAATTTCCGTTTGTTTTCAATTCAGCCGGTTCAGATTTCAACTTTCTATATGTGTTTAATCCATTAAATTCAGCTCACAAGCCTGCATCAGCTAAAGGCGCATTTATTTTGAATATTGTTGCTGTTACTGTTTTGTATTCATACGCGCGGCTTCATTTACATTATTTACATTTTTGATCAATGACACTTCTCATTTTATGATTTGAAATTTTTTTATTAAATGATAAGAAATGAATTTAATAATTTTTTCATCAATGCGCTACGCGTATTGATGAAGTTTTCCGGTCAATTTTTTCTTTGATACGTCGATCAATAGAAAAATTGTTAAATTCATTTCTTAATTCAGTGGATTTTGGAATGTAACAGAAATAACAAACAATGACGTCGCTATTATGACGTCATGAAGTAGACAACGTCACGAACAGTGTACACTATTACTTATTAGGTTGTTACTGACTGTTTAAAGAAATTTGTGAGGTCGGTAAAGCAGACAAATTGAATAACGCGCGTTAGCGCGTTATGATAATTTGTCTGCTCAGCTGACGGCAGTTATTGACACGACGACGTCAAAAATAAATCATTCAATGCTTATATTTACATTCCCGTGTTAATGAAATCAATTATGTAATTTAAAAAATCTGTATAAATTGCAGACTACGGAGGGAGTAAATTAGTAACAGCCAGAACAGCTATTTTCTCAAACCGGTTTAATCTGGTCATCACGAAGACTGTTGAGATGAGTTTTAAAATATAATCCATGAAAAATAACTCTTGAAAATTTGCTTTAAACAATAGATTCAACTTTATTGCTGAATAATTTTACAACATTATGTTAAACATGAATAAAAATATAATTTCAAACCAACAAAATGGAAACACGAACACTACTTGTAAATATAACACGGCGTAGTTAAATTCGGTAGAGGCGGTGATACGGTCACGTGGCGCCATTCCTCAGTTGAAGTGAAACGTGCAGTCATTGAAGATCGATCGAATAGGACAGAATCCCGCTTGACGGTTTACTTCTTTACTGAGGACTGAAGTTGTTGATGAAATAAGGTTAGTAACTGTTGATACCCCAGTCTCGGATACAGTACGTAATGCTGAAACATCCATTGTTGACATGGTTGAAGTCGATTCCACATGTTTTCTACCGGTAACCATTGTTGACAAAGTACTGCTCATTGTTTTCTTTTGGTTAGATGACAACGATCTGTTGTAAGACTTAAATGAGCTTTCGCTTTTATGATTAGACATAAACATGATATGTCGACTTTCGTATCCATGGTCGCTAAGATGGGTAATTGCTGTTGCTCTTAGGCAGTGGGGGGTATAGTTAGTTTCGACACCTGCAGCTTTGCATATTTCATTTAAAAACTTGCTAAAGGTGCGTTTAGAGAGCGGTTTTGCTGCATACCACTTGTCTGTCTGCGGGGTTGCATCCTTGTAGTATTGATTAAAAAGAGAAATTGCACTCTTTTCTGTTTTTTCAATTAGAAGTTTGAGAAGTTTGACTGGGCAGCAGGTACAGTGAGGAGAGACATACATTCTCTTCTCTGTGTGACCTTCCACAGCCCTTGCTGCAAGTGTAATACCCCCTTGATGAGTTTTCTATTGAGTTTCATGCTTAAGGACGACAAACTCTCCAGTTTCATCCTCATTAAATTCAAAACTATCTAATTTCAGCTGGTGATGAAACTCCATGCCCCGCGTGACAAAATGGATGGAAATGAGATACCACACAGCCTGCCGAAGTATTACTGGTGATGTAGTTGCTTTTTTAAGGTAAGTAGAAATTTAACTTAGGTCATGGGGCTCTATAATTTTTTTATGGGTCACTGGTTGAGACAATCCGAGTCGTGTTCTCTCTTTAAATAATCCGTCGAGAACTCCATTAGCAATTTTAAATTCTTTGTCTCTGATGACGTCTATTTCTCTTTAATTATCAGTAAGAAATTTGTTAATGGCACATCTGATGTTGATGAGGGAACTTATGTGATATAGTTGTTCTTTGTCATTATTTTCAGCATTAGTTTTAGGTCTGACAGCTATATAAAAGTGCGTCAATCTCTCGGCAAGTGTGTTTGCGTCTACAGATGTCATATCCAAATCTTCCCCATAAGTTTCCATATTCCAGTCTGAATAAAGTAAGAAAGGCACTTGTGAACAAAAAGGCATATGTGTAACATTTTTGGTCATGTGTTTGATTGCTGTATTTTCAAAAAGCAACAAGACTTGAGCCTTGAATGAATTTTTACACATATTGCCACTGACTACCAAGAAGTTTTACCTTGAAATATTTTCATTCCCCACAATGTATTCTTTTTTGTGGATTCAGCTTGTCTGGATGTAAACAGTCTGTCTATGTCAGTACTTGTGGCAGTTTTAAACCGCTTTGAAGGTGGGCTCTAAAATATTAATTTTAGGGTCAACTTTATGCTTCGTTATTATATCAGTTGTTAAATTTTTGCAAGGAAAAGATATGAATTTATAATTTATCTATTTTATTGTATGTATTTAGACAAACCTTTTGATGATCATCAATTTTTTCATCTGGATGGAGAGACTGCTGAGTGGCATTGGTACATGTATCTACCTCAACCTTATTAATGGCTCCCCAGTCTATTGTTTTGAAGATTTCATCATCTTCATCTGTCATGAAATTGAGTATATTCATGTCCTCAAAGTTGAGGTCAATATTGGCCATTTATCTTGCATGAAATAGGCCAACAGTGCAAGCTATACAGAAACTGTTTACATGTATTGTTTACTGAAGCAGAAGATATTTAATTCATTCGGAACACCTCTGAGTTCACCATTCAAGAATACAGAAAGTATTAGAGAGATCAATGTTTGGGAACTATTTATGTAAATTACAGGTAAATTCATACGCAGTGAATAAATGTTGCATTTAGAGGCATTTAAAGATCACAGAATTTAATGGAAAAACAAAGTAGAATGTAAATATATGACGTTACGTCCGCCATGTTGCCCTAAAAATTTTGACGCTCGCCTTTTAAAGAAATTTGTAAGGCAATCACGTGACGCGTTTCATCCAATGACGTCGAGACATTCTAGTCCGAGGCAAAACAAAATATCTGGAGATGGTCAGTAATTATTTCTAATCCATTTACAATTGGTATGAAAAATTGCCCTGACTTTATTCCGATATTTCTTTAGTTTCCTTTATCGTTGTCTTGATTTTCGGCTAGTTGTTATTTTTACAAGCAACTTTTGTTTCATTATTCATAATTCTTATGATGATTCTTTATTAAATAAATAATAAAAATAAATTCGAGTTACATCAAATTACCACAACCTGGAGACTTAGAACTCAGACCAATAGTTGCCGGTCCCTCTTGTCCTACACAAAGACTAAGTAACTTGATTGATATAATTCTAAAGCCACTATGTAATACAATACCCAGTTTTATCCGCGACGATATGTACTTTTTAAATCATTTACCAAAAACCGTGTAAAACAACACCACTTTAGTAAGCTTTGATGTCACCAGTCTCTACGAACATTCCGCACAACTTAGGACTAGAAGCAATTTCTTTCTGGATGGACAAGCAATGTAACCAAATTGACCAAAGATTTCCAAAAGAGTTTATATTGGAAGGATTACAACTATTCTTGAAAACAATCATTTCTTTTTTGACGATAAATACTATAAATTTACAAATCAAAGAAACTGCAATGGGCACTAAAGTTGCACCAACGTATGCAACTTTAGAATTAGGCTTTCTTGAGGAAAAAATGTATGCTGAAACCCATGAAGTATTTGGAGATGAATTTGAAATTACATAAAAAATCAATGGAAGCGGTACCTGGACGACTGTTTCATTTTTTGGAACTGATCATGCGACGACTTATCAAAATTTCACAAGTTACTAAATGATCTTCGTAAAAACATTCAATTCACGATCGAAACCAATGACAAAGAGCTCCCATTCTTGGACGTATTAATAATTAAGGAAAATACCAATATTTCTACCGATTTATTTTACAAGAAAACAGACAGTCACCAGTACCTTCTTTTTTATTCCTGTCATCCTGCTCATACGAAACGCAACATTCCATTTAATATGGCCAGAATGATTTGCACGATTGTTTCAGATGAAAAAAGAAGAAACAAAAGAGAACTCAAAACATTTCTTTGTAGACAAAAATACCCAAACGGTTTTGTGGCTGAAGCCATACGAAATGCAAAACAAATTTTAATTTCAGAACTAAAAAAATTCAACAGGGAGAAAACACCCGGAAACAGTTCCACAGAGATCCCCTTTGTTGTAACCCACAATCCTAGAAATCATAATATTTTCAATACCACGAGTTATTGTTTACCGGTTCTTCATCAGTCCAAACCTTTAAAGAATATTATAAAGGAGAAAAATCTTATCTACAGCAGAAGACAACCCCCTAACCTTAAAAAACTTCTTACAAGAGCCAAATTTACTTCAAAAAAATATATATTTCGGGTTTCTAAATGCGACGATTCTCGATGTAGGACTTGCGCCTATATGCAAACAGGACAAACAATTTCATTAAAAAACGGTACGGTTTTCAAAGTCAACTCAAATATGAACTGCAAATCCAAAAATATCATTTATTGCATGACCTGCGATGGATGCGGAGAAAATTACATTGGTCAAACAGGGACCAAATTAGCCGACCGTGTGAGGTTGCATAAGCAGCAGATAAGGGATCCTTCTGTTCGTAACACTCCGTGTAGTGAACATTTTGATGTGTACGGGAGAAGCCGGTTTGAAATATTTCTATTTTACAAAGTACGCGAGGAAAGTGATCAGCTGCGACTTGCAAAACAACAATATTTCATAAATAAATTCAAACCTAAACTTAGTCGATAATTACATTATTTACTGTGCATTGACTTTATTAATCTTTTATTTTAATAACCTCTTATTTTAAAACAATATCATTTGTACATATTTCATTACGTTTACACTGTTTTGTAAAAATTATTTTACATTATCATCTCCAGATATTGTGTACACTGTTCGTGACGTTGTCTATTTTATGACGGCATAGTAACGACGTCATTGTTTGTTATTTCTGTTACATTTTAAAATAATTTAATTCTGGTTGTAACGCGGCATTTGAAAAATTAAGTTAAATTTGTATAACCTGGTTAGCACGTCACAAGACACGTCACAATGCACCAACGTCAAAAACGTATTGATCCGCTTGACGTTACGTTTGAATTTTGAACAGATTAATATCATTTTCATAAGTAAAACGCAGTCAATTTGTACAGTAGATCACAGAAAATTAAATTATAAGTAATGAACTCAATACTTACCCAAGTTATACTCGTATAACCTGGATTGGAGCAGTTTACGCTTTTTTATAATCTGCTTCGCGGATAATAAAGCGTAAACTGTCCCAACCCAGGTTATACCCGTATAACTTGGGTAGACATTGAGTTCATTTCTTAAATAATTTAATTCTGGTTGTAACGCGGCATTTGATTGGATAGAAAAATTTAGTTAAATTTGTATAACCTGGATAGCACGTCACAAGACACGTCACAATGCACCAACATCAAAATCGTATTGATCTACTTGACGTTACATGTACGATTGAATTTTGGAACAGATTAATATCATTTTCAAAAGTAAAACGCACTCAATTTGTACAGTAAATCACAGAAAATTAAATTATAAGTAATGAACTCAATACTTACCCGCTTCGCGGATTATAAAGCGCAAACTGTCCCAACTCAGGTTATACTCGTAAAACTTGGGTAGACATTGAGTTCATTTATTAAATCCGCTGAAAAGCCAATCAGGCGAAAGCGCTTTGGATTAAATTCGAGAGAAATGAAGTATTGTGTTATCGTCTGCTAAAAACTGTTTTCTATATCGTTACCTATACCAAGGAATTATTCGTTTATAAACATATATATATATATATATATATATATATATATATATATATATATATATATATATATATATAGTCAAGGCATGCTTGTAAGTTCACAAATTATCTCTTTCTTCTAAGGGGTGGAGTTAGTGTGCTAGCTTCATAGGTTCGGAGTCTTCCGGTATCTTCTGTGTAGTTCTCCAGAGCGAATAAGAAAAATGTAACACTTTGTACACATTTTGTATTAATAATTTTCACAAAATTTCACAATTCCTTTATAAGGAATACACAACTTCTTCACGGCTGCAGTTTAATTATTCATAGATCATCGGCACCCGTGGATAGAGGGTTGGCGCGAATGGCGAGACGACTTCTCGCTGAGCATCTCCTGCGTTCCTCTGTTGCGTAGACATCGCGGCCTTCTCTTCCAGGTATTTACGTGCCAGCTCTGGGTCCGGTCTATAATATTTGGCCTATGGAGATTCTTCATCTTTCTTCTCTCCAAGTAATTGTGCCAATTTGGTCGAAATTATCCCCGTATCATTGGTCATTTTGCGAGTTTCGAGTCTTCCGTTTCGTCGGGGTTTCTCTTGGCTCCTAACGTTTTTCGGGATTAATTCAAGTTCAGTGGTGTCACTAGAGGTCCATTTCTCCGGATTCGCAAAACAAAATGCAGTGTCTTTGGAAGAACCTTTCTTATCTTCGTCACTACCCCTTTTTCCACAACCTGACCAGCAACCACCACAGCATATACCACCCTACTTTTTAATAGTTTTGCGTTTCTTCATACAAAATCCTAACGTTATTGTTAGTGCCAAAATCAAACACACATAAAAAAGCAGGGACTTTCCACCGAAGATGATGATTCCATGGATTGCAGATTAGTTATTGGCAATTCCGCCGTAAGTGCATTTATAGGGAAAACATTAATATCTTTTAGTTTGTCAGGAATCTTTATTTGTCTAATATCTAGTTATTTTGTGTGAAATACTGAAAAAATCAGTGACTTTGAAATTACTTTCATGATTACAACATGGGGTAATAACCCGAGCAACCTTGTCCCATATTCAAGATGTCGATCGTAATATTTGATTGTTTTCTCCAATAATCTTAAATCACTTACAAAAAATCAGTCTTATAGTTTCTTTACTTAGTCGCTGTCTCATGTATTTCGAGTATATGATAGATCTTATCAACTTCGCATATACAAATAACCAATGTGCTATGTCCGCGTTTGCTAGTCGGCTTATCTCATCTGTTTTAATGTCACATGGGTCATCCTGTCATAACATTTAAAAAGCGTGGAATAAATACAAAGCTAAGCTTCTTCAAGATTATTTACATCTACATATACGATAATATTACTTATTTAGTTTATAAGTTTGGCTAATTCCTTCATTATAGCCAAACACTCTTCAGTATACTTTTGTTTGCTATTTTCTTTACGGGGCCTAGGAATTTGTTTATACGGTTTAGGGATTGGTTTGAATCTATTGCCATATCTTCCTCTAAGTGTACATTTGGGTTATCTAAGTGTATTTCATAGTCTTGACCACTATTTTCATCACATTGTTTTGACTCAGGGGTCTCATCCGATACCGACTCTACGGTCTGATCACTCTCGTTTTTATACTGTTCATCATCCATGATCTTCTTAGCTCTTATACGTCTTTGAAGTTCTGCTAGGGGAATATCCTCTTCGTCTGAAGATACTTCTCTTTCCAATTGTTTGAACTGTATAGCTCTTTCAAATTGTTCTGGTTGCATGTCTTCATTTTCCGATGCCGATTGATCTTCTGGTGGCACCATATAATTAGTTTTTCTTAGAGTTCTTCCACTATCTTCAGTAGTTTGTGAAAGGGACCAGTGCGAAATGTCTGCCAGTCTTAATTGTCGTGCATGGCATTTGGTCGTTAATCCAGTCAATTGATATCTTAGCACGAAACTAACTGGTCCTTTCTGCTCTATGATAATATCGTAGCCATTTTTTATCTAACTTATTTTGTCTTCTGCTGTTCTTTAGGTAAATAGGGTCGCCTACTTGAAAATCTTCGTCTTTGCTTTTCTTATCGGCCTGAGCTTTCTGTTTCTTCTTAGCTTCCTTCATATTGTGATGTACTAGCATAAAAGATTTGTGTTGTTCTTGAAGTGCAATCTTGTGTTGGTCTTCTCCTGTATATCTCCTTCGAGGTTTTATTAACATATCAAGAGGTAATACGACATCTCTGTTGTACATAAGGTAATATGGGGAAAACTTTGACGAATCGTTAGGATGGAAACGAATGGCTGCCAATGTCTGATTACGATGAATATCCCACGTTTGAGCATTGTCTGTTATTTTCTTAGCCATCACATCATGAAGAGTTGTATGAAATATTTCTACTTTACCATTTCCTTGAGGGCTGTAATAAGATGTTTTGATATGGTTTATGTTTAGTTCTTTTAAGGTTTCCTCCACTTTCTTATTCACATTTTCTGTTCCGTTGTCTGTGAGAATTTGAAAAGGACAGCCATATCTTGGATATATTTCTTCTAAGATAAGATGAACTATGTTGTCAGCCGACTTATCAGGAACGGGGAAGGCTTCTGGCCAACCGGAATAAATGTCAATAAAAGAGACTTTGTACTTGTTTCCTGATAAAGATGTTGGATATAGTCCTGATAAATCAAGTCCTACCTTAGCCATTGGAAAAGGTGGTATGTCTGTCTCTTGGAGTGGAGGTTGATTTTTCTTATTGCTCCTCATTTGGCATACTACACATCCTTCTACATAAGAATATAACCTTTTGTATAAATTTGGTATGTAGTACTTTTGTCTGATTACGTCATATGTTTTATCTACTCCCATTTGTCCAACTCCGTCATGATACTGGTGCACTACGAAAAGATCTAACTCACGTGGTACATACAGGCGAAGTCTTGGGCCTTCTGAGTCTCCATCTGAAAGATAGTACATTAAACCATCAATTTCCAGAAACTTCTTTTCTTCGGTTGCCGTTGCGGTTCCTTTATTTAACCGATTCTTCAGTTTCTCGATCTGCTCATTGTGTTGTTGACTTTCTTTGATGTTAATTTCTTCTGGTATATCGATAAAGGGTTTGATTTATTCGTCGTGTTGCTTAACTTCACATTTGGCCAATCTCTTAGGTGACAAGGCATTTGAGTTAAGAACGTTTACTTCAAAGCAATTGTCCTTAACATCTGGTTCATCATGTTTAGATTGATCTTCACACTCAAGATTGGTAATCTGGATAAAAAATCTGCACAGCTGTTAAATCTTCCTTCTATATACTCCACCTAACAGTTATATCCTACGATACTTAATGCCCATAGTTGAATTTTCTTATTCTGCATTGGAGAGTCTAAGATATATTTCAGCGGCTTATGGTCCGTTCTTATAGTAAACTGAGCACCATGTAAGTAATGGTCTAACTTCTAAAGGGCAAATGCCTCCTTTTCTATGGTTGACCATTTTTCTTGAGTTTTACTCAGCTTATGGGATAAGTAATATATTAGCTTATCTTCTCCCTCATCTGTTCTTTGGGTGAGGCAAGCTCAAATAAAATTGTCGCTGGCATCGGTGTACAAGATGTACGGCTTTTTAGTACTAGTATGGATATGCTAGCAAAGGCACTACCGTTAAACTTTCTTTAATAAAGTCAAACGCTTTTTGGCAACATGGTGTCCATTTAAACCTTGAATACTTTCTTGTTAAGTCAATCAATGGTTCTGCAATCTTAGAAAAGTTTGGTATGAATCTCCTGTAGTAACTACACATACCTATAAAGCCAAGAACTTCTCGGACTGTAGTGGGCGCAGGTAACTTTTTCATAGCTTCGACTTTCTTTGGATCAGGTGTAACGCCATGTTCATTGATGATGAAATGAAGATATTCAGTCTGTTCCTTGAAAACCAACACTTCTTTAGTTTTAATGTTAGTCCATGTTTTCTTAGGCGATTAAAAACGTCTTAGATATGACGAAGATAATCTTCCGGTGTCTCTGAGAATATAAGAATGTTATCCTGTTATGCGATGGCAAACTCCTCTTGTCCTTAAAGAAGTATGTTCATCAGCTCTTGAAAGACTGCCGGTGCATTACTCAATCCACATGGCATCCGGTTGAATTGGAATAGTTCTTTGTGATATGCAAAGGCCGTTTTTTCTTTACTTGAATCTTCTAATTTCACTTGCCAATATCCACTCTTGAAATCTAGTGCAGTGAAATATTTTGCCTAGTAAACAGAGGATATCGTCAATCAACGGTAGCGGAAATGAGACTGGTTTCACTATCTTATTTAAACTTTTAAAGTCAACGCACATCCGGTCTCATCCGTATTTTTTCTTCACCACTATAAAGGGAAATGACCATTGTGATCTCCCAATAATATTTGCGTCCATCATTTCCGGTATGGCCCTGTCAATTATCTGTCTTTTATTTAGGGTAGACGGTAGGGTCTATTCTTTATTGGGTGATGGTCTCCAGTTTCTATCTTCATTTTAACAGTATCGATCACTGTCTTTCTTTGCAAATAAATCATTGTTTTTACTCACAAGCCTTTTGATTGGGTGTTCGAATCTTTTAGGTACATCAATCTCTTCTTTTGTGTCTTGAGTAGTCTGTATTACTGAGATTTCCTTCTGTTTTAATGCGGTAACACGTCCTACGATGTAGCCTCTTGGAAGTTTATAGTTTTTGTTAGTTTGGTTAACAAAGATTATCGGAACTTTTTTTATCTTTTCGAACAATACAAACGGCGTCTTTTAAATCTTGTCCTGGATCTTCCATAATACAGTTATTGTCTATGCTGTTCACTTCAACTAAGTCACTTTCTTCCAGAGGAAAATTGTTATTTATTTTTCCATAGAATACGGTCACCGTACGCGTGTTTGATCTCATAGTAAGTTTCTTAGGGGTTCTTACAATAGTTGAAATGTGTAAATCTTCTTTCAGTTCCGCGTATACTTTGCCATCAATACGCATGAGTCCAAGATCAAAGTATAAACGAACATTGTTTTTCTTGAGCCAATCACGACCGATAATCATGTTTCGGTTGAGTCCCATGTCACATAAAGTTTGTGGTCTAAAGTTAACCCTGAAATCTTAAAAGAAATATTTACATACCCTACACTACTGTAATGAAAAAACCCTGAAACTATCAAAAAACCCTGAGGAAACCCTGAGTGGCACTGAGAAAACCCTGAGAGACCCTGAGGTCGGCACTGAGAGTACTGATGAAACCCTGAGAGACCCTGAGGTCGGCACTGAGGGTACTGAGGAAACCCTGAGTGGCCCTGAGGTTTGCACTGAGGGTACTGAGGAAGCCCTGAGAGACCCTGAGGTCGGCACTGAGGGTACTGAGTAAGCCCTGAGAGACCCTGAGGTCGGCACTGAGGGTACTGAGAAAACCCTGAGAGACCCTGAGGTCGGCATTTAATACGAAAAATTAAATTAAATCTTTAATTATTTAAATTCTTAAATATAAATATAAACATGTGTAAAAATGCATTGGTATAAATTTGTTTTACTGGTGCAATTGCATATGGTCAGACTTTCTCATTTAATTAAACAGCATCTTTAATAAATGGTATTAAGTTAAGGGAAAACACAGGAACACAAATGATAAGTATGTATTATGTACTTATAATATGTACACTGTATACTAGTTTAATATACGACAAGCGAGGGGCAACATGCTATACATAATCTATTATTCAAAATAAATTTTTAAAAAAGCCGTTAACATTTAAAATATTCTTTCAAAATGAAATAGGAGTCGGTCGTAAAATTTAATGTTTTTAAAGTAAATAACACTACTAAGTCATTAAAGTACTGACATTCCCATTTTTTACTGATAAACTTAGACATTTACTGACAATGTACTGAAATTACTGATAAACTTAGAAAAGTACTGACGTTTTTACTGACGGTACTGAGAAACTTATAAAAGTACTGACAAACTTGGACAGTACTGATAAACTTAGAGAAGTAGTGACACTTTTTAGTGACCGTACTGAAACACGTAGAGGAGTACTGATAAGTACTGACCCCATTGTTCTTACTCGTACTGAATGAAATTTTACCTGATCTTTTTCTTTTATGTAATTTTCCACCATTAATTAATTAAGCTACCTAGATACAGTGTAAAGTTTATATAGATTGATATTAATTTTGAAGTATTAACTGGGTCTGTTATATTAAATTTGTTTAATGTTAATAAACAATTATGATTAGAAAAAATCGTCATAATTAAAGAAAGTGTAATATCGGACTTTATTTGTTACACATAAAATTGTGTTGTACAAATAGGAAAGGGTGGAATTGAAGTTGGATGTTTGCGAATGACTCGGAATGCCACGTTTATATGTTCCATCTTTAGACGTAAAACACCTGAATACTTTAATTCAATATGTTTTGCCATATGCAGCTAATCATATGTAAAAAAAAATATTGGTATGTAAAATTTGATGCGGGATACAACGTAAGGCTAACCGGTAGTTAGACCTACCGCGCTAAAAAAAAAAAAGATCAACTATTACAAGGTGCATGGTCACAGGGTAAAGTCGTGTTAACTTTTAAATTATCAGCTTATACCAACATTGGTACAGTTTGTCGGAGAGAGAGAGAGAGAGAGAGAGAGAGAGAGAGAGAGAGAGAGAGAGAGTGTGTGTGTTTGCATTGATTTTGAATTAAATTTACTAATAGTTTACCCGGGAATTTATTTTCTAATAACTTAACTTGCAATCCTAATTTCATAACCAACTCTTATCATTCCGCGGCCATGGTTAGAACATACACGACATACATGTAAATGTGTTAATGTACATGTAGTACTAGTGTTTTCTATACATGTAGGAGTTTTTATAGAGAGAGAGAGAGAGAGAGAGAGAGAGAGAGAGAGAGAGAGAGAGAGAGAGTTTGCATTGATTTTGAATTAAAAGTTACTAATAGTTTACCCGGAAATTGATTTCCCAATAAGTTAACATACAATCCTAATTAATTTTCATAACGTACAATGTATAATTTCTTAGATTAACTTAGAGCGGTCAATTTAATCTTTTATCCATCAAAGGTTTTTTAACACCAGATCAATTGATCAAAGAACCTGAAAACACATGATTAACAACTGATTGATTGAAGTTCATGTTTTCAAAGGAGATGATGTTGACCATTTTTTTCACTCGGTCAGTGGTTATATAATTGCTACTGTACACAGCCCTTCTTGACAATTTGCAGTGCAAGGTAGCGAGATTTGGAACAATGAGGTGACAGACACACGTGTACATGTATATATACACACACTTCCTAAGATCTGAATGGCCAGTAAGTGATTATATAATAGCTACTGTACACAGCCCTTCTTGACAATTTGCAGTGCACGGTAGCGAGATTGGGAACAATGAGGTGACAGACACACGTGTACTTGTATATACACACACGTCCTAAGATCTAAATGCTCGGTACTGCTAAACAATAATGCAATATGTTGTATTAACACCTCTTAATACTTTTTTCCAAGTTTGTCGAGTAAAGAAAACAGAATTTGAAAATTTTGATTTATCAGTTCTAAGAATTTCAAACATGAAAAGGAAGAGTTTTAATTTCGGAACATCATTTGACACAGTGATATGAATTAAAACTTAATTGCTCTCTTATATTTTTCATTTTTCAAATAAAATTTAAATAAATGGATGATATTTTTTTCTAATCTTAAACCCGAAACATTGTTTTAAAATTATGCATGTGTGTTTTAACGTAACCCGTTACCGGCATTTGTATACATGCATTAAATCATTTTAAATTGTATCATTGTTTTATATGTATGTGTATCTATACAATAATGCATATAAATTACTGAACTGGACAATGCACACTGTGAGAAGTTAAAAGTGTCAAAGAACCGGACTAATCCCCCCTTCCGAAAAAATAATCTCTCTCTCTCTCTCTCTCTCTCTCTCTCTCTCTCATGATTTATCAGAAAAAAAAACAATGGTTATCATCGCTTGCGATTTACATGATTTAGATATTAACTAATCTACTTCCCGCTAAAAAGAATCAACAGTCATTTCATTGAGACTATGTTATTCCATGCATCATTACACCAGGCAAAAATGTCAAAATATAGGGGATCATTTCGATCGGTGTCTGATTATCTGCACGTGCTAATTATGTTGTGTTATCAGAGACATAAATAACATTATTGTTATTTATGTCTCTGGTGTTATTATGCGCTTTAACTCAGGCAGGTTACATGGGTCCTCCACTTATGTTTTATTTTACAAATTACAAAACACGGTCATTTGTTTAAATACATGTAATAAGATATATAAGGGGTTTATCGGTAAAGTCTATTAACTAGATTTGTGTCAATGTTGAGTCAGATGTTTAGATAAAATCTAGTCTCCTCAAGCTTCAATGTAGATGGATAGAGTTCATTTCTAGATTTATATTACTAGTATTTCACTAAGAGAAAATAACTGATAAACATGTTCGGCCTCTCTCCCAAGCGCTTCAAGCTTACCGCGATCATAAGTATACGGAAACACAGCGCACTAATTTACTATGCAAAATGCTCGGACCCAAAAATCATTTTAGTCATTTTATGACTTAGTAGTGTAATCATGTTCACTTTTATTCATTTAATGAATCATTTTAGTTGCCCTAACAAAACATATTTGCATGGTTAATGAGCATTCATAGATTTCAATTACCGGTATTTCTAATTTGAAACAAATGTAGATCTATTTTGATTATCATATCGCATATTCTGTACAGTATGGGGAAAAACTCCAATAACCTATATTTGTGACAATATACATGTATTTAAGCACTAGCATGGGCATTTTATCCAGTGGATAATATTGCCCATACATGAAAATTTTTCTTGAGCTCATATAGATTTGTAAAACTATTCTAATGCTAATAGACAGTAAAATGGTGTAAGGTTATAAAACTCCATGTACTCTCTCTCTCTCTCTCTCTCTCTCTCTCTCTCTCTCTCTCTCTCTCCGTAGGTAAAGGAAACAGAACATTACAATAAGAATTTCATTTACAAGCCCTGAGTAAAATATTCAAAATAATCCGATTTTGATCGCTATACATATTTGGTAAATCCCGATTTTGAGCGATCACTTTATAAATGTAGTCCTTGTTCAATAATCATAAACTTTACTATGTTTTGATTTCCAAGCAGACTCGGGCGAAATCACTTTTTTATAAACATAAAAAAGTCCAAATCTTGATTTACAGTGTAATTCCCCGCCGTTCGCAGCTGTTTATTTTGATGCTACACGACATAATATACACAGGTGGCCAAAATTCACACCTCGCCGCGGTCACTCTGTCGCGTGTAAAGTCTGAGCCTTGTCTGTTAGTTCCGAGGTTTTTCTTGATCCCAGATAAACAAAAGAATGTGTTCTATACATGTACACAAAGGAGAAAGTACATCGTTTATCATACACAGTACTTTTGTTATCATGGACTTCGATTAAGAAAGAAGACAATCAATGATCAAGAAAAATTGAAATGCACATTATTAAACATTGGCCTTATTACCGCATGCTACATGTAATGTAGTATTATTAAACATGTAAAAAGTATTTGAGAAAGAGAGCGCGTCGGAAGGTTCTTCGTATTGGGGCGGCGAATTGTTAGGTCAATGACGGGGGGGGGGGGGGTGGTTGTTAGCCGAATTTGACTTGAAACAAAGATATTTTAATATGTGTACAATTTTTCTTAATTTAATGTTTCATTGTATTAATGTTACTTATTTGAATTGATGGTACTATAAGAAACAAAAGCAACATCATTGTACTTCAGTTTTGTTTCCGTTTAACGACATACATTTAATTAGAGGAGTTTATATGCATGTATAAGCATCGATTTTGATTCAACTTCTCAGTCTCTATTACCCATTATAAACATCCAAAAATGTGCTGACATAAATTCTCTTGTGAAAAGGTTCAATTGTAACAGCTGTAGCATCTCGGTGAATTTGCAGAATCAGATAAATTTAACTCTTTCGAAATTCATTTTAATTATAAAATGCATGTAGTACAGTAACGGAAAACTATGACTTTGTGAAATTAACCTCGTCAAAATGACCGAACTAACCAAAGATAAAACTTAAACCAGAAAAGTATCTCTAGAGATACTTTTTCCGATACATGATTTTAAACACTGGCAATATCACAGTATACTAGCACATGTAATTCTAAACATACATAAAGTATATGCACGAGAGAGACAGAGAGAGAGAGAGAGAGAGAGAGAGAGAGAGAGAGAGAGAGAGAGAGAGAGAGATAATTTCATGTTTTAATATAATTAAGTTTTTGTAGTTTGAAAGAGAGAAAGACTGGAAAATTATTTCCTTATTTGAAGCGCATTTTTTACATTAAGATGTTCATCTGTTAGATCATCTAAACAAAAAATCACTGTTGCTTTTTAATTTCATTTTTCATGTGAAGTTTTGTTCTTGAAAATAAACAAAGGACAACAAAAGTTACAATTGAACTATTCAACTTGACCTTTAATTAAAATTATACAAGACAGACAGACCTCGGAATTCCCCTTCCCCTCTCTCGGCATTTCCGGTAACAAGAAATATCAAAATTATATCGGATGAAAAATATTTCTAAATTCGGAAAGTTCAACATTTTGAAAAAAAAACCTTCTGAAATTCTATTAGCATGGATCTTAAAAAAACAACGCAAACTTTCATAATTGGTGCTGGATGTATAGTAGAGAAAAGCTGTTTATCTTATTGAAAAGGAACTAGGGTGCACGTACATGTAACATCGTTTTTGAAAATGGGGGGGGGGGGGTAAACTCATCCAAAAAATCTTGACAATATGGAGAATAATACAGCTTCCAAAATCGTGAAAATTATACCTAATCCATGGGAAGGGAGGGGGGGGGCGTACTGGGCCTTTATCTTGTTAATTTCCTTCCTTTTACTTTAATTTTTTACGTGCTCCCAAAAAGAGGAGGGGGCAACTCCGTGTTGATTCATATGTAATCCAAGTTAAATGTCTGTTGCGAGAAAAAAGTGTGGAGGGGGGTCCGGGCTCCCCTGCCCCCCCCCCCAATCGTGTCTTGGATGTATGTGTTTAAGCCTGTACATAAATAAATGATAGAAATTGCACTACACAAATATCTTTCTTAGACTGAAATTGACACATGTACTATCCTTCTGTAAGTACATTGTAGTTCACATCGTCTGTAAGATTCAGTTTTGTTTTCTGTGATGTGATATAGACGAGGCAGACAGTTCTTGACTTTAATTACTTTTCAAACCAAGGGACAGTTATCGGTATATATAAGTTCAGGTTTTTTTTTTAAATTGGCTCAACTCTGTCAATTAAAAGAGCTATTAAACTGATTTCAAATTTTAATTTAAAATAGAGATACTGATTTACACAAAACCTTTACGATATACAGTAACCCCACCGCTTATCTACTTTTTGAAGCTAGATAATCCTAATTCAACAAACACATTTTAGCTAATAAACTTCCTTAAATTCATGCATGTATTTGTGCATGTATCTTTATGATGTAACTAAATGCATGTAAATGAAATTAACTACATCTTCTTTTAAAATTGTGAAATAGCTCAAACACTGTACCTGTCGGGTACCTGTTTCACTACATGTAACAACCTTGGTTTTTTTAAATTGTGATTTATTGCTTGCTACTTTATAGTTTTTCTTTTACAATGAATTTTAACATACTGATATACACAACTGACATTTCAGTTGAATCAATTTGCGACAATTTCACAACTGTACTGTAATCTATTTCCAATATTGCCTCGGGCACCTGTTCATTACATGCAGAAAACTCGCGTGTGTTTATCTTGTATATTCTGTGTTATCTGATCATGGGCAAACAAAAGAATTGACAATTGATATACACAACGGTTTTAGTAGAAGGTAATATGCAGTGTTTAAGAAAAACAGTACGGTGGAAGTTCTATTTTAATCAGATGTCAAATTAAAATAAATGTAATTATTTAAATTAAATATTACTTTTTATGCATGCCTATTATTAAAGAAAAAATTTTTTTGTTGTAGTTGAACAAAGATTAAGCGATTTATTTGAAAATAAAACCTTAATACAATCAGATTATATAATACGGTTCATACCCGAACATGATTTCTTTTTCTTACTTAAAGCTCAGAGTTGCTGAAAAGAAATTTAGACAAAATAAAAATCAAAATAATCATTATAAAAATTAATTATATTAGCTTTTATAATTTTATTCTAAGCGCATAATTTACTTCGTTTTTCTTTTAAAAGTGACCTCAGGGTCTCTCAGGGCTTCCTCAGTACCCTCAGTGCCGACCTCAGGGTCTCTCAGGGCTTACTCAGTACCCTCAGTGCCGACCTCAGGGTCTCTCAGGGCTCCCTCAGTACCCTCAGTGCTAACCTCAGGGTCACTCAGGGTTTCCTCAGTACCCTCAGTGCAAACCTCAGGGTCCCTCAGGGTTTCCTCAGTACCCTCAGTGCCGACCTCAGGGTCTCTCAGGGTTTTCTCAGTGCCACTCAGGGTTTCCTCAGGGTTTTTTGATAGTCTCAGGGTTTTTTCCATGCAGTAGTGCTATCGCAATTAAAGAATTACCATTTGCTGCTTGTAAAGAGGGGATGCCATTATTAAACAACTTGGGGCGGGGAAATAGATTATCATACATTTTCTTACTGATAAGAGATACGGATGAACCTGTATCTACCAAAACCCTAAATTTATTTTTACCTATTTTTAATAAACAGCTACTGGGGTTGTAAGTAAAATTAATTTTATATGTAGGTCTTTGTTTAAAGTTCTTTCTTCGGGCTTCAACGAAGGAAGAACGTCTTAGTTTTCCTGTTTTTGTTTATCAAAAGAAGAGCGAGGTTTGAAATTTTGAGATGGTCCCTCATTTACTTGGTTTCTAAAATCATATGTTCGGCCTTGACGATTTGATGGTCTGCCCCGATTTTGCTGCGTTCTCTGATACATACGCGAGCTCCAGCACGCACATGACCTACTTTACCACAATTCTGACATTCCACAGGTGAGCGGGGATTCTGCTCTTTATAATGTACAGGTTTGTTTTGACTGAGTCGTTTATTCATTTGAGGACGGGACCTGATTTGTTTTTTTTTTTAGGACAAAATCGAGCCCTATGACCCGTTTGTTTGCATTTAAAACATCTACTATTTCGCGCATGGTCAATTCCCATTGGTTCTACATGCCTTGTTTCTATTGAGGTAAGATTATCAGCTCTATCCTTTAATAAGGGAATAGTAGTATCAAAATTTGAAAGAGTTCGTCCGTTGTCATTACTTTGTATAATTTCTGTCATATTTGACCCTCTTATCGCTAGCCTCTGTCTCAGGTTTTGTTCTCGCATTGCTGTTTGAATTGCGGATTCTAAATCTTTAGGGTTTTCTCGCAAAATGTTCATGTTGAGGTAGTCGAATGTCAACCCGTTACAAAATTATCTACTAACTGTTGTTGTATCAAAGGATCTTTTAGTCTGTCTTTACTGTATGCGTCTTCCGCGATTTGCAATAGTCTCTCAGCGAACAACTGAACACTTTCATTTGAATTTTGTCGAGTCCTACGCATTACTGCTAACGCGTGTTGGGGATCTGTTATTAAGGTCTTCCGTTTCCAACGGAAGACCTTACTATTATTGTGCTTGTAAGATTATTAAGGTCTTCCGTTTCCAACGGAAGACCTTACTATTATTAAGGTCTTCCGTTTCCAACGGAAGACCTTTATATTATTGTGCAGATTAAGATTATTCTTATTTTTCTTTTTTTTTTTTCTTCCTAGACGCGAACTTTGAGGCTTCATATCTTGCTCATTTCTGAACGGTTTTTGCTCAAATCAGGGCTTATAGACTTTACAAAACACTATCTAAACCATTTCATAAATTTTAAAAATCCTCTTCCGTTAACGAGTTATTCCCCTTTTTAAAAAATTTAGGGCCTTTCGTTTCCAGACAAAGGCTCCGAGACTATGATAGCAGGGAATGGGAATCCAACGAATTTGAATAACAGAGACATTGAAGTTTTGCACATCGGTTTTTGTTTTTGGATTACTTTCTTTATTTAGAAAAAGGTAGGGGGTCAAAAAACAGGGTTCCAAAAAGTGCGAAAATTTAGACATATTTTACTTTGTATCTTTTAAACAAAAAATATTTTGTTAAGACATGTAGAATAAAAGTTGTGCAGAATGTCAAGGACTTTCATTTGACACCAATAAAAAAGGGCTGACCCCTTAAATTAAGGGCCAAGGGCCCTTGAAGGTTTTTGCTAAATAACTAAAAAACGGCTAGGATTTTGATATAGCTGTCGCTGGAAAAGTTGTTTGTTGAGATCCTATAAATGTTGTTACAATGTTATTTTGTTGGTGAGTTGTGTAGTATGAGTGTAAAAAGCTTTACATCTTAACATGTACCTGTGTTTATTTGGCAAGTTAACGAAAGTCATTGTGCGTACAACTGACATTAAGTTACGACAGACAGTATGCCTGTTTAAAAAGGAGGCTTTAATTCATAAGAAAAAAATAATTTTTTTAGGATACATGCTTTTATGTGAGGAGTTTAAGTCATCTTCGTAAATTCTGCACAATCCTAAAAAACGAGAAACAGAAAATATAAACATTCTTTTTCTTTTCTAGTAAATCACACAAACTACCGGAAAAAAATAAATCTATGTGATACATTTTAGTTATCATGCTGCGTGCATTTAAAATATATCTGGAATCAGAGCTGTGTGTGTGAACCATTACGTAAGCTATCCCTCGCTTGCAGCCGAGAAAGTCGGTCGCCATGGTCGCGGCTGGACTACCTAGCGGTCAGCGATTATCTAATACACCGGAGTCACGTCTCTCAATTTATGAGTTCATTTAGCCGAAAACAAGAATTGTTTTAATTTTGATCACACATAGACGTTTATTCTTCTCAAATTGAATTAAATGATAGAGTGTCAATTAAGAAAACGTTCTGTTAATTAATAAAAGAAATGTCATTCTCAATCGGAAGTAATATCAGGCATAGTTCAATTGTGGGTGTTAAGTAAAAATAAAAAAAATAACTTCTATTTGGTAGATTTTAGTCATTATTATACTGCAAACATTTCAAATATTCCTGGGTTCTGAGCTGTGTGTGTTGTAACTTTACGTAATCTATTCCTCGCCCGCGGCCGAGGAGATCGGCCGCAGGTGCACTACCAGTGCAAGCGGTCAGCGGTTATCTAATACAGCAGATTCGCGTCTTTCATGTACTTGTTTTGAGTTTATATAGCCGCAAATACAGGAACTGTTTTAATTTTAAGTTATTAATATTTTATTTAAAATGTAAATTAAGAAGTCATTCTAAAAATTATAAAATCCGATATTATTCCTAATCCAAAACATTGTCAGACATAAATCAATGGTGGGTTTGTAAGTATAAAATGTTCTAAGAACTGTACTAATAATGTTTTAGATAACAACAAAAAACCACAAAGATTACCCCTTTAAATGATGATCATCCCTCGCACGCTCGCACATGGCCGAGAAGATCGCGCGCGAGGGGACATCTACATGTACCTTATCACACGTGTATGTTTATTGATATTTTGTACGAACACAAAACTATTTGTTTATTTTATTTTCATTTATATTGGTTGTAGATGAAAGATGAATTTATCTCCCTTTTTCAGTTGATTTAGCGTTTAAAAGTTAGGGCGAAAAATCTTTTAAAACCTCTCATTAATTGAATAAAAGGAATCTATCAATTCGATTCTAAATATGCAAGGCCGATTGTATAGATAAAAGATTAAATATAATAAAACTCCGAGATATTTACCGGTATATGTAAAATTGATATGTGTTTAACTTAAGATTAATATACTGCATCGTCGGAACCACGGGTTTAAGCAATGTAACGGATGGAAAACCCGTGGGGTCCGACGATGAATCGACTGTAGTTACTCATGATCATTTCCGTTAATTATTGCTTAGACTTTTTACAGACTTTAACACTTTTAAGACAATATTCAAACTTTGCCTGGCCAACGAGTCATATATGCACATGGATATATGTATATATACTGGTGTAAGAATTAATATTCGACCAACACAAAAATTAAATAGTGTAGAAAGTAAAATAAGTTTTCTTAAGAGTTGTACCATATTTTAGCAGGGTTTACATAGTAAAAAAAATCATTAATTTTCGAAGCGTTCTAGGAAGTTTAAAAACAAAGTCATCTCTGTGCTCCTCCGCCCCCCCCCCCCCCCCCCCCCGCCTAGTGCTCGAGCTGAATTTTAAAAATTGGCGAACAAAAATCGAAAATGTATATGTGTCGAATAACAATTTTTGGTGACTTCTTATTTGTTAACGTTCTTCCTAATGTGTTTCACTTTGCAATCTGTGTGTTTATTCGGCCAGTCTGCGTGTTAATTCAATCACCCCGTGCGACCGAAAATCTCGTGTCCCTTTAAGACCGAGAAAATAAGCACCGCCTTCAAATTTACCTGGTCAGTGTAACTCTTGTTAATCAACTAAATCGAGGCCCCAGTTTGGATGTGAGAAAATGATTGGCATTTGTTTACTCGTCCTATGTATACCATGCCCAGCGCTCGCGACGACGGTGCAATAAACTTTTTTCTTTTGATTTGATTGCATACCGTGACGATAAATCGCTATCTTTTAGCACTTTAAACAAAAGAAATATTAAAAGATATGAATTAAAAATTTACTCGTACTTGGTTATGTACCACACTAAATGCGCTAATCACCTATAGTCTGTCAAAATCATGTGGTGCCGATCATGTATCCATGAAAGACGTCGTTTATCAATAAAGATGTTTGTGAATAATTGAGAATAAATAATTAAATGAAATCAAATATTGCGTTCACGATATATATCGTTAGTTATCACATTTCTTTGAGAAATTTCACAAATTTCACGAGCTGACACCGGAAGAGAAACAAGTACAGACAGCTCTGGTCCATGCGCAGCTGGTAGAATTATTGTGCACTTTAATTTAGCAGCTGATCGGAAAAGATTTACAAGCATTGGTTGCAAAGTTGCATTAGTATTTGAGTACGGTGGGGTGATTGTATATTTCACAAAACATCAGGATATATTCTCAGTTAATCCCGACAGAAACTTGTTCAATCAAACAAAAGATTTTGCACATGTCGCACGCGGTTTTTCATGCGTTTATGTTCATTTCAACGAAGAACAATTTGTTTTATAAGTACATATAAATACGATATTCTTTTTAAATAAACGGAAAAACTCTTTTGAGAGCACTTTAATACTCCGTGTATATAGACATGTATACACAAGCGAGCGTGTTTCCCTCGGGGTTTCACACCTCTTTCAATATAGGCTCCACCCCCACCTGAACTTCCCTAAGGTAAACTGACCGGTTAAAAACCTCGGCTTAAGTGCACACAACCCTGGACACAGATAGCCATAGGTAATTTATGGATGCAGATCATCAATTGTTATGTAAATTAAAATACACTTGGAAGTGAGCTATCACTGTAGTGGTCAATTGTTGAATATAAGTTTAAAGTTTTAAGTCAAAGATGTTAAATAATAAATATCTGTTCTCACGTTTAGAAGTTATGAAATACGTTATTCAATGCAGTCGGTCGCCATAGAAATCATCAGAGTACTGCAAGTGTTGACAGTTTCTTATTTCTTTAAAAGACCTTAGGACATAATTCACTTGACTTACAGACTAGCGACACACTTGCCTCCCAAAAATGTATGCACTTCTCAAAATTACAATTAAATGGTATAGATATGTGTTGTTCAACGGATTTTATTAATTGTTGTAAATGTTAAAGTTAGAGAAATCGTATTTTCTGGAGGTTGACATTATGTAGAACTCTTTTGTTTAAAAAACAAAAACAAATTGTTTTGACGTTACACCATCTCTTTTGGTTTGGTTTAAATATACAATGTACACAGTGCTCTGAACAAAACGCTGGTTTATGCCTTTCTGTTACTCAAGTAAACAAGAGGCCCATGGGCCACATCGCTCACCTGAGGAACAATAGGTATGATAAAATCAGCTTAATGGAGTCATAATAAAAACTATCTAGACAATGTAGTATAATACATGTAGATCCTGTATAAATAAAAATCAATTTTTTCCACTGGTTTTTGAGAAGAAGATTTTTAAAGATTTACTCAATATATTCCAAAGTAAAAGGTCGACCCCCCCCCCCCATTTTGGCCCCACCCTACCCCAGGGGGTCATGATTTTCACAACTTTGAATCTACACTACCTGAGGATGCTTCCACATAAGTTTCAACTTTTCTGGCCAAATGGTTTTTTAGAAGAAGATTTTTAAAGATTTACTCTATATATTTCTATGTAAAAAGTCGACCCCCCCATTTTGGCCCCACCCTATCCCAGGGGGTCATGATTTTCACAACTTTGAATCTACACTACCTGAGTATGCTTCCACATAAGTTTCAGCTTTCCTGGCCAAATGATTCTTGAGAAGAAGATTTTTTAAGATTTACTCTATATATTCCAATGTAAAAAGTTGACCCCCATTGTGGCCCCATCCTACCCCCGGGGGTCATGATTTTCACAACTTTGAATCAACACTACCTAAGAATGCTTCCACATAAGTTTCAGCTTTCCTGGCATAACGCTTTTTGAGAAAAAGATTTTTAAAGATTTACTCAATATATTCCTATGTAAAAAGTCGACCCCCCCCCCCATTTTGGCCCCACCCTACCCCAAGGGGTCATGATTTTCACAACTTTGAATCTACACTACCTGAGGATGCTTCCACATACGTTTCAGCTTTTCTGGCCAAATGGTTTTTGAGAAGAAGATTTTTAAAGATTAACTCTATATATTCCTATGTAAAAAGTAGACCCCCCATTGTGGCACCATCCTACCCCCGGGGGTCATGATTTTCACAACTTTGAATCTACACTACCTGAGGATGCTTCCACATAAGTTTCAGCTTTCCTGGCCAAATGGTTTTTTAAAAGAAGATTTTTAAAGATTTACTCTATATATTCCTATGTAAAAAGTCGACCCCCCATTGTGGCCCCACCCTACCCCCGGGGGTCATGATTTTCACAACTTTGAATCTACACTACCTTAGGATGCTTCCACATAAGTTTCAGCTTTCCTGGCCAAATGATTCTTGAGAAGAAGATTTTTAAAGATTTACTCTATATATTCCTATGTAAAAAGTTGACCCCCCCATTTTGGCCCAACCCTACCCCCGGGGGTCATGATTTTCACAACTTTGAATCTACACTACCTGAGGATGCTTCCACATAAGTTTCAGCTTTCCTGGCCAAATGATTCTTGAGAAGAAGATTTTTAAAGATTTACTCTATATATTTCTATGTAAAAAGTTGACCCCCCCATTTTGGCCCCACCCTTCCCCCGGGGGTCATGATTTTCACAACTTTGAATCTACACTACCTGAGTATGCTTCCACATAAGTTTCAGCTTTCCTGGTCTAACGCTTTTTGAGAAGAAGATTTTTAAAGATTAACTCTATATATTCCTATGTAAAAAGTCGACCCCCCATTGTGGCCCCAACCTTCCCCCCGGGGGTCATGATTTTCACAACTTTGAATCTACACTACCTGAGGATGCTTCCACATAAGTTTCAGCTTTCCTGGCCAAATGGTTCTTGAGAAGAAGATTTTTGAAAATTTCTTGAAAATTTTCATTAATTCCTAATTATCTCCCCTTTTTAGAGGGCTTGGTCCTTAGTTTTCACAACTTTGAATCCCCTTGGGCTAAGGATGCTATGTGCCCAGTTTGGTTGAAATTGGCCCAGTGGTTCTTGAGAAGATGTTGAAATTGTGAAAAGTTTACAGACAGACGGACAGACGGACAGACGGACGACAGACAAAATGTGATCAGAATAGCTCACTTAAGCTTACAGCTCAGGTGAGCTAAAAACTGAACAAAATTGATTACTTTTAGGTTCACACGTCACATGTTAATACATGTATGCATAAATATATGATTTTTATCAAATAAATGACATTGTATCTTTAAAAAATTCCAAAATATTATAACTAAAACATGTATATGTGACATGATAGAAATAATTGTAAACCAGAGGTCTCTCTTCCTGTCACACAAGTGACAAAAAGGATTTTTGATTCAGTTGGAGTTCTGCCCCCACCCCTGCCAACATTTTCTGAAATTTACATTATTGGGTATTGACACCCCCACCCCCACACACTTTCTAGATGAGCGCTCAAGGCAAAAAAAAAAATATTGGGATATTTAAAACAAAATCCTATTTGAAAAAAATGAAGTTTGAGATGCATCACAACCCCTACCACTGCCGCGGATTATGATTTTGAAGATTTGTGAATTTCTTTTACTTGCTTGTGAAGATTTCAGATAAATATGCTCATCCTTTCAAAAACAATACTGAGGCCTGTATGGCCAAACATTATACGGATAATTATCCCTACCACTGAGCACCTCAGTCTCGTATACTAATAGCGCACCCTCAGATGGGAGAAGGCATTATTGTTTATTTACAATTGGTGTTCTTTTCAACCTCTAATTTTAACACTGCACTTTACATAAACTATTCCATGTTTTAGCGGTAGAGGTTAAAGTATGAATATAGGGAATCAAAATGTTTATGAAACATAACACTTTTTTCCATGCATCAGCGCAGTGGATTTTGTGTTTATTAAACCATGATAGAGGCATACCAGTAGTTTGAATCCTGTCATCAGTTGTACATACATGTAAACGTATTTATCGATTTTCTGGTTGGAATAATTAAATACATGTACATATAAGAGATGTGTTTTTAAGTTATCATAAATTGATATAACCGTGAAATAAGTTAAAAGGAGAGTTTGTCTGGTAGGAAAATAATACTTTGAAAGTGAGCCTCGTTTTCTGAACTTACTATTATCATATTGACAATCCAGTTTAATGACAGCCCACCCTTTTCTCCTTACACTCAACGGGGTCGGATAGGTATTAATAAGAGGTCACCTTTCTATGACCTTTAAATTTGCATACAATCTAAATATATACCCCTAGCTTATCACAGACATGCCTTTATCTGTTTTATGAGAAGTGTAACTCTTCTATACTATGCAGTCTGGAGGTTGCAGTAATATATAGAAATTAGGCATGAATTAATTTTTCTGTCTCCTTTTGAAGAGTTCAAATTGATTTTCTAAAGCCCTGATTGGTCAGAAGTTAAGGTAGTGTGAAGATGACCTTCTATCAATAACTGTCTGACCCTGACAAATGTAAGAAGAAGAGGGGTGGTTTTATTAAGACTGAATGACAATCTCTCTTGACTTGCAATCTGATTAAAATTTCTATAGTCGCTATACGATGATTTGAAGAAACCCCACTTGAGGTCACCTCCTGGTGAACTTTGCCTTGACCAATGAAATCGTCGGTTCCATTCCTCAGTTACATGCTTTGGAAGTTATGCCAATACATTCTTTAGATTCCCTAAGGGCGTCTAATATCAACTTATGCTCCATCTCTTACTTGCTGATACCGAAAGATTCACGAACATGTGGCATCATTTCGTCGTACAACTCCATTTTTGTTTGTAACCCGAAATTACCGTTTCTAACACTTGCTCCGATTGCTAGAATAACTCATGTATATTTATAAACAAACGTTCAACAGGGGGTGACCTCAAGAGGGGTTTCTTCAGATCTTCTTGTAGCGAAAATAGAAAAACAAGGAGGGAATCAAGGATATGATTTTAATCAGATTGTCTCGACTTGAAGCTGTAACGGAAGACCTTCTCGTTGCTTGCAACGAGCTCGGCTCTAGTTGTGCTTGTAAGATTATTAGGGTCTTCCGTTTCCAACGGAAGACCCTCTTGTTATTCTATTGTTTTTTTTTATTATTAGGGTCTTCCGTTTCCAACGGAAGACCCTCTTGTTATTCTACTGTTTCTTTCTATTATTAGGGTCTTCCGTTTCAAACGGAAGACCCTATTGTTATTCTACGGTTTCTTTTTCTTTATTATTCTTTTTTTTCTTTTTCTGACTTTTTTGGAGCATTATTTCTCAAAAACTATCCAACCGATTTACATGAAATTTTCAGGACTGATAGAGAATCATCGGCGCTACATATTATTAAATTTCCAAATGTTGACGTCACTTCCGGTTTCAGATATTGACGATTTTGTAAAATTTTAAGGGTCATTTTGTCCACGCATCTCCTCCGAAACCAATCAAGATAGAAGCTTCATATTTTTACGGGATTGTAGATAAATGGTTGAAGTTGTACCCCCCTGCTTCCAATTATTAAAATTGCGCAAGGCCTCGAAGCTCGCCTGAACCTGAAAATTAGCACCAAATTTTTTCACAAAATTTTCGAACGTTTTCTCTAATATCTTTTAATGTATAAATATTTTGTTAAAACAAGTTATGCAAAAGTTGTGTTAATTTTCACGGGCTTTCATTTGATATCAAGAAAAAAGGGCTGGCCCCTCAAATTAGGGGCCAAGAGGGCTCTAAAGTCTTTTTGCAATAACTCTTTACTAAACAATAATTTGTTATCAATTATAGAAGCAAAAGTGTTTATTGTACAGCTGTTTATCTATACAGTACCACACCTTAATCATATGTTACGTAATTAGGGGTTTCAAGGGGCCAGAAGTCCAAAACTTTGATCATTAATATCTAGAAAAGGAGAAATATTTTGAAAAGCATTGTAGAACAAAAAATGCTTAAAATAATGTTCTCAACAATATGCTACCTAAAAAAAAATTTCTTTGTGGCCCCATAAGGAGTTTAAGGGTCGGCCCCTAAAACACATTAGCTCAGATATCTCTAGAACGCTCAACAATTCCTAAACACTTGTTGAACAAAATATGTTTATATTTGCGAGATCTTTCATTTGATATCAAGAAAAAAGGGCTGGCCCCTTAAATTAGGGGCCAAGAGGGCTCTTAAGTCTATTAATAATAACTTTTTACTGAAAAATAATTTGTTATATATAATAGAAGCAAAAATATTCTTTGTACAGTTATTTATCTATACAGTACCATACCTAAGTCATATGTTACGTAATTAGGGGTTTCAAGGGGCCAGAAGTCCAAAACTCTGATCAGTAATAGCTAGAAAAGGAGAAATATTTTGAAAAGCATTGTAGAAGAAAAGTGGCTCAAAATAATGTTTTTAACAATATGATACCTAAAAAATTTTTGTTGGTGGCCCAATTAAGGAGTTTAAGGGTTGGTCCCTAAAACACAGTTGTTCAGATATCTCTAGAACGGTTAACAATTCGTGAACAGTTGTTAAACAAAATATGTTTATATTTGCAAGACCTTTCATTTGATATCAAGAAAAAGGTGCTGGCCCCTCAAATTAGGGGTCAGAAGGGCTAATTTAAATCTGAAATCCGTGTTAAAATCGGACGATGCATTACAGAGATATAGGGGTTTAAAAATTGATTTTTCCGGAAATTTTGATTCCACATTCTTGGTTAAGTAAATAGTGTTATGTTCAAAGTTAAATTAACTCGTACCTAGAATGATTCGGTATTTGTTAAGTCGTTCTTAAACACATTCGGATTTTTTTGTCAAGTCGTTCTTGAAATCGGTAAGGTTTTTGTTAATTCGTACTTAAAGTCATTCGGATTTTGTTAAGTCGTACCAAGAATTATTCGATTTAATTATATCTTTTTGTTTTAAAACTCCTGTTATTGGTTTTAGAGCTCTGCTTCTTACAGGAACATTTAGCTTTTCTTTCGACATTAACGGAAGACCCACTCGTTGCTTTGCAACGAGCTTTGCTCTAGTTATTATTATTCTTAATATTCTTTTTCTGCCTTCTTTAAAGCTTTATTTCTCGAAAACTATTCATCCGATTTGCACCAAATTTTCAGGACTTATACAGCATCGTAGGGGACGAATGTTTTTAGTTACATTTTTTGATGACGTCACTTCCGGTTTAAGATATTGACGATTTAATGAAATTTTAAGGGTCATTTTGTCCACGCAACTCCTCTGAAACTATTCACGGTAGAAAGTTGAAATTTTCAGGGATTGTAGATGAAAGTCTGTAGATGTACCGCATTGTTTTGTAATATGAATAATACGCAAGGCGTTGAAGCTCGCCTGAGGTCGAAAATTGACACAAATTTTTTTTACAAAAATTTTTCACATTTTCTGGAATATTTTTAAACCTGTAAATATTTTGTTAAAACATGTAATGCAAAAGTTGTTTCTATTTCCACGGGCTTTCATTTGATATCAAGAAAAAGGGGCTGGCCCCTCAAATTAGGGGCCAAGAGGGCTCTAAAGTCTTTTTGCAATAACTCTTTACTGAACAATAATTTGTTATCAAGTATAGAAGCAAAAATGTTTATTGTACAGCTTTTTATCTAAACAGTATCATACCTAAGTCATATGTTACGTAATTAGGGGTTTCAAGGGGCTAGAAGTCCAAAACTCTGATCATTAATATCTATATAAGGAGAAATATTTTGAAAAGCATTGTAGAAGGAAAGTTGCTCAAAATAATGTTTTTAACAATATGATACCTAAAAAATTGTTGTTGGTGGCCCCATTAAGGAGTTTAAGGGTCGGCCCCTAAAACACAGTTGTTCAGATATCTCTAGAACGGTTAACAATTCGTGAACAGTTGTTGAACAAAATATGTTTATATTTGCGAGACCTTTCATTTGATATCAAGAAAAAGGGGCTGGCCCCTCAAATTAGGGGCCAGGAGGGCTACAAAGTCTTTTTATAATAACTATTTACTGAAAAATAATTTGTTATATATTATTGAACCAAAAATGTTCAACTTATTAAGCTTAATTTAAATCTGAAATCCGTTTTAAAATCGGATGATGCATTACAGAGATATATGAGTTTAAAAATTGATTTTGCCGGAAATTTTGATTCCACATTCTTGGTTAAGAAAATAGTGTTATGTTCAAAGTTAAATTAACTCGTACCTAGAATGATTCGATATTTGTTAAGACGTTCTTAAACACATTCGGATTTTGTTGTCACGTCGTTCTTGAAATCGTTAAGGTTTTTGTTAATTTGTACTTAAAGTCATTCGGATTTTGTTAAGTCGTACCAAGAATTATTTGAATTTTTATATCTTTTTGTTTTAATTACTCCTGGTATTGGCTTTAGAGCTCTGCTTCTTACAGGAACATCTAGCTTTTCTTTCGACATTAACGGAAGACCCACTCGTTGCTTTGCAACGAGCTTTGCTCTAGTTATTATTCTTTTTCTTTTTTCTTCTGACTCCGTTTTGGCTTTATATCTCAAAAACTACTCAACCGATTTTCATGAAATTTTCAGGGATTATGAGAAATTCTTGTCCATCAAAGCCTTCAAAAGCTGAAAAATGACGTCACTTCCGTTTTCTTATAACGTCAATTTTAAATTTTTCAAAAAGCGATTTTGTCCAGTCATTTTCTTTTAAACGGTTATATATAGAGATTTGAAATTTTCAGTGATTGTCTATTTCTCGATCTACTTAGGGCATTTTGACAAAAAATCAGAATCCGTTACTTCCGGTTGAAACAGGAAGTGAATCAAATTTTTTGAAAAAATAAATTTTTTGATCAATTCTAAAAAGTGTACGTGTTTTGTAGAGCTTATTTAGCTGAATCTAATACTGAAATCCGTTTTAAAATCAGACGATGCATCGCTGAGATATAAGCGTTTAAAAATTGATTTTTCCGGAAATTTTGATTCCGCGTTCTTGGTTAAGAAAATAGTATTTTGTTTAAAGTTAAATCAACTCGTACCTAAAATAATTCGAAAAATTGTTAAGTCGTACTTGCACACATTCGGATTTTTTTTGTTAAATCGTTCTTAAAATCGCTAATGTTTTTGTCAATTCGTACTTAAAATCATTCGGAATTTGTTAAGTCGTACCAAGAATTATTCGATTTTTAAACTTTTTGTTTCGGTTACTAATGTTATTGGTTTTAGAACTTTGCTTCTTACAGGAATTTTGAGCTCTACTTTCGACATATACGGAAGACCCACTCGTTGCTTTGCAACGAGCTTTGCTCTAGTTCTTATTTTTCTTTTTTTTTTTTTTTCTTCCTAGACGCGAACTTTGAGGCTTCATATCTTGCTCATTTCTGAACGGTTTTTGCTCAAATTTTCAGGGCTTATAGACATTACAAAACACTATCTTAAACATTTCATAAACTTTAAAATTCCTCTTCCGTTAACGAGTTATTCCCCTTTTAAAAATTTTTAGGGCCTTTGGTTTCCAGACAAAGGCTCCGAGACTATGATAGCAGGGAATGGGAATCCAGCGAATTTGAATAACAGAGACATTGAAGTTGTGCACATCGATTTTTGTTTTTCGATTACGTTTGTTATTTAGAAAAAGGTAGGGGGTCAAAAAATAGGATTCCAAAAAGTGCGAAAATTTAGACATATTTTGCTTTGTATCTTTTAAACGAAAAATATTTTGTTAAGACATATAGAATAAAAGTTGTGCAGAATGTTAAGGGCTTTCATTTGACACCAATAAAAAAGGGCTGGCCCCTAAAATTAAGGGCCAATAGCGCTTGAAAGTTTTTGCTTAATAACTCAAAAACGGTTAGGATTTCGATATGGCTGTCGCTGGAAAAGTTGTTTGTTGGAATCTCATAAAGGTCGTTACAATGTTATTTTGTTGGTGATTTGTGTTGTATGAGTGTAAAAAGCTGTACATGTTAACATGTACCTCGTTTAATTTGGCAAGTTAACGAAAGTCTAATGTGCGTGCAACTGGCATAAAGTTACCATAGAAAGTATGCTGGTTTATACAGGAAATTTTTTTTTAGAATAGATTTTTTTTTTGGAGTTTATGTCAGTTTTGTTAAGTTCTTATAGTGCACAATCCCTAAAACGAGAATCGGGAACAAAACATTCTTCTTCCTTTGTAGTAAAACACAAACTACGGATTTAAAATAAATCTATGTATTACAATTGAGTTTTCATACTGCATGCATTTAAAATCTACCTTGAATAAGAGCTGTGTGTGTACCGTTACGTAAGCTATCCCTCACCCGCGGCCTAGAAAATCGGTCACCATGGTCGCGACGGGGCTAACTAGCGGTCAGCGGTTATCTAATACACGAGGAATGCGTCTCTCATATATGAGTTTACTTAGCCGCGCACTCTAGAATTGTTTTAGTTTACATACCCGTAAATAAAATACAAGATCTGTTTTAATTTCTTCATGTTATAAGAGTTTGTCCATCTTGTTTTTATTTAATTAAACATTAGAGTGTACATGTAAGAAGATGTTCTGAAAATTTATAAAGGCGATATTACTACAAAAAATCGGAAACTTCGTCAGTCTTAAATTAATGGTTGGTTTGTAGGTCTAAAATGTTTATAAATCTGTACAAATATTGTTTTAAATCAACAAACAACCCACAAATATTAAAACTTTTAAATGATGATCATCCCTCGCACATGGCCGAGGAGATCCCGCGCGAGTGCATGTTTCAGACTTTTGTACGAACACAACTATTTTCTTTTATGATTTCAACTATGATATTGGTTTAAGATGAAAAGATAAATTTATTTTACATGTACAGTTGATTTAGCAATGATTAATACGATTGCGCACAAGGTAGTTTATTATAATCAAAGTTCCATGTTTCATGTTTGCGGTAGGTGCTGGCACGATAAAAGGTGTCCTGAATTGAGGCATTCGGATTTTTTTTAATTGGCAAAAAGATAATCAGATTTGACGAAAATCGTTTTTTGGCGACTTCTTCTTATGTGTAACATTTTCACTTTCCCACCCGTTTGTTTATTCGGTCAGTCTGTGTTAATTCAATCGCAGCGTGCGACCGAAAATATTGTGTCGCTTTGAACAGCGCACACAGCTGAGAACATCTATAGCCCCAGTCGGGTTATGTTTATATGGCTGCAGATCATCAATTGTTATGTAATTGAGTAACAATGTATCGAAGGTTATCGAATATTATTGAGTATCGAAGTGTGCTTTCACTACAGTGGTCAATTGTTAAACAATAAGGCTATTATTCGAAGTCAATCATCTTCACATTATACATGTAGGTGCGAAATCGTAATCGGATAATGTTGCTAATAAATCAACCTGTTGAACACGCTAAACTTCTACAGATATGAACGGAATAATATATTATACTTAAAAGTTTTAAGTCAAAGGAAAATTGTTCTCGGATTAAGAAGTTATGAAATACGACTACATTATGCAACGCAGTCGGTCGCCATAGAAATCATCAAAGTACTGCATGTGTCGACAGATTTCTTGTTTCTTTGAAATACATGTACCATGATAGCTCACTACCGGAGTAAAGCTAGCCAGCACTAACTCCAACGCACTAACAAAAAACAAGTATTCCTTTTAAAGGAATGATCGGCAATAATGATATATTGATAGCTAGAAGCAATCAACATGATCAGTTTGATGTAAAATAATTAAATAAGTACTGTATTTTTACAAAATATAGAATATTTTGAATCTGTACACCATAGTTTCATTATTATAAACCGTCAACAAATTTAATTTTTAAATAAATTTGGGAAAAGCCGTTCGTTAACTCCTTGTCTAATTTTATATTTTTAACGTAATTATTAAATGTTAATGTATCTTCTTCTTCAGAATATTGAGTAGGGCTCTTCAAAGAGCATTAACACGTATACAAAGAAAGAGTTGTATTAAAATAATTTAATGCGACTGAAAAACATTGAATGCCATCATAACTTGCTATTGAGGTCGCATTATTATAAATCAAGCCGTCTTCCTAGCTACTATTATGCAACATCAATAGATCGAGGTCAGTTCATGGAGCATCTTCTTATGATTGAGGTCAGTTCATCGAGGTCAACTGCATTACTGAATGAATCTTTCGATCGAAATTCTTACGCGTGAGACAAAATGTGCATTCTTGAATTAACAGGTCACTATTTTTCAAGCGTTTTCCGATCCCGATGTTAATTAAACAACTGAAATTATTAGGCCGCCTTGCACCCACACTAGGACTTGTGCTCATAAGCTGAGCCCGGATTCCTCGAGAACGGGTGTACCCTCGAGGATTCCGGCGCCAAATTAGGCACTAGTGACAACGATTTCCGGCGCCAGGGCGCGGAGTAGATCTTAAGAAAACAAATTATTTCTGTAATGTAGCGTTCTAAACAAGGCGCCCTGTCCCCAAACAAGGACTTCTTCTCATTAGGTGAGCCCGGATTCCTCGGGGTACGGGTAATCCCTTGAGGATTCCGGCGCCAAATTAGGCACTAGTGACACCGATTTCCGGCGCCAGGGCGCGGAGTAGACCTTAAGTGAACAAATTATTTCTGTAATGTAGCGTTCTAAACATGGCGCCCTGCGCCCAAACTAGGACTTGTGCTCATTAGATGAACCCGGATTCCTCGGGGGACGGGTAATCCCTTCAGGTTTCCGGCGTCAAATTAGTCACTAATGACACCGATTTCCGGCGCTATGGCGCAGAGTAGACCTTAAGTGAACAAATTATTTCTGAAATGTAGCGTTCTAAACAAGACGTCCTCCAAATATTGAAAGTTCTTACTTCACACAATGATTGCTTATGACCTAAGTGTTGACTTGTGCTCATTAGGTGAGCCCGGATTTCTCGGGGGACGGGTAATCCCTTAAGGATTCCGGCGCCAAATTAAGCACTAGTGACACCGATTTCCGGCGGCAGGGCGCGGCGTCGACCTAAAGTGAACAAATTATTTCTGTAATGTAGCTTTCTAAACAAGGCGCCCTCCAAACATTGAAAGATCTTACTTTACACAAAGATTGCCTATGACCTAAGTGTGTGTTATGATTTTGTTTCAAGGTTATTTTGTGAAGTTCATGGTCATTGAAGGAAATTTCATAAGTTGTGTCTGTAGATAAATACTTAAGTTATGATTTTGTTTTTCTTAGTGGGGAGGGGGGGGGGAATTATTTGTGAGGTTGCTTACAGAACCGCCAGTTAGTCCACTGAGAGCACTCTCCCCCTTTCTCGCAACCAAAATTCACCTTAAATTAACTTAAACGCGGGGGTGTTAAGGAAGCATATGGAATCTGAGTTACATGTAATTTCGTGAAATCACAAATCTTAGTTAATATGTACATATTCAAGTAATAAAGCAACGAAACGTTGACCAAAAACAAATGAAAAATACTGGAGACAATTTTTATCACAAATTAGATTGTATTACGTAGATTTACACATTGATGACGTCATGACTGAAAGTTGAATGTCGTGTAAATCTGATCGGAAAGCACTGTAAACAGATTCAAAATATAAGTAATCTAAGAGTTCTAATAAAGTATTTTGGTGTGATTTATTAAGAATGGAACAAACGAATACTAGGAGAGATGTTAGTTTTATCAATAATTCGCTAAAAGGTATGTAAATTTGCTTTTATTTCTCGGCCAGGCTTTCCTCTGTCATTGTTTATGATCTATAAATCCGACTAGAACAACACTACCCCGTATATACTGAACTTCAAATTGTACGTGTATCGATAGTTTGATCAATGCTTTAATTAAAAAGTGCTGCTAGAATCCTGTGTTATGTGTTGTTTTGATGCATCATACCGTTTTCCGTGCAAACGGAATAAAAGTTGGAATGGTTTTTTGAGAACCGGAGGAATAACTATTTAATTAAAGAGAATATAGGATTCTAGCAGCGGTTTTGAAAAAACTGAGATGTTTCGCCTTCACTTGATATGTTCATTGTTTTGTGGAAACCGCAGGGTAGTGTTGTTCTATTTCATTTTATCTTAAGGAAAATGCGTAAGCTATTTATAGCTGTCACGTGATAATGCGCCGATGTGGCAGTGATGTACTACCCGTTTTTATTGCATTGACATATATTTCAAAGGATAATACTAAGTTTTTGAACTGATTCAAAACAGTTATTTAATTTCACGACTTTTGATATAACATTCTAAATAAGACGCTAATTTGCCCATATGCTTCCTTAACACCCCCGCGAAGGAAATTGAATTTTGGGGCATTGTTCCCCCCTCCCCCAACCCACATTTTAGTAGAAGGCAATATAAATTTTTTATGGCAAATTGAAAACAAATTATATTAAACAAAATAAGTTATAGCTGCCTCACAACTCCCCCCCCCCCCCCCTCCCCTACCACTACCACGGATTAGATTTTGAAGATTAATTTTTTCTTTTATTGGCTTGTTAATACATTTCGGATGAATTTGTTCCCCGAAGCAAAAACGATGCTGAGTGCTTGCATGGCCAAACATTATACGGAGAGTTGTCCCTCCCACTGAGCACCTCTCGAACAGCGCACCCTCAGGTTGGAGAAGCCGTCATCATTTATTTTTGATTTTCTGAACTTACTTTTATCATATTGACAATCCTGTCTGATTAAAATCACCACCCTTCTGCCTACACCCATCAGGGTCTGATAGGTATCGATAACAATTCATCTTCACTTAACCTCTATATTTGCACACAACCTAAATATATATCTCATTTACCAAATACATGACTTTATCTGTTAATGAGAGGTGCAACTCTTCAATACTCAGTCTGGGGGTTACATAGAAAGCAGGATTAAAATAATTTGCCTGTCTCCATTTTAAAAATTCCAATACATTTTCTAAAGCCCTGATTGGTCAGAATTTTAGGTCGGGTGAAGATGACCCCCTATCAATACCTGTCAGACCCTGTAAGGAGAAGAGGGTGCTTTTAATCAGACTGATTGACAATCCTTTTCCGACAGGAAGCTGCAACGGAAGACCTCTTCGTTGCTTTGCAACGAGCTCGTTTCTAGTTCTTATTTTTCTTTTCTTTTTTTTTTTCTTCCTAGACGCGAACTTTGAGGCTTCATATCTTGCTCATTTCTGAACGGTTTTTGCTCAAATTTTCAGGGCTTATAGACATTACAAAACACTATCTAAAACATTTCATAAACTTTAAAATTCCTCTTCCGTAAACGAGTTATTCCCCTTTTAAAATCTTTTAGGGCCTTTGGTTTCCAGACAAAGGCTCCGAGACTATGATAGCAGGGAATGGAAATCCAGCGAATTTGAATAACAGAGACATTGAAGTTGTGCACATCGATTTTTGTTTTTCGATTACGTTTGTAATTTAGAAAAAGGTAGGGGGTCAAAAAATAGGATTCCAAAAAGTGCGAAAATTTAGACATATTTTGCTTTGTATCTTTTAAACGAAAAATATTTTGTTAAGACATGTAGAATAAAAGTTGTGCAGAATGTTAAGGGCTTTCATTTGACACCAATAAAAAAGGGCTGGCCCCTAAAATTAAGGGCCAATAGCGCTTGAAAATTTTTGCTTAATAACTCAAAAACGGTTAGGATTTCGATATGGCTGTCGCTGGAAAAGTTGTTTGTTGGGATCTCATAAAGGTCGTTACAATGTTATTTTGTTGGTGATTTGTGTTGTATGAGTGTAAAAAGCTGTACATGTTAACATGTACCTCGTTTAATTTGGCAAGTTAACGAAAGTCTATGTGCGTGCAACTGGCATAAAGTTACCATAGAAAGTATGCTGGTTTATACAGGACATTTTTTTTTAGAATAGATTTTTTTTTGGAGTTTATGTCAGTTTTGTTAAGTTCTTATAGTGCACAATCTCTTAAACGAGAATCGGAAAACAAAACATTCTTCTTCCTTTGTAGTAAAACACAAACTACGGATTTAAAATAAATCTATGTATTACAATTGAGTTTTCATACTGCATGCATTTAAAATCTACCTTGAATAAGAGCTGTGTGTGTACCGTTACGTAAGCTATCCCTCACCCGCGGCCTAGAAAATCGGTCACCATGGTCGCGACGGGGCTAACTAGCGGTCAGCGGTTATCTAATACACGAGAAATGCGTCTCTCATATATGAGTTTATTTAGCCGCGCACTCTAGAATTGTTTTAGTTTACATACCCGTAAATAAAATACAATATCTGTTTTAATTTCTTCATGTTATAAGAGTTTGTCCATCTTGTTTTTATTTAATTAAACATTAGAGTGTAAGAAAATGTTCTCAAAAAATTTATAAAGGCGATATTACTACAAATCGGAAACTTCGTCAGTCTTAAATTAATGGTTGGTTTGTAGGTCTAAAATGTTTATAAATCTGTACAAATATTGTTTTAAATCAACAAACAACCCACAAATATTAAAACTTTTAAATGATGATCATCCCTCGCAAATGGCCGAGGAGATCCCGCGCGAGTGCATGTTTCAGACTTTTGTACGAACACAACTATTTTCTTTTATGATTTCAACTATGATATTGGTTTAAGATGAAAAGATAAATTTATTTTACATGTACAGTTGATTTAGCAATGATTAATACGATTGCGCACAAGGTAGTTTATTATAATCAAAGTTCCATGTTTCATGTTTGCGGTAGGTGCTGGCACGATAAAAGGTGTCCTGAATTGAGGCATTCGGATTTTTTTTAATTGGCAAAAAGATAATCAGATTTGACGAAAATCATTTTTTGGCGACTTCTTCTTATGTGTAACATTTTCACTTTCCCACCCGTTTGTTTATTCGGTCAGTCTGTGTTAATTCAATCGCAGCGTGCGACCGAAAATATTGTGTCGCTTTGAACAGCGCACACAGCTGAGAACATCTATAGCCCCAGTCGGGTTATGTTTATATGGCTGCAGATCATCAATTGTTATGTAATTGAGTAACAATGTATCGAAGGTTATCGAATATTATTGAGTATCGAAGTGTGCTTTCACTACAGTGGTCAATTGTTAAACAATAAGGCTATTATTCGAAGTCAATCATCTTCACATTATACATGTAGGTGCGAAATTGTAATCGGATAATGTTGCTAATAAATCAACCTGTTGAACACGCTAAACTTCTACAGTTATGAACGGAATAATATATTATGCTTAAAAGTTTTAAGTCAAAGGAAAATTGTTCTCGGATTAAGAAGTTATGAAATACGACTACATTATGCAACGCAGTCGGTCGCCATAGAAATCATTAAAGTACTGCAAGTGTCGACAGATTTCTTGTTTCTTTGAAATACATGTACCATGATAGCTCACTACCAGAGTAAAGCTAGCCAGCACTAACTCCAACGCACTAACAAAAAACAAGTATTCCTTTTAAAGGAATGATCGGCAATAATGATATATTGATAGCTAGAAGCAATCAACATGATCAGTTTGATGTAAAATAATAAAATAAGTACTGTATTTTTACAAAATATAGATTATTTTGAATCTGTACACCATAATTTCATTATTATAAACCGTCAACAAATTTAATTTTTAAATAAATTTGGGAAAAGCCGTTCGTTAACTCCTTGTCTAATTTTATATTTTTAACGTAATTATTAAATGTTAATGTATCTTCTTCTTCTTCAGAATACTGAGTAGGGCTCTTCAAAGAGCATTAACACGGATACAAAGAAAGAGTTGTATTAAAAATATTTAATGCGACTGGAAAACATTGAATGCCATCATAACTTGCTATTGAGGTCGCATTATTATAAATCAAGCCGTCTTCCTAGCTACTATTATGCAACATCAATAGATCGAGGTCAGTTCATGGAGCATCTTCTTATGATTGAGGTCAGTTCATCGAGGTCAACTGCATTACTGAATGAATCTTTCGATCGAAATTCTTACGCGTGAGACAAAATGTGCATTCTTGAATTAACAGGTCACTATTTTTCAAGCGTTTTCCGATCCCGATGTTAAACAACTGAAATTATTAGGCCGCCTTGCACCCACACTAGGACTTGTGCTCATAAGGTGAGCCCGGATTCCTCGATAACGGGTGTACCCTCGAGGATTCCGGCGCCAAATTAGGCACTAGTGACAACGATTTCCGGCGCCAGGGCGCGGAGTAGACCTTACGAAAACAAATTATTTCTGTAATGTAGCGTTCTAAACAAGGCGCCCTGTCCCCAAACAAGGACTTCTGCTCATTAGGTGAGCCCGGATTCCTCGGGGGACGGGTAATCCCTTGAGGATTCCGGCGCCAAATTAGGCACTAGTGACACCGATTTCCGGCGCCAGGGCGCGGAGTAGACCTTAAGTGAACAAATTATTTCTGTAATGTAGCGTTCTAAACATGGCGCCCTGCGCCCAAACTAGGACTTGTGCTCATTAGATGAACCCGGATTCCTCGGGGGACGGGTAATCCCTTGAGGATTCCGGCGTCAAATTAGTCACTAATGACACCGATTTCCGGCGCTATGGCACAGAGTAGACCTTAAGGGAACAAATTATTTCTGAAATGTAGCGTTCTAAACAAGACGTCCTCCAAATATTGAAAGTTCTTACTTCACACAATGATTGCTTATGACCTAAGTGTTGACTTGTGCTCATTAGGTGAGCCCGGATTTCTCGGGGGACGGGTAATCCCTTAAGGATTCCGGCGCCAAATTAAGCACTGTTGACACCGATTTCCGGCGGCAGGGCGCGGCGTAGACCTTAAGTGAATAAATTATTTCTGTAATGTAGCTTTCTAAGCAAGGCGCCCTCCAAACATTGAAAGATCTTACTTTACACAAAGATTGCCTATGACCTAAGTGTGTGTTATGATTTTGTTTCAAGGTTATTTTGTGAAGTTCAAGGTCATTGAAGGAAATTTCATAAGTTGTGTCTGTAGATAAATACTTTAGTTATGATTTTGTTTTTCTTAGTGGGGAATTATTTGTGAGGTTGCTCACAGAAACGCTAGTTAGTCCACTGAGAGCACTCTCCCCCTTTCTCGCAACCAAAATTCACCTTAAATTAACTTAAAGGAAATTGAATTTTGGGGCATTGTTCCCCCCTCCCCCAACCCACATTTTAGTAGAAGGCAATATAAATTTTTATGGCAAATTGAAAACAAATTATATTAAACAAAATAAGTTATAGCTGCCTCACAACCCCCCCCCCCTCCCCTACCACTACCACGGATTAGATTTTTAAGATTAATTTTTTCTTTTATTGGCTTGTTAATACATTTCGGATGAATTTGTTCCCTGAAGCAAAAACGATGCTGAGTGCTTGCATGGCCAAACATTATACGGAGAGTTGTCCCTCCCACTGAGCACCTCTCGTACAGCGCACCCTCAGGATGGAGAAGCCGTCATCATTTATTTTTGATTTTCTGAACTTACTTTTATCATATTGACAATCCTGTCTGATTAAAATCACCACCCTTCTGCCTACACCCATCAGGGTCTGATAGGTATCGATAACAATTCATTTTCACTTAACCTCTATATTTGCACACAACCTAAATATATATCTCATTTACCAAATACATGACTTTATCTGTTATTGAGAGGTGCAACTCTTCAATACTCAGTCTGGGGGTTACATAGAAAGCAGGATTAAAATAATTTGCCTGTCTCCATTTTAAAAATTCCAATACATTTTCTAAAGCCCTGATTGGTCAGAATTTTAGGTCGGGTGAAGATGAACCCCTATCAATACCTGTCAGACCCTGTAAGGAGAAGAGGGTGCTTTTAATCAGACTGATTGACAATCCTTTTCCGACAGGAAGCTGCAACGGAAGACCTCTTCGTTGCTTTGCAACGAGCTCGTTTCTAGTTTTATTTATTATATTTGCACTCTCATGGATGGGGTTAAAATCTGACATTCAGTTTTGAGTTTTACGTATAATAACTGATTTGTAATAATAATTGTGTGAATTTGATCTAGACTTTTGTCAATGTTTAAATATTTTCATCATCATTTCATTGACTGAAACCGTCTAAAATAAGGTTATCGTTACTAACACTGGGATCTAAGTGGGTTTCGATGAAACATAGTATATCAAAGTCGTGAACAAAGTAGTTTAAATGACCTAACTTGTGTCTAATATTGCGGATATTGGGATGTAGGATATTCAGAATATTTACAATATAGAAGGACTCGGATTAAGTTCAATATCTCCGCACGGCAGTAAAAGGATAAACATACAAAATGGGAAAAGAAATTAATATACACAGAACTTTGCAATATGTTTAACAAAAGGTGGCTAAATGTTTTACAAAGATAATAAAAAAGAAAAAGTAAACTTGCAAGTGGGGAATTCAAAAATAAATAATTTCTTGATACACCTCTACTTGTAAAATAAAACAAGCCGATTGCAGCTCTGTACTGGTCGACTGAGTTACCCATTATCTATCTTGTGATAGACTTGACTTGAAAAAACGGACTCCAATCAAAAGAATTATTTGCTATTAAATAAACTGCGAAATCAGGCATATGTGTAAAGTTATTAGCATGACGGAGAAAATGTTAAAAAAAGTATATACCATATAATACGAACAAATGGAAAACATAGAAACGAAAATAAATGTAGAAAAGGATGCTGTATATACATGTACAATAATACAAACATAAATAATATATGAAGTAAAATAAACACAATACAATGTAAACACAAAAAATGAACCGGTTTTTCCGAAAGTTTTGAGTAGAACGAACTAGACACAGACAGAATAGACAATACAAAGTAAATTGTAAGAAACGCAACATAGTCATTGAAGAAATAAGTTGTGTTTTGCATGTAGGAAATATTTACAGAGTTTTTAGTGTACACCCAAAATTGAGTGTCGAGCGTGTGAATGTGAGTCAACAAAACTGCACATAACAATATGCTGTTATATATATAAAATAAAAACTAGCTGGCAAAAAGCCTACAAAACTCCTGTAAGAAAATGCATTGTTAATGTAAAATGTATTGCAAATGTATTTAAAACTAGAGCCGAGCTCGTTGCAAGCAACGAGAAGGTCTTCCGTTACAGCTTCAAGTCGAGACAATCTGATTAAAATCATATCCTTGATCCCCTCCTTGTTTTTCTATTTTCGCTACAAGAGGATCTGAAGAAACCCCTCTTGAGGTCATCCCCTGTTGAACGTTTGTTTATAAATATACATGAGTTATTCTAGCAATCAGAGCAAGTGTTAGAAACGGTAATTTCGGGTTACAAACAAAAATGGAGTTGTATGACGAAATGATGCCACATGTTTGTGAATCTTTCCGTATCAGCAAGTAAGAGATGGAGCATAAGTTGATATTAGACGCCCTTAGGGAATCTAAAGAATGTATTGGCATAACTTCCAAATCATGTAACTGAGGAATGGAACCGACTATTTCATTGGTCAAAGCAAAGTTCACCAGGAGGTGACCTTAAGTGGGGTTTCTTCAAATCATCGTATAGGGACTATAGAAATTTTAATCAGATTGCAAGTCAAGAAAGGATTGTCATTCAGTCTTAATAAAACCACCCCTCTTCTTCTTACACTTGTCAGGGTCTGACAGTTATTGATAGGAGGTCATCTTCACACTACCTTAACTTCAGACCAATCAGGGCTTTAGAAAATCAATTTGAACTCTTCAAAAGGAGACAGAAAAATTAATTCATGCCTATTTTCTATATATTACTGCAACCTCCAAAATGCATAGTATTGAAGAGTTACACTTCTTATAAAACAGAAAAAGGCATGTCCGTGATAAGCTAGGGGTATATATTTAGATTGTATGCAAATTTAAAGGTCATTGAGAGGGGACGTCTTATTGATACCTATCCGACCCCGTTGAGTGTAAGGAGAAAAGGGTGGGCTGTCATTAAATTGGATTGTCAATATGATAATAGTAAGTTCAGAAAACGAGGCTCACTTTCAAAGTATTATTTTCCTACCAGACAAACTCTCCATTTAACTTATTTCACGGTTATATCAATTTATGATAACTGAAACCACATCTCTTATATGTACATGTATTTAATTATTCCAACCAGAAAATCGATAAATACGTTTACATGTATGTACAACTGATGACAGGATTCAAACTACTGGTATGCCTATATCATATAGTGTAATAAACACAAAATCCACTGCGCTGATGCATGGAAAAAAGTGTTATGTTTCATAAACATTTTGATTCCCTATATTCATACTTAAACCTCTACCGCTAAAACATGGAATAGTTTATGTAAAGTGCAGTGTTAAAATTAGAGATTGAAAAGAACACCAATTGTAAATAAACAATAATGCCTTCTCCCATCTGAGGGTGCGCTATTAGTATACGAGACTGAGGTGCTCAGTGGTAGGGATAAATATCCGTATAGTGTTTGGCCATACAGGCCTCAGTATTGTTTTTGAAAGGATGAGCATATTTATCTGAAATCTTCACAAGCAAGTAAAAGAAATTCACAAATCTTCAAAATTTAATTTTCAGAAAATGTTGGCAGGGGTGGGGGCAGAACTCCAGCTGAATCAAAAATCCTTTTTGTCACTTTTGTGTGACAGGAAGAGAGACCTCTGGTTTACAATTATTTCTATCATGTCACATTTACATGTTTTAGTTATAATATTTTGGAATTTTTTAAAGATACAATGTCATTTATTTGATAAAAATCATATATTTATGCATACATGTATTAACATGTGACGTGTGACGGTGTGAACCTAAAAGTAATCAATTTTGTTCAGTTTTTTACTTGAGTAACAGAAAGGCATAAACCAGCATTTTGTTCAGAGCACTGTGTACATTGTATATTTAAATCAAACCAAAAGAGATGGTGTGACTTCAAAACAATTTTTTGTTTTTTAAACAAGAGTTCTACATAATGTCAACCTCCAGAAAATACGATTTCTCTAACTTTTACATTTACAACAATTAATAAAATCCGTTGAACAACACATATCTATACCATTTAATTGTAACTTTGAGAAGTGCATACATTTTTGGGAGGCAACTGTGTCGCTAGTCTGTAAGTCAAGTGAATTATGTCCTAAGGTCTTTTAAAGAAATAAGAAACTGTCAACACTTGCAGTACTCTGATGATTTCTATGGCGACCGACTGCATTGAATAACGTATTTCATAACTTCTAAACGTGAGAACAAATAATTATAATTTAACATCTTTGACTTAAAACTTTAAACTTATATTCAACAATTGACCACTACAGTGATAGCTCACTTATTTTAATTACATAACAATTGATGATCTGCATCCATAAATTACCTATGGCTATCTGTGTCCAGGGTTGTGTGCACTTAAAGGCCGAGGTTTTTAACCGGTCAGTTTACCTTAGGTAAGTTCAGGTTGGGGTGGAGCCTATATTGAAAGAGGTGTGAAACCCCGAGGGAAACACGCTCGCTTGTGTATACATGTCTATATACACGGAGTATTAAAGTGCTCTCAAAAAGGTTTTCCGTTTATTTAAAAAGAATATCGTATTAATATGTACTTATAAAACAAATTGTTCTTCGTTGAAATGAATATAAACGCATGAAAAACCGCGTGCGACATGTGCAAAATCTTTCGTTTGATTGAACAAGTTTCTGTCGGGATTAACTGAGAATATATCCTGATGTTTTGTGAATTATACAATCACCCCACCGTACTCAAATACTAATGCAACTTTGCAACCAATGCTTGTAAATCTTTTCCGATCAGCTGCTAAATTAAAGTGCACAATAATTCTACCAGCTGCGCATGCACCAGAGCTGTCTGTACTTGTTTCTCTTCCGGTTTCAGCTCGTGAAATTTCTGAAAGAAATGTGATAACTAACGAAATAAATCGTTAACGCAATATTTGATTTCGTTTAATTATTTATTCTCAATTATTCACAAACATCTTTATTGATAAACGACGTCTTTCATGGATACATGATCGGCACCACATGATTTTGACAGACTATAGGTGATCAGCGCATTTAGTGTGGTACATAACCAAGTACGAGTAAATTTTTAACTCATATCTTTTAATATTTCTTTTGTTTAAAGTGCTAAAAGATAGCGATTTATCGTCACGGTATGCATCAAATCAAAAGAAAAAAGTTTATTGCACCGTCGTCGCGAGCGCTGGGCATGGTATACACAGGACGAGTAAACAAATGCCAATCATTTTCTAACATCCAAACTGGGGCCTCGATTTAGTTGATTAACAAGGGTTACACTGACCAGGTAATTTGAAGGCGGTGCTTATTTTCTCGGTCTTATAGGGACACGAGATTTTCGGTCGCACGGGGTGATTGAATTAACACGCAGACTGGCCGAATAAACACACAGATTGCAAAGTGAAACACATTTATTTAGGAAGAACGTTAACAAAGAAGGAGTCACCAAAAATTGATTTTCGATTTTTGTTCGCCAATTTTTAAAATTCAGCTCGAGCAGGGGGGGGGGGGGCGGAGCAGCACAGAGATGACTTTGTTTTTAAACTTCCTAGAACGCTTCGAAAATTAATGATTTTTTTTACTATGTAAACCCTGCTAAAATTTGGTACAACTCGTAAGAAAACTTATTTTACTTTCTACACTATTTAATTTTTGCGTTTGTCGAATATTTATTCTTACACCAGTATATATACATATATCCATGTGCATATATGACTCGTTGGCCAGGCAAAGTTTGAATATTGTCTTAAAAGTGTTAAAGTCTGTAAAAAGTCTAAGCAATAATAACGGAAATGATCATGAGTAACTACAGTCGATTCATCGTCGGACCCCACGGGTTTTCCATCCGTTACATTGCTTGAAATCAGTGTAACGGATAGAAAACCCGTGGGTTCCGACGATGCAGTATATTAATCTTAAGTTAAACACATATTAATTTTACATATGCCGGTAAATATCTCGGAGTTTTATTATATTTAATCTTTTATTTATACAATCGGCCTTGCATATTTAGAATCGAATTGATAGATTACTTTTATTCAATTAATGGGAGGTTTCTATAAGATTTTTCGCCCTAACGTTTAAATCAACGCTAAATCAACTGAATAAGGGAGATAAGTTCATCTTTCATCTAAAACCAATATAAATGAAAATAAAATAAACAAATAGTTTTGTGTTCGTACAAAATATCAATAAACATACACGTGTGATAAGGTACATGTAGATGTCCCCTCGCGCGCGATCTTCTCGGCCATGTGCGAGCGTGCGAGGGATGATCATCATTTAAAGGGGTAATCTTTGTGGTTTTTTGTTGTTGATCTAAAACATTATTAGTACAGTTCTTAGAACATTTTATACTTACAAACCCACCATTGATTTATGTCTGACGATGTTTTGGATTAGGAATAATATCGGATTTTATAATTTTCAGAATGACTTCTTAATTTACATTTTAAATAAAACATTAATAACTTAAAATTAAAACAGTTCCTGTATTTGCGGCTATATAAACTCAAAACAAGTACATAAAAGACGCGAATCTGGTGTATTAGATAACCGCTGACCGCTTGGTAGTGCACCCGCGGCCGATCTCCTCGGCCGCGGGCGAGGAATAGGTTACGTAAAGTTAAAACACACACAGCTCAGAACCCAGGAAGATTTGAAATGTTTGCAGTATAATAATAACTAAAATCTACCAAATAGAAGTTATTATTATATTTTTTTACTTAAAACCCACAATTGATCTATGCCTGATATTACTTCCGATTGAGAATGACATTTCTTTTATTAATTAACAGAACGTTTTCTTAATTGACACTCTATCATTTAATTCAATTTGAGAACAATAAACGTCTATGTGTGATCAAAATTAAAACAATTCTTGTTTTCGGCTAAATGAACTCATAAATTGAGAGACGTGACTCCGGTGTATTAGATAACCGCTGACCGCTAGGTAGTCCAGCCGCGACCATGGCGACCGACTTTCTCGGCCGCAAGCGAGGGATAGCTTACGTAATGGTTCACACACATAGCTCTGATTCCAGATATATTTTAAATGCACGCAGCAAGATAACTAAAATGTATCACATAGATTTATTTTTTCCGGGTAGTTTGTGTGATTTAATAGAAAAGAAAAAAAATGTTTATATTTTCTGTTTCTCGTTTTTTAGGATTGTGCAGAATTTACGAAGATGACTTAAACTCCTCACATAAAAGCATGTATCCTAAAAAAATTATTTTTTTCTTATGAATTAAAGCCTCCTTTTTAAACAGGCATACTGTCTGTCGTAACTTAATGTCAGTTGTACGCACAATGACTTTCGTTAACTTGCCAAATAAACACAGGTACATGTTAACATGTAAAGCTTTTTACACTCATACTACACAACTCACCAAAAAAATAACATTGTAACGACATTTATAAGATCCCAACAAACAACTTTTCCAGCGACAGCTATATCAAAATCCTAGCCGTTTTTTAGTTATTTAGCAAAAACTTTCAAGGGCCCTTGGCCCTTAATTTAAGGGGCCAGCCCTTTTTTATTGGTGTCAAATGAAAGTCCTTGACATTCTGCACAACTTTTATTCTACATGTCTTATCAAAATATATTTTGTTTAAAAGATACAAAGGAAAATATGTCTAAATTTTCGCACTTTTTGGAACCCTGTTTTTTGACCCCCTACCTTTTTCTAAATAAAGAAAGTAATCCAAAAACAAAAACCGATGTGCAAAACTTCAATGTCTCTGTTATTCAAATTCGTTGGATTCCCATTCCCTGCTATCATAGTCTCGGAGCCTTTGTCTGGAAACGAAAGGCCCTAATTTTTTTGAAAAGGGGAATAACTCGTTAACGGAAGAGGATTTTTAAAATTTATGAAATGGTTTAGATAGTGTTTTGTAAAGTCTATAAGCCCTGAAAATTTGAGCAAAAACCGTTCAGAAATGAGCAAGATATGAAGCCTCAAAGTTCGCGTCTAGGAAGAAAAAAAAAAAGAAAAATAAGAACTAGAGCAAAGCTCGTTGCAAAGCAACGAGTGGGTCTTCCGTTAATGTCGAAAGTAAAGTTCGAAGTTCCTGTAAGAAGCAGAGTTCTTAAACCAATAACAAAAGTCACTAAAATAACAAAAAGATAGAAAAAAAATCGAAAATTCTTAGTACGACTTAACAAAATCCAAATGATTTTAAGTACGAATTAACAAAAACCATAACAATTTCAAGAACGACTTAACAAAAAAAATCCGAATTTGTTTAAGTACGACTTAACAATTTTCGAATTATTTTAGGTACGAGTTAATTTAACTTTGAACTTAATACTATTTTCTTAACCCAGAATGCGGAATTAAAATTTCCGGAAAAATCCATTTTTAAACCCAAATATCTCTGTAATGCATCGTCCGATTTTAAAACGGTTTTCAGTGTTTGATTCAGCTTAATAAACTCTACAAAGCACGTATACGTTTTTGATTTGATCAAAAAATTCAAATTTTCGAAAAATTTGATTTACTTCCGGTTTCGACCGGAAGTGACGGATTTCCATTTCCAGCCTTATTGCACAGGTAAATTGACAAATTCATAACCACAGAAAATTTCAAGACTCTATCTTAAAGCATTTTTGAGAAATCCCCTGGACAAAATGACTTTTTTAAAATTTAAAAAACGACGTAACGTAAAAATGGAAGTGACGTTCTCATCGAAACTTTAATATCTTTGAGGCATTATAGCTGCACATTAGCTTTGAAAGTTTCATTTAAATCGGTTGAAAACTTTTTGAGTTATGAAGCCGAAAAGGAGTCAGAAAAAAAAGAAAAAGTATAATAATAATAAAAAGAAACCGAAGAATAACAAGAGGGTCTTCCGTTGGAAACGGAAGACCCTAATAATCTTAATCTGCACAATAATATAAAGGTCTTCCGTTGGAAACGAAAGACCTTAATTCGCAAGCGCATGTGGAATGTTATGCATCGGTAAGTTTGCTATCGTAGCTATTGACTGTTTTTTATTTTCATCTAAACATCTGTGACATGTTCAAAGAGCCGTGGAACCTTTTATATAGAAGCTTGCTTCAAGGTCTCTGCACACCCCTTACTGAGAGTGTTGTTGTAAAGTCTAAGTTACTTTAGGTAAGGGAAAAAGAATACTGTAGTAATGAAAACAACGCTTTAATTTTTTTTCATTGTGTAAAAAAGGCTTAAATGGGCGTGGTCACGATTTTATTCAACTTTTATTTTTCTATTTTTGTTGTTTACAATGCTGAAGTAATGCATTTGTAATGATCAACCAAAATTTGAGAGTCAGTTCTGAAGTTATAAGCAAGATACAGAGCTTAAAATTCTTTGTTATGTTTTGGTTTATATTGGTACAAAATACTGGTAAAAATTCTGTTTCAAGCAGATTTTTTCTGTCTGCTAATTTGTTTTGAACATAAATGAACAGTTCCTAGCGTTTGTCACATTCATTTAAGGGGGATGTACGGCCATCTTTTACATTTGAGAAGAAAAATGTAAACATTTCTTGAACTGGCTTGTTTCTGTCCAAAACTTACTAAAACTGTTGTCAAAAGATACAAAAGCAATAAATATGACGTCCAACGTGTTGCTTTGTATGCAAATTACGCATATACGGACAGAACAATGCATTTTTAATTCACTTAGAACTGCGCAGCTACAGACCTGAATTTAAGATTTAAAAATCCGAAAAAATATGTAAGGATGTTATTAGTGTCCACTCTACAACAATTTGTTGAGAAAAATGTCTAAACTTGCTTCCTAATGAGTCTCCAAAACCATCAATTTGCACGAGATGGAGACGTCTATGGAGGTACATTGAAGTTATATTTTCATTAAAAATATATCTATATTTTTTATTTACGGCAATAAATTCTTTTGGACCCCTACACTACTTCTAAAAATAATTTAATTTAATTTAATTTATACTTACAGAAATAAAACAAAACTAGATGCTGTCTTAGACAGTAATACCCACACCAAGTGTTTGCCCCTAAATAACACTGTTTTGTACCAGTTTTAGCATCTTCGCTAGCCAAGGGTTTTCGGTCCACTCTGCTACCCATAAACCCTTGGCGGATTTCATGACGAAAACTCGATGATGCGGTGGCGCTATCTAGCGAGCAACTTGAGTTGCGCCCCTTGTATATTTACATTTTAATCGAATGAAACGACGGGTAATATACAGGCTACGGTATTAATACAACTTGAAAACATGTTGACTAGCAAGAACAATGAACATAATTAACGATACTATTTAATGGGAATGAAGATATAACCTAGAGAAAGCAAGGAATGTTTTATTTATAGGCCTAGTGTTTGTAGTGACCTGTACCGGGAGTGAAAAAGTCGCTATATATAAATGCATTCAAGCCATAAAACCAGGTATCGTTGTCGTAATTATTGTGGACAAAAGAAATTGACAAAATACAGCTCATTGAACAATTGAAACTCTAACCATAAGCAGGGACGTATATACTAACGGGATAGGCAACTTCTTCATTCATGTTTACTTCCCATACTACGATCACACGAGCCTTGACTGTTAAATCCAGTAAAATATATCTTTTTTTAAAGTGATCTGGTTAGACCATCCTTGTGGAGATATTGTACTCGAGCACTTGTGCCTCAACTTGTGAAAAGCACCGAATGTTTTACCAAAGATCACAGTATTTACACGTGTGTTTCTTTTAAAAGTTTATTTATAAGCGCTTGTTTACAACGCTGCGATTGGATCAGCTACTTGCAGCTGCAACCAATCATTAAACGGAGCTTGTCACCGAGTTTTCGTAATGAAATCCGCCAAGGATTTATGGGGAGCAGAGTGGACCGAAAACCCTTGGCTAGCGAAGATGCAGTTTTAGTAAAAACGAAGGCCACATGCACATAATACACATGAGCGGCCCTATATGTACAATTTGTGGTTGAACTGTTTGTATGTAAAATTTTAGTTAATCAATAATCTTTTCATTTTAAGTCATAGAAAATATGGTCAATATAATTATTACAAACAAAATTAAATTATGCCCCCTCCCCTCGGCTGTTGCCAGCTTAATTTAGATTTGCTTCTACATCGTGTGCACGGATTTAGAGAAGGGTTGGGAGTGAGGGTCCAGACCCCTCCCCCTCTTGAAAAAATCATTTATATTAATGCATGTAGTAAAATACCACGAAATACACCTCGGATCACAATCCCCCACCCCCTGCAAACACAATTACATGTATTACTTGCCCCCCCTCCACCACACACGCACGTTCCTCATAGATAAATAAACATCAGAATATTTTGATAACAACGAAAGCCTGTACATGTACAATGTAGTTCAGTGCGTTATAATCAGAATTCTTTCATAGTGACATTTATAATTTTAAATTTTTTCAATATATGTATTTGGCCAAAAAAAAGAAAAAAAAGTCTTTAATTTTTTTGGAATCTTACATGTAAGTAAAAAATAGAAAAGCCCCAGCAGCATTTGAACTCTCTACAGACACGTAGTTAACGCTCTAACCCATTGCACTTTACTGTTAGGTAACATTATTTTGGGGGAAAATATCATATTTATACTTTATTGTTTATTTCAATAGGGAGTACATCACAATATGCAGGTGTCCTGTACCACCTTAAAGCTGAAATGTGTGCTTTACATAGTTATTTACCTAGTAAAATAGTGCTAGGGGTTTTAAAGAATAAAGTCATGAAAATACATGCATGTTACAAGAAAATGATCTTTGTCCGAAGTTATGTACGCAACACAGGTCTACAGGTCGCATTTGTGGGTACTAGTTTTACCCAGCTCTTCGGTTAGATGGGTTTCACGTGGTGTACATACTGGTATGTGTTTTCCATATGCACAAAAGGATTAATTAAACGTTTCTTTTGTGATGATCAGCTAAAGAGATTCATATTGTGCTCTAATTGGATTATCATAATGATGTTGACCAATATAGGTAAGCATAATACATGTACCTGGTAGAACTAGCACAATATTATGAGACACCGGCATACATAGTACATGTATTACTTTCACTTTCTAAATAAGTGATCTCCCTTAGCCAGCATACTGTATCATCATCTTTTAATATTTATCGATAAATTAGCTCATCATTGTTACCTATCCTATCACATTTGTACAGTTTCCATCATTTTAATTGCAAAAGATATTTTTTTCATTTGTCAGACTTACACTATTAAGTTGACCCCATATTGACCCTGTGACATATTGTATTAAATTTGTGTATTACATGTAAATAAGTGTAGAGACTTATGTCTATATGAGTTATAATAGGGAGGAATGGGTCTTTTTTCTTAATGTATTATGATGCATCAAATAAAATGTAGGCTAGGACCCTATGGGATTGTTGTCTTTAAACCACCACCACCCACCAACCCCCCCCCCCCCCTGAAATAGGAAATGATGATATACTTTGATAATTTTTAACTTTCGAGATTCCCCATCCCTAAACCATATTTATTCTTGCTCTTTGTGCGCATCAAATTGTATATAGGTTATGCCCCCTTGGAGACACCCTGACTTTCCAGAACTGGACATAATAAAGTATTTTATCTTATTCATATGTAGTGTTTGATCCATATGGGTAATTCCTAGCTTAATGATGATCCTGCTTTGTTTAGAAGTATTTACAATTGTCCCGAATACATATAACATTTTGTTTATCTTATTGATAAAAAATAAAAAGCATTTCCAAACTCTTTATGTGCATCTAGAGAAAAATACCAATCAAGAAATGATTTAAAATTTGCTACTGCACACATGTAAGAATGTAAAAAGACTGAATCTGATGGGGTGTGTGGAGGATAAACATTCAATTTTAACTTGAATATTAGGCAGAAAATAAGACTTCTGATCATATATCAATTATAGATCATTTGTCAAATGTGATTTTTTTTTAAACAAAAACATTATTTACGAGTTTATAAAACTTTTTAGACTCCAAATTATATTTTGATTTTAATAGATCATTCGACAATTAAGAAGAGTGTAAATGTAATTTTTTTTTTTAATTTTAAGCAAAAATAAATGCAAACCGTCATTTTATTTAGAGTCTAAGAAGGGATACGTACATGTGTCGATCTAGAAATTTTTTCAAGGGGAAAGGGGGTAGAGGGGTGGGGGTGGGCAACAGTTGAGTTGGGGGGGGGGGGGGTCCGAGGCATATTTTTGGCAATTTTTTATATTAAATGTAATTTAAAGAAATTTGTATTTTGAAGGTGGGATCTGGACCCCTGACTCCCCTCTAGATGCGCGCATGGGATAAATGTTAATTTCATGCTACTATATGTCTACCAGGATTAAATTAAATTTTTCAAAATCTTATTCCACATCCATTGGACAGCCCCTATCATATCCCAAGATATGATATGTCTATTCATTAAATCATAAGAGGAGTTCTGGGATCTAGGTTTTTTTAAAGAGTTATAACATTAATTTTCTGCAACTATTTGACTACCAGAATTAAATTAAATTTTTCAAAATCTTATTGCATATGATATCCATAGGACAGTCCCTATCATATCCCAAGATATGATGTGTCTATTCATTAAATCATAAGAGGAATTCTGGGATATAGGTTATGTTTAGGAGTAATAAACGTAAATTTTCTGCTATTATTTGACTCCCTGGATGAAATTTAAATTTTTCGAAATCTTATTCCACATCTATTGGACAGCCCCTATCATATCCCAAGATATGATGTGTCTATTCATTAAATCATAAGAGGAGTTCTGGGATCTAGGTTTTGTTTAGGAGTGATAAACGTCAATTTTCTGCTACTATTTGACTCTCTGGATAAAATTTAAATTTTTAAAACCACTGCACATCTATAGGACAGCCCCATTTATATCCTAAGAGATGGTATAGCTACTCCAAAGGTTGTAAGAGGAGTTATGGGAACCATACTTTTTTGCAAAAAAAAACGTCATTTTTTGTTGCCTACCGATCCCACTGTTAAAAAAAAATTCTGAAACCTTATCACACTTTAAAATGACACCCCCAATCATATTCTAGAAGATCATTTGGCTGCTGCAAAAAATGTTGACGTTTTTGAAACCAGATTTTTTGTAAAAAAAAAAAAAAAAAACCGTCATTTTTCAGCCACCAAATGACCCCCAGGACAAAATTGAAATTTCCAAAACCTTATTTCGCATCTATAGTATATCCCAAAACATATTCCAAAAGATGATTTGTCTATTGTTGAAAATGTAGGAGGAGTTCGAGGAAGAAGGTTTTTTGTGAAAAAAAACGTCATTTTTTTACCAATTATTTGACCCCCAGGACTACCAGTGATTTTTTTAATCCTTTTTACAAAACAGCATGATACCCCAAATCAAACTCCAAGAATTCTGTTTGCTGGTTTATAAGATGTAAGAGAAGTTTGAGAAAGTAAAACGTGACAGACGGACTGACGGACGGACAGACGGACAGACGGAACAGGGTAACAACAATATACCCGAACTTTCTTTAGAAAGTGCGGGTATAACAATTGGAACTGGTATAGAGATGTCTGTCACATTCAGTCCAGGTTGTTATAAATTGACATTTATTTTTATCGATGAAAATATAACGTCAATGTGCCTCCATAGACACGGGAGTTCTAAGTATAGGCTGGAATGTTCTTGTTACAGGTGTTCTAAGTGATTAAAAAAGCACTGTTCTGTTCTTAAATGCATAATATAAATACAAAACAACCTGTAGAATTTAATATATATTGCTTTTTCATCTTTAGACAACAGTTTTGGCCAGTTTTGTGCAGAAACAAGCCAGTTTAAGAAATGTTTACATTTTGATTCTCAAATGTACAAGATGGCCGCACATCCACCATAAGTCTAAACCTGGAATTTTCATTCAATATTCAAAATGTTTACATAAACATGACCGGAACTTTTATTTAGATAACAAGAATTAAAAGCTTTCTATCTCTCGTATAACTAGATGACTGACACCCAAAGTTTAGTTTAACATAACAAATGTCTCACTTAATCAATTAACATCCTAAAGTTGTACAGGAAAAAGACATCATACATAGTTTGGTAGCAAAAAATATCTGCAACCCGTTTCATTAAATTAAAGGCTTCGCGTATCTCTTTCAGAAACACGTCGTAGTATTGTTTTAAAATTCTACTTAGCGAAACCCAAATTAAAAATTAATTATATTGTTATTGTAGTAACACATTATTGCATGATGGCGAGGAAGATATGAAGATTATTTCCCCCTAGGAAAAACCTATTCTCCGAAGGCATCACCTAAGGGAAATTTGGTTTTTCTTAAGGAATAGATCTGGGACTTTCCATACAAATGGAATAAAAAATACCGAGACTTCCAAACGGGTGGAATAGGATATTTATTTCCCAGAAGAAACAAAGGTTATTTTTCGCCCTGTCACTACAGTGTCTAAACCAATCAGATGTCGAGTTATATAGAAATTTTATGAGAAGAGAAAAAAACTTGCAATTTTTCATTTTAACGAATGAATTTTCAAATTCAATTGTCCAACAGAGAAAAACGAATGGCAAATGAAGATACTGGGGCGATAATATAAAGTGCTTTGTCATAAAGAGTAGATCAATAAAGGTATTCGTTCAAATTTACGTACATTCGATTAAGTTAAAATGAAAATAAATAGCCTTTTTTGCTACATTTGAACGGTCATACTAATAAACGCAATGCTTGTTTCTGCAAAACTCGTAAAATACTTGTTGTTCTTCAAAATTTTCCGCATACAAATTCAAGGCACAATGCATGTAAGCAACAAGCATCCCTCAAATAAATTTTAAAAATCATTCTATTTACCCTTGAAAACTCCAGTAATTTAAACGAATTTTCCTGATTTCCTTATTATATTTGCACTTTCATCAATGAGGCTAAAAGTCCGACATTCAATTTAAAGTTTCAATTACAATATTTGATTCATAACCGTTGTGTGAATATAATTTAGACGTTTGAGAAAAATTTAAAATCTCATCATGGATCACATGTAGAAATATGAGAGAAAACTTCAAGGAGTTTTTTAACCCAAAATAACGGTATCGGCATAAGAAAGAAAACGTTTGCACTAAATGTTAAAAAAAGAGCTCTTAAAACATTACTTCAGTTTCAGACTCTCACGATTATATATCAATACAGTAATGGATTAGTAAAGTTTGTGCGCACTCTTAATTACGGTCGAAGTTTCCATGAAGTTATATTAATTGTATAATACATACCATGCCTAAAAATGGCACCAAACAAATACAGAAAAAAAACCTTCGTACGTTTATTGAAAAAAAAAACCCATTAGCTTTGGACAAATAAAAATTGAAAAAAAACGAGTACACATGGACTACTACACCAAGAAAGGATGACTGCACTTAGCGCCGGGTTTTGGGCCCTTTTCGGTCGCTTCTGTTGCGTTTATTTCTTAACCTAATATCACTTTTGTTAATTTTTTAAAGAGTCTAGTCTATTTCCAACATGAATTAAGATTTTAGACTGTGATACAATAAGCTCATTCTATGTTTTTCTCCTTACAACTGTGGTAGAACAGATTTATTACTATTTATTTCATATGTATTTATTCGATTTTGGATTTTTCTATTTTCGTTTTGTGCAGTATATTCTTAAATATTATTCATCTAAAGTTTTATTGCGCGCGTATGGTTCTTTAATTTCATTGGTTCATATTATTATCCAATAAATTTGATTCTCTATTAGCATAAGTAACCGTTCAAACTAAGTAAAATTGGGCAGTACTTCATTTTCAACGACGTCGATCAATCCACCGTATATCAGCTGCATCTTGTGGTATGTTCATATTATATTTAGTTATATATTTCTTTACTACCATGATAGTGATTAGGGCATATTATTTTAATTGCAAGGTTTATACTTTATCGTATTTTTGCAGTTAAACTTGCCATAGTAATTTCTAAAACTTGTTTGTAGTTCAAATATTAAATTGTTACAAAACATGTTTTTATCATATAAATGAATACTGGAGTAACGGTTGCTTATTGTCAACGAAATATCGAAACTAAAACATATTAAACGTACATGTAAGATTGTATTTTTTCTAATGTATTTTCCTTTGTTTATAGGCCAATGCTCTAAAACGTTTAATAAATCTATTAAACAAAACGGCTGTCTTTTGGATTTCCTTACTGCTCGGTTACACATGGCGCTGCGAGCAAACATCTCCAAGCATTGACCACCGTAGGAATTTATTTTCCAAATATGCAGCTAAGTTTCTATTATTATAGTGAATTTATCAGAAAGAGCTTGTTCGACTTGCGGCAGTGAGTATATATCACGCTATGATTTCCTATCCGAGTTAAAGTCCTAGTACTTTCCGCGGTGTGAATTGTTTTTGTGAGTACTGTTGATACCATTGTTGTACGTATTATCACCATGAAGAAAGCTGAATTGCAACATCGCGTTCATGAACTAGAAATGGAACTATTAGAAGCAAAACATAGATCACAATCGAAACAAGTAATTGAAAAACAAACTTTTATACCCGAAACAAGAAAAATAAAAACTTTTTGTGGCCGCCCTATGTCAAAATCCGATGTATCTATTGATGATTGGATAGATGAAATTGAAATTGTATTCTCAGCACGAAAATATACAGATTTGCAGAAAGTGGACCTTATCTATTCACACTTAGAAGGCCAAGCGAAAGAAGAAGTTAAATTCCGCCCAGATATTCGGCAGGACCCGTACGCCATGTTGGACTGTCTCCGTTCGGCATTTGGCAATCCGGAATCAGTTACCTCGTTACAACAGAAATTCTTTGAAAGAAATCAACAGGATTCAGAAACTATTAGACATTATTCGTACGCATTACTGGAGTTATACCAAAACGTAGTCAGAAAGGACAGTAGTGTTTTTCCGAACAAACACCTTACTTTGTGTGAGAAATTCGCTAATGGCTTACGTGATTCGTCTTTAAGAAAAGAAGCAAAGAAACTACTCAGAAAAAAACCTACAGAATTTCACATCTTCCGAGACGAAATCATCGTATTCAGCGAAGAAGAGGAAACCGCAGACAATAGAATCGCTACGTCAACTAAACCGAACACGACCAACGATCAACAGAATTTAAATACCCAGACGACCGACTCACCTACAACTGACCAGTTATTGAAAATCATCGAAGCGCAACAAAAGCAAATTGACTCTCTAACCGGTTTGATCAGAGACTGCGGGACCAGCCAGCAAACAAGGGAAAATCGTAACTATTCTCGTTCCCCACCTTTGTGTTATCAGTGCGGTAGAGTTGGCCATATTCAAAGAAATTGCCGTTCTACTAAACACCGTGAAACAACAACCGGATCGTCGGAAAACAAATCACATCTATTAAAGTGAGTCCGTTAATAGATGATTATAAACAGGACTCGAGATTCGATAGCCGGGTTATTGGAAAGTGTCCGGTGATAAATATAAGGGTTTCTGGAATAAATCTTGCGTGCTCAGTTGATACGGGGTCTATGGTTTCCACGGTAACGGAAAGTTTCTACCGCAAATTCATTGAGCCTCTTGGTACATTGCTGATTCAGAACAGTTTTATTCAACTGAAAGCAGCCAATGGACTAGAAATTCCTTATATCGGATATATTGAAATAGATGTTCATTATCATGGAAATATTCTCAAACAGCGAGGTTTATTGATAGTGAAAGACTCGACTGATGATTCTACCCGGAAACGTAAGGAAGCTGTACCCGGTGTAATTGGTATGAACATAATAAGTGAATGTCGAGATATGTTATCTTCATGTCAGAATACTGGAGATTTAAATGAAGTGTTTGCAGAGAACAGTGTGTTCGATAATAAATCTATTCATGGATTCGCTCGAGTGAAAGGGACTTTCTCTGTACCCATTCCAGCCAATACCGCTATTGTTGTTGAGTGTACCGGACCGCATATTGACGGGGACGTGATTGTTGATCCCTTGACCAACGGAGGGCACCTACACCGTAATTTCCGGACTGTACCTACCTGCGTTACCGTTAGCAAAGGAAAATTGTGGGCCAGAGTAGCAAACATCGGTGATGAAGATATATATGTAAAACCGCGCACGATGATTGGAACTGTGTCGAAATGTGATGTGGAGAATAAAAATTCGAGCATTGGATTTAATCGTGTCGGCAATGTCGAGGAAGTATTTATTCAGAAATGTGAAGTGTACGAGATTTCTTCCAGTGACGATGAATTTACATTACCAGAGGATATTCATCAGCTTGATTGTAGTGATAAAGATAAAGCATTGATTACCTCCCTTTTCCGGAAATACAGTGATGTCTTTTCTAAAAACGACGACGATATCGGATGCACAGATACAGTTCAACATCGTATTCGTCTTACTGATAATGCACCAGTTTCTCAACAGTATCGTCGAATCCCTCCATCTCAGTTTGAAGAAGTAAAGCAACATATTCGGAAGCTGCTGGAAAACGGTGTAATTCGCGAGAGTACAAGTCCCTTCACATCTCCGATTGTGCTTGTTCGAAAGAAAGACAACTCTTTGCGTCTATGTGTTGACTACCGTAAACTCAACGAGAAAACTATCAAAGACAAGTTTCCCCTACCGAGAGTTGAAGAAACATTCGACGTGTTGCATGGTTCTTCCATATTTTCTACTTTAGATCTCACTTCCGGTTACAATCAAATTGAAATTTCAGAAGAGGATATACAGAAAACTGCTTTCACTACACCTTTTGGACTCTATGAATATACCCGCATGCCATTCGGTCTTACAAACGCTTCAGCAACATTTCAACGTCTAATGCAACATTGTTTCCGTGAAGAAGTTTTCAACACTTTACTTGTTTTCCTTGATGATATCATCGTTTTTTCCAAAACATTAAGTGAAAACGTTCATCGTCTGGACAAAGTATTTTCCATTCTTCGTCAACATGGATTAAAATTGAAGATGAAAAAGTGCCGATTTTTTAAGTCATCTGTTAAATATCTAGGCCATGTCGTTAGTAAAAACGGTATAAGTACTGATGAGGACAAAATTAAGTGTATTGTTGATTGGAAGATCCCAGAAAATGTTAAAGAAGTGAAGTCATTTTTGGCTTTGCGGGATACTACCGTCGATTTATTAGGCATTTTTCACAGATCGCGGAGCCTCTACTAGAAATTGCCAAAAAGAATGCTAAGCATCCAAAGACAACTTTTGGTGATAAGTGGACAACAGAATGTCAAGACTCATTTCAGAAGCTGAAATCTCTATTGTCATCAGCACCGTTATTAGGATACGCTGATTTTACGTCTCCTTTTATTTTAGAAACGGACGCTAGTTCTCAAGGCCTGGGGGCTGTGTTATCACAAGTGCAAAATGGACGAACTGTGGTCATTGCTTACGCTAGCCGATCGTTGAGACCGAATGAAAAGTCTTCAAAGACCATGAGCAGTCTGAAACTGGAACTTCTTGCTCTTAAGTGGAGTGTGACTGAAAAATTCCGCGACTACCTTCTTGGAAATAAGTTTGTCGTATTCACAGACAACAACCCTTTGAAGTATTTGTCATCAGCAAAACTGGGAGCGTACGAGCAGAAGTGGGCATCACAGTTAGCGGACTTTGATTTTGAAATCAAATATCGTCCTGGTAAACAGAATACCAACGCTGATGTTTTATCCAGACTTGCAAATGACAGTGATGTTCTTAATCAGTGTATCGATGGAACCAACATTCCACTGGATATTAAGGCCGCTCAGTCCTCTGTCATATATATCGAGTCAACAGATGTTTCTTATTGTGACACGTTTCCTAGTTATTCAAATGATGATCTCCAGGATTTACAAACCAAAGATTTAGTTATTGGAAAATGTAAGGAATTCGTTGTATCTAAAACTGTTCCTAAACCTAGTTTTATTCGAAAGCAGAGTAAGAAAGTGCAGATACTTTTACGACAACTTAAACATTTGGAGTTACGTGATAGTGTTATTCATAGACGAATTAGTGACCCAAAGCCTGGTGACCTAGATCAGATTGTACTTCCGGAATGTCTCAAAGAAATAGTTCTACAAAGTCTACACGATGAGAATGGACATCAGGGAATTGAGAGAACGTTCAACATAATCCGACAAAGATGTTAGTGGCCTAATATGTACAAGAATATTAAGACCTATTGTCAAAAATGTGAGAGATGTGCAATTTCAAAAATACCGCCACCAACTGTTCACACTAGTATGGGACATTTAAGTGCATCAGAACCTATGGAATGTATTGCAATAGACTTTACGGTTCTTGAGAAATCCCAGGGATTCGAAAATGTACTTGTGTTAAAGGGACTTGGACACGATTTGAGCTTAAAATTTTAAATTTTATTTTTCCATTTTTATTGTTTAGAACGGTTAATATGGGTATATTTAATGCTTTGTCAAAACTTGAAAGTCAAATATTGAGTTATAAGCAAGATACAGAGTTTGAAATTCGTGTTTTGTAAACAAAGCTCGAGTCTTGTTATTGTTTACATATGTGTTGTACTGGTATAAGTTTCAATCAAATGTTGCTTTCTTTCTGTTGTTAATATTATTTATGAACACATTGAATCAGTTTATCTTGTTTGCCACGAGTCATTTTGTCAAATAAATAGTAATTCATTACCTATCATTATTTGTAAACAAATATAAGACTCGAGCTTTGTTTACATAACAATGAATTCTTACCTCTGTATCTCTCTTATGACTTGACTTCAAACATTCAAATTTTGGTCAATCATTCAAAATGCACAAGTAAACAAGTTTATACATAAAAAACATAAAATAAAATTTTGAACTCAAATCGTGTCCAAGTCCCTTTAACGGATGTGTTCAGCAAATGGACTATTGCAGTTCCAACCAGAGACCAAACCGCACAAACTGTAGCGAAAGTACTAGTAAGACAACTTTTTTGTACATTTGGTGTATGTAAACGTATCCCCTCCGATCAAGGAAAGTGCTTTGAAGCTGAAATAATCCAACACCTGTGTTCCCTTTATAACGTCAAAAAGTCGAGAACTACAGCGTATCATCCTCAGGACAACGGGCAATGCGAACGCTTCAACAGAACGTTACACGACTTGCTTCGGTCTTTACCACCAGCCAGGAAACGTAAGTGGCCCGAGTACATTAAAGAGTTAGTGTTTTCTTATAATGTTACACCAAACGCATCGACTGGTTATTCCCCCTACTACCTGATGTATGGACGACAACCAAACCTTCCAATAGATTTTCTTCTAGGCATAAGCACCAAACCGTCAGATGAAATCAACATTGACAGATGGGTGGATTTACATTCGGAGAAACTTTTGTTTGCTTACAACAGAGCCAGAGATGAACTCAACAGAAATGAAGTAGCAAGAAAGCAGAGACATGAAGCTGGAAGATCGGAAAAAGAACTACAGATTGTTGATAAAGTGTTTATTCGAAACAGAGGATTAAAAGGTAGAGACAAAATCCAGGACAAATGGAAAGCTGAGGTTCATGTTATCGTAGACAAACCGTATAAATCCGTGTACAGTGTGAAGCCAGTGAATAGTGATTCTGTGAAAACTGTGAATCGTTTGGAATTAAAACCAGTCAATATGTGAAATGTGAATATATTTTCGACTGCAAATATTTGTGATGCATAGTTATTTGTATTAGTATATCTATATATTTTATATGCATTTATTATATTAATTCGAGGACGAATTAACATTTTGTCGGGGGGTATGTGGTAGAACAGATTTATTACTATTTATTTCATATGTATTTATTCGTTTTTGGATTTTTCTATTTTCGTTTTGTGCAGTATATTCTTAAATATTATTCATCTAAAGTTTTATTGCGCGCGTATGGTTCTTTAATTTCATTGGTTCATATTATTATCCAATAAATTTGATTCTCTATTAGTATAAGTAACCGTTCAAACTAAGTAAAATTGGGCAGTACTTCATTTTCAACGACGTCGATCAATCCACCGTATATCAGCTGCATCTTGTGGTATGTTAATATTATATTTAGTTATATATTTCTTTACTACCATGATAGTGATTAGGGCATATTATTTTAATTGCAAGGTTTATACTTTATCGTATTTTTGCAGTTAAACTTGCCATAGTAATTTCTAAAACTTGTTTGTAGTTCAAATATTAAATTATTACAAAACATGTTTTTATCATATAAATGAATACTGGAGTAACGGTTGCTTATTGTCAACGAAATATCGAAACTAAAACATATTAAACGTACATGTAAGATTGTATTTTTTCTAATGTATTTTCCTTTGTTTATAGGCCAATGCTTTAAAACGTTTAATAAATCTATTAAACAAAACGGCTGTCTTTTGGATTTCCTTACTGCTCGGTTACACAACTTTCGAAAAAAGGAGAATTTTTGCTTGTCTGCCCTTGACCAAACATTAGATCGATATTAATATGCATGAGAGGTGGAGCTGACATTATCAGAATGGTACTAAAATTAGACTAGCATGAATAACAATATGTATAAAAGTTTATGTGATCACTCTTCCATCATAACCCTATCTATTCTATATGGTACATGTATATTATTTACTATGGTTTCAACAATTTAACCACGCCCAGGAAAGTACAGAAGTCTTTAAATCAATGCTTGACAACTTAACGTGTTCGAAAACATTGTCCTAGTTAGCACATAACACGCTACCTTACACGCCACGTGATAGAATTTTGTATTCACAAAGTTACCTGAGGTGAGAAATCACGTGGAGAATTATAATATTCAACATGCATCAACCCTTGGTTACAACAGGGAAAGCGAAAGTAAGAAAAAGCAGTTTTTTCTCATTTTAACCATGAGCGCATGTTTGTCTATTAATCTCCTATTAACATAACTTTGATAATGCAAATATACAACTACTGTTAAACGGAGAACAATAGACAAACATGCGCTGACTATGTATTAAGTCAATATAAAAGTGGGCGTCCTCATTATCGTATGAAGATTCAAGAAATCGTGATGACCCCCGCCTATGAAAACAAATTCGTACTTGGTAACAACATACTTTTATTTAACGCAATTACGTAAAGTTGCAGTTTAGATGTGGACCATTTCTGCAATTGAAAGAAAACATTTTTTTTTTAAAGTTTATTTTCTCGCAAATATCGCATGTCCTTAAGTGCAGTCATCCTTTCTGTTAAATTAAGACTAGCATATAGGTACATAGATGTGTATTTTATGTCGTAGAGCATGGAAACTAAACTATATCCATTGGCTTCATTTAACTGAAAACGCAGAAAAGAACGAGTTTATTGAAAGCATGTGACTACACACACTCTATATAGATGTTTGATGTACTTATTTCGTCTTGCTCTCTTTCATTGTCGTTACAGTACACCGATGACCTTTCATCTATTTTTGGCTGATTGTATACACGTGGTAAGAACATTTCTTCACGATCAACATAGTTAGATGGATGCTGTTCATTGGTGTTTGGAACCTTCGTATTACGTCTATGGAAAAGAAAATGATTTCCACTTTACATATTAAACTAAAACAGCAGCTAGTTAGTCAAAGGTAAAAGAAGTAAATGTTCGCCACAGTAACAAAAGAATGTATCAATTCCTATAATAATATTTTTATCTTTTATTCATTATGCTATAAAATTACTAGAAAATTGAAACCTGTTGAAAACCCGTTTCAAAACGTATCCAGTTGCTGACATGACAATTCCAATGAGGATTCCGAGAAGAACTAGTAGGATTTTATCGCTCAGATCGCTGTTTGATCTAGAGATCTCATCAATACTTATAAATTAAGGCATTTTGCCAATAAACTTCGAAATGCCTGCACCCGAGTAACTGCTCACACCTTTGGCATTTCAACATGTGTGAGTTGATGTCCGTAAGCTATAACTGAATTTTACCTGATAAGTAATTATTGTAAGATAAATTAAAAACCTACTTTCATTTTCGATAAACCAGCCCGAAATAGCAAATATGTGAGTAAGGTGGTGGACACGCTTTGGCGGATCCAAGTCAGTGGGAGTTTGCATCAAAAAATATACTTACAATGAAATAATATTGAATGATTATGTAAAGAGTGAATATATATCCTGGGAACCTATTTCGGGTATACATAAGAATTGAGATTTGACAAATGTTGAATAAATAAAATGAGCCAATTCGTTTCTTGAATGTGCGATTTTTGTTTTGATGAATAGAACTTTCCAGAACGGGGTAACCAAGAACGCGGTTTGGCTAATTAACGTCATGTTGGAAAATGTAGGATGAGTCACCATGCTTTGTGGGCAGATCGAACATCTGGTTAATAAAAAAAAGTTAATAAATAAAATGGGCCAATAGACGCGATTTTATTTTTGATGGAAAGAACTTTACAGAACGGGATGTCAAAAAATGGGGTTGACTAATTAACACTATGGCGAAAAGTGCGTACACGTTTTTTAAATAATATATACATTTTTTATACCATGACAGATTGGTAGTAAACCTTATAAATTAATTTGTTGACAGTGTTTTATCTAAATTTCTTATTTTGGGCAATAATAAGTGAAATTTGACATAAAGAACAAAGTTCTCAACAGAGATACGTACACGCTCTATACACCCACACTCTGGTTTGAAATAAGATAATAGTCTATTTTTTTCCAGTCAGCTGCAACAAAAAGAATTAAGGTCATGTACATGATCATGTGAATATACTCCATTTCAACTTAGATTTTCATCCCTGTCCTCTCCTCTAAATTTTCAGCCACGCAGTTGCTTTTTTATTTCAATTTTATAGAATATTTTAAGAAAAGCAATTAAAAAAATTTCGGACACAATACATAAAAAAATGAACAAAAAAACCTGGTTCAACATTTTAAGCATTGTATCATAATATAATATGTGAATATAATATAATACGTGAATTATTATTAATCCCCGCGCTTGCGCGGGATATCATCTAGTATTCTTGAAAAAAAAGTATAGTTATATCACACATTTATTGTGCTTCGTAACTCTAAAGTAACTATAATTTTAGGGTTTTTTTCTCTTCATACGTTTTGTTAAAATATTAAACAAATTTTCCCATTTAAATATGAACACTCAATTGAGCCTATGTGTCGGTCTTGAGGCATAATTTACAATTTAGAATCTACACTATATCAGGATGCTTACAAAGTTATATAACCAATTGTAGTTCTTATGAAATTTAAGATGTTATATTACAAAACATTATTCTGTAGATTAACAAATTCATAAGCATTAACAGATTTACATATTTGGCAATATATTTTCAGAAGCTAACAAACATTACAAATATGTTACTTATAAAGTTCAAATAAAAAACAACAAAATATTCCCATTTCTGAACGTGTAAAATATATTGATTATAAATCATTCACTTCAAACCCTTTTTTATTATTTTAAAAACAACACAATCAATTAATATTCAATATTTAATAGGGGCTCGCTCTGCGGGCGACATACAATGTATAGTGATCAGTCTGTCCGTCTGTCTCTCTCTCTATCTGTTTGTCCGACTGGGATCACTTGTACATGTACGGAACATATTCTCCTTCCCCTTAGATCACTCAGGTTCATGCTTTGCACATAGTGCCTTTGGATAATGACTGCAGTAACAATCAGGCAAGTCTTTAGATCTAAGGTTAAGGTCATTAATTATGTTACAATCATGGTCTGAATTATGTTTTCCCCCTCGGTTTGTTTGGTTAAGGTCAAAGCAAAATTCAAAGGAATACTCTTAATCATTATGTCCGTTATTAAAAGCAATGCGCTATGAGATGTTCACAATCTCAACGATGTTTAGTATTTGCTAATTTTCTATCAAATTACCCGTAAACTCCCTTTATCAACAAAAAATGAAATTGTACTGTTTTGTTTTGTCGTTCGTTAAACTATGCAACTTACCGGTACATCCTACAATTCTGTCACAGACATGCTGATCCGTACAGTTACATACATTCCTACAGCCATGACCGTAATATCCCTCTAGACAAGGTCCACCAGCACAGTTTTCACCAAATGAACCAATGCATGCTTGTTGTGTAAACACATAACTAAATATTACTTTAGACAAAAACTGAATAAAAACTCATTTATTTCTGCATTGCATCAGATGTCTTTCAAAGTTATCACTTGTTTAAATAACTTTTAATATAATGTTGAGAGACGATTGAACCTCCTTGCAGTCTTAGCATACAGAAAACATTTAAATGATTTTTATATTTTTTTTTATTTATGTAAAACATTGTGCACGGCATTGTTTATCATGTATTCATCTACAAGCATTTGATTAAAACAGAAGACAACAATATTAAACGTTTGCGCAAATTATCCGGGGAATGTTTGTTAACTTACGTTCACAGCTGTTATCTACCAGTTGATAGTTTGTGCAGCACCTACAACATAATCATGTATATATGCATTGTACATGCATGTATATGCATTGAACAAGTATTTAAATTGAACTCTTTACAATGAAAAAGATTTATCCTATCATATATATGGCACTGATACAAATAATACAAAATTGGATGTAATAGTCATACTTTGACAGAACATTTTTAAGGCGGGCTCATACTGAGGAAGTTTTTTTGTTTCTTGAAATTATTAGTATGGCATCTTGTGTCATCTATAAGCACTAAAAACCTACTATTAACTTGAGTAAGTTTTTTTACAAGAATTTCCACACTATAAACACGCCTTTTCATAACACGTTTTCAGTCAATTCATATTGTTGTTGTTAATCAAGTATTATGTGTAAAACGCATTACAAATGTCATTTTCGTTAATAAAAGACATTTGTAAAGGAAGTATACCAATAAACAAATTAAAATTTTACAAAATTTGACTCATCTTGAAATATTTTTTCTTTTATAATTTCTTCGTCAACTGCATTATTTTACCTCATTAGAGTTATATTTATCTATACCTTCTCATTGTGTTGCAATTGAAAGCTAAAAATTGGAGGAGCTAATTTTTGTTGTTGAAAATTTCTAAGTAAATTGGTTTGTATGTTTTGAAAAATAGTAAAAGTATTTTGGTAAATAAATATTCTTAATATTTGTAAAAATGTACACAGTATTTGTATATACTAAAACACATATACAAATACAGTATTTTCAATGGTATAGTTGTTTAAGATTAAAGAGACAGTACGGCGCATCTTATTAAAAAACCGACTTGAAAAAATTTCCTCCATGAAATAAATGTAATTATTTCATTAAAATTAATAATTACTAATATCCCATACTTATTTATATAGCAAAGTGTTACGATGTTCAGACTTCTATACTATTACGCAAGCGTATTTACTGTAAACAAAACACATGCAGGGCTCGCGAAGATTCTCCTGGACATGTTTGTTAATAGAAATATGTCTTTTCTACTTCTCTCAGGATATAATTGTTCAAGGTTTTTAAAATAACCACAACTATTTTTTTGTAAGCAGGTACATATATGTATTTAGCGTGTTATTCATAGGAGTTGCTACAACCTAAATTCATTTTTTGTAAGTGAGGCCCCTTGAGGGGTTATTTGACATATCTTTGTCAGTTCATTTCAAAATGAACTGAAATTGGTTAACCATTAATAAATTATCGAGAAAGTGATGATATGTTCCGTTTTGAGAGTCCCTTTTACATGTACCTCGTATACCAAGATGACCGTAGTCGGGCGAAGATCTTGTTGTTTTCAACACGTGGCAATTACTGTCAATCAAAATCCACGTGGTACAAATAAACGATAAGATTATTCCGGTTTGTACGACCCTTAAATTTCCGAAAGCTCATATTTACATTAATTAGACATGTGAAAGGGGATTTTTATGTACTTCAACCGTCACACTAAACGTTATTAATTATTTTCTAACGATACACTGGGTAAATCTGAAGTTATTCATACAATGTGTTTTCAGCTGTACTGTCTCTTTAAAACCCTCTTAGCATGTAGAAAAATACACTTTGATATGATGATAATGAAGTATCATTAATACAATGTTTATACATAATTCTGTGATTCTCCAATAATGAAAAGTATAGTACATTTCTTAAATTCTATCAATGGCGAAGTTCAATCTTAAATCTGTTATAGTGTTTAAGCACAAAATACCACACATCACAATGTATAAACTATTTAGTGAGGGGTTTTGTAACATCCTTTCAAACCTAATCATCATATTCTAAAGATATTACCTATACAAAATTAAGAGTTTTCTTAAATAAATTTTAGGTTTTAAAGTATGGTTCATTTAGTTTTATTTTGTGCACAAATCATATACTGGTAATATACATTTTGCAATTTGTTTAAATAGTCACTTAGTTGTTAGAACAAATGAGTTATGTACCGCGATTTATATTCGAATGTTAATACTTTATACTCAGGGGTTCCACAGGGGTCAATAATGCGGCCTCTGCTATTTTAATATGTGAATGATTAAGCAGATAATATACCCATTCTTTGTAAACTTTGTGCTGACGATAATATATAGTAAGCACGATCCTTCGGATAATTTAAAAATAATTGAAAATAACTTGAAAAGGATCTCAAAGAACTAGAGAAAATCTCTCGAAAAAGTCTTCTTGAATTTAATCAAACAAAAACTGTACTAAAACACAGAAAAGTTCAACAATGACCATCTCTGAGTTTCTAAAACTGCCCCATCAATTGGGAGCCTAGCCACAAGCACTTAGGAATAACTTTCTCCAATAACTTTACATAAGCGACATACTTTGGTATTATTATTGTAAAAATAAAATGTCAAATCTAATGAAAACAATCAAATATAAATTAAACCGGAAAACACATTTTATTATTCTACACATCCTTCATCGGATCACACTTAGAATATGCTTCAGAAATTTGGGGAGAGAGTTCTCTTGTGGACTCTAAAAAAGGCGAACAAGTATCAATATCTGTTGCTCTGTTGCTACAATAATAACCAGTTTATCAATATATGCCCATATAGACTCTATTTTAAATCAGGGGGTCTCCTACACAGACCGTCCACTGCGTCGGACGGGATTTTTCTTTCTCGGGCTTATGATCTTTAATACAAAGATGTACTTGCCACTTTCAAATCCGGTGTTTTATATATTTTTTAGATTTTAGTTTAGTGCTAGTTTTGTAGATGTTTTTCTCCTTTCATATGTAGTTTTTATTTTATTGTTCTTAAGAAGGGACGAGTTACCCCGAAAATTTGACAATATTTTATTTTATTGTTCGTGTCGTTGGTTATTTTTAGTGCTTATATATATATATATATATATATATATATATATATATATATATATATATATATATATATATATATATATATAATCTGTCATTATTTTCGGCTACCCGTCAACCTGTCTAACTGTCTACCCGTCAACCTGTTAAAGGCCCAGGTTTTGAACCGGTCGATTTACCTCAGGTAAGTTCAGGCGGGGTGGAGCCTATATTGAAATCGGTGTGAAGCCCCGAGGTAAACACGCTCGCTTGTGTATACATGTCTATATACACGGGGAATTAAAGTGCTCTCAACAGAGTTTTTCCGATGATTTGAAAAATATCCTATTTATTTGTACTTATAAAACAAATTGTCGATCGTTGAAATGAATTTAAATGCATGAATAACCGCGTGCGACATGCATTATACGATCATTCCACCGTACTCAAATACTAATGCAACATTGCAACATACGCTTGTAAAACTTTTCCCATCAGCTGCTTAATTAAAGTGCACAATAATTCTACCAGCTGCGCATGTACCAGAGTTGTCTGGACTTGTTTCTCTTCCGGTTTCGGCTCGTGAAATTTCTCAAAGAAATATGATATTTCACGTTAAAATCGTAGACGCAATATTTGATTTATTTTAACTATTTATTCTCAATTATTCTCAAACATCTTTATTAATAAACGACGTTTTTCTGGATGCATGATCGGCGCCACGTGATTTTGACAGACTATATTGGTGTAGTACATTAACCAAGTACGAGTAAATTTTTAATTTATATCTTTAAATATTTCTTTTTAATATAGTGCTAATAGATGGCGATTTATCGTCATGGTATGCATCAAAAAACAAAAGTTAATTGCACCATCGTCGCGAGCGCTAGACATGGTATACACAGGACGAGAAAACGAATGTCAATCATTTTCATCCAATCTTGGGCCTCAATTAAGTTGATTGACAGGGGTACACTGACAAGGTAAAATTGAAGGCGGTGCTTATTTTCTCGGTCTCTAAATCGTCGACCTGTCAACCATCGATCTGTCAACCTATCTACCCGTTGACCTGTCAACACGTCGACCTTTCAACCCGTCAACCTGTCTGCCTGTCAACCCTTTGACCTGTCAAGCTGTCGATAAATATTCGATCTTTTTATTTTTTATCTTTTATTTGTCAAAACATTAAAAATACTTTTCTATCCTTTTATAACTAAAAATAACTATAACAAAAATAAATTCTAATTTGCTAGAAGAACTACTGTCAACACGCTACTATTGTCTAACCCGATTAATTATATAGATAATAATTTTGTATAACTACACAAAAATTATTTGACCAAAGAACTACTTTTGTCTTTAGTCTGTACTGGAGCCACTGTTTCTAACCAAAAAAGTCAAAGAAAATTCAACCATTAAGAAGGATTACAGATATGGAAAAAACTCAAAACATTAATTTTAAAAGTACATGTACGTTCCTTTACAAAAATACATTCATAATGCAATTTCGCGTTATCGCAAAATATTTAAAGTATCGCGTACGTTTCACGTTTATTCGTAAGATGATGCGTTTGTTCGCGAAAGTGTTCGGTTAAAACGCAAAAATTACGCTTTTATTTGCAAATTTACGTGTTTATTTGCGAAAGTTTGTGTTTATTGACAGATTAAGTTATTTTAGCAATGGAAATGAGCTCATTAAGCTTTCGTTAAAAACCAAAGGAACATAAAATATTTAAAAAAAATGCACAATGTATAAAAACATAAGTTAATTTAGAATTCTAGAATTAAATATAATAACAATTTCAAGTGCATATAGTGTTTTAAATATAGGCAAATCTCTAGAACTATAATAAGAACTAGCTGCAAAAGAAGCTTGCAAAATTCCTGTTAGAAAATGCATTGTTAATGTAAAAAAAATGCAACAACTCACATTAATTTACGGACTGAATTTAAACAAACTCCCATATCGCGTTTAAGACCAAGTACTGAATGAGTACATAGAAAAAATCATCAAAATATACACACATATTTCCAGAAATATTAAAATTAATGTCTCGTAGAATTTTATGTAATAGAAATGATCGAAAATCATCGATATCTCTGTCTTATATTGTGACAATAAGGAAATATTAACTGATTGCCTAAAGCTATTTGTATATTTACAAAGAATCACTTCATCTAGTTTTTAGTATCAATAAGTTAAGAAAGGTTCAGAACTTCAAACATATATTAAATAAATCGAAATTCACAAGCACATGTGGAGTGTTATGTATGGGTGTCATGTTGTGATAACGAACAGTGTTCAAATTCAAAAGTATTCACGGGTATGATTGCAATCGTAACTATTGCCTCTGCTACTTACTTCGTTCTAGACATCATTGAAATGGTGGCGTTTTCAAAGAGCGCTCTTGAACCTTTCATGTAAAGCTTGCTTCAACGTCTACCCTGAAAGTTTGTCCGCGTAATCCATAGGTTTCAGAAGGGTTTTTTTTCTTAAATTTATTTAAGATTCGTCTGCGGGGTAATAATGTTATCGTGTTTCAAACACAGTGTCGTTGATAAAATTAAGCAACGCCATTTCGATGAAATGTGTAGTAAATTGCATAATATTATCTTAGTCGAGAAACGCATTTCAAAATCATGCTTTAAATTTTAAAACGATTTAGACGATCTTAGACCACAATACCAGAGGAGACAATTTTGAATCAATTCATAAAAAATAATCAATATGTGTTCAAGAACAATTTTTTACAAAACAACTTTAAAGATGTAAAAGATTTCACAAAACCTTATATTTTCATTTGGACGTCATCATTTTCTTTCGTCTGAGAACCAAAAAATAAAAATGCGTTGATTGACAGGACTATACCTGATTACCACATAATAGAACATTTAAATACTTATTAGACAATATGATCAATAGTATTGAATGTACAAATGTAATCAATGTAAGGTTGTGAAGAGAACGAAATGGCTATTTTTCTTTTCATGAAACCCTGAGTCAATCAATGCAAAAATAATTACCACACAACTATTGACATAATTAGTTTGTAATCGTATACGATAATTAGCTAAAGCCAAACTATTTTTAATATTAAGATTGGTAGTTGAAAATACAGAAGTTATAATATTGTAAAAGAAGCGAAGTTAATGCATACGGTTCATGTTATTTACTTGTCTAAACTTAAGTCTAAATTAGAAGAATTTCAACGCACACTCATACTTTCTAGAACAAAATGTGTAAATGTGTGTCACGTCTTTATAGTTTTAGCACTTGATAATTATAAATGTTTGTTATAAACTGCATTCAAGCTTTTTGAAATATTTCCTTTTATGTATCATTTGTCAGTTTTAATAGAAATGTATGGGTTTGCTATGACGGTCAACTCTTAACGTCGAATCTTATTGTGACGTCAGCAAATCCGCGTGCTACGTTAAGTTTTCTAATATTCAGAAATAGAGAATTCCATTCGCTGATAAAAGGTCGTTTGTCATAGAACACTTTTTAACAAATTGTCATATGTATATTATCAGTATATGTTTTGTGCACGAAATAAAATTCAAGGAATCAGACTTTAAAACCTAAATTTTATTTAGGAAAACTCTCAATTTTGTATAGTTTATTTCTTTAGAATATGATGACTAGGTTTGAAAGGTTGTAACAAACTTTCACCGAATAGTTTATATACTGTGATGCATGGTATTTTGTGCTTCAAAAATTAAAACAGATATTTAGTAGAATTAACTTCTCCATTGATAGAATTAAATAATTGTACTGTAATTTTCATTATTGGAGAATCACAGACTTATTGTATGAAATTTGTATTAATGATACTACATTAGTAGCATATCAAAGTGTATTTTTCTAAATCAAAGTGTATTTTTCTACATGCTTAGCGGGTTTTAATCTTTAACATTTATATTATTGAAAATACTTTATTTGTAAATGTATTTTAGTACATACAAATACTGTGTACAGTTTTTTATGAATATTAAGTATATTTATTTACCAAAATACTTTTACTATTTTTCAAAACATACAAGCCAAATTATTTAGAAATTTTCGACAACAATAATTAACTCCTCTTATTTTTAGCTCCCAATTGCAACACTATGAGCAGGTATAGATAGATATAACTCTAATTAGGTAAAATAATGCAGTTGACCAGAAAATTATAAAAAAATATTTCAAGATAAGTAAAATTATATAAAAATTTTAATTTGTTTATTGGTATACCTACTTTACAAATGTCTTTTATAAACGAAAATGACATTTGTAATGTGTTTTACACACAATACTTGATTAACAACAACAATATTAATTGACTGAAAACGTGTTATGAAAATGGGTGTATATACGTATGTGTGGATATTCTTCTAACAAAAAAAACTCTTCCTCAAGTTAATACTTGGTTTTCAGTGCTTATAGATTACGCAAGATGCCATACTTATAATTTCAAGAAGAAAGAATTACTTTAACAAAAAAACCTGCTCAGTATGAACCCGGCTTAAAAATGTTCTGTCAAAGTATAACTATTACATCCAATTTTAATTATTTGTATCAGTGCTTATCCATTGAATACCGAATTGTCCACGGATTTTTCTCCGTTTTTCCCGATCATCATATTTTCTCCAATTTTACGACATTTTTCTCGATAAGGACATTTTTACCGATATGACATTGGGGCGCACGGCGGTTGTAACGGTCAGCAGAGGATTCTTACTCCTCCTAGGCACCTGATCCTACCTCTATCTTTTTGGAGGTCCATGTTGTTCTGGTTTGAATTTGTATTTCGTTTCATGGATTTTTGAGATGGTTGACGGTTTGTTATTGTCATTTTTTCATTGTATCAGTGCCATAGAGATAATAGGATAAATCTTTTTCATTGCATAGAGTTAAATTTTAATACTTGTTCAATGCATATACATGTACAATGCATATATACATGATTATGTTGTAGGTGCAATTATCAACTTGTAGATAACAGTTGTGAACGTAAGTTAACAAACATTCCCTGGATAATTTGCTTAAACGTTTAATACTGTGTACTGTTTTAATAAAATTATTGTAGATGAATACATGATAAACAATGACGTACACAATGTTTTACATAAATAATAAAAAGAAAAAAATCATTGAAATGTTCTCTGTATTTTAAGACTGCAAGAAGCTTCAACAGTATAATCAGGTTGAATAAAAATTAGTGTTATTTAATTATGCAATAACATTATGTTGTCAATAGTAAAATTTTTCACAATCCCGACTTACCCCCCCCCCCCCTCCAACCCCACCCTCACATATCCTTGTGAGAGCATCATTGCATGGACATGACGGTAGGTATGTAAACCTATTATAGTTTTTGTTTCGGTTAAGAACAGCTCAAATCGTACTGATCGTCTCCTTTCATATCAAACCACTAAAATTCTTTATAACTTTTTGTAATGTAGCCTACTTACAAAATAATCTAGTTTTGAATTAAGAGTATTCATCACATTTTACCAAAATAGTAGGTGAGAGAGATAGAGGGAGAGAGAGAGAGAGAGAGAAAGAGAGAGGGCAATATCTTAAATCACATATGGGCTATATGCTGTATAATAGTCAGTCCTTAAATTCTTTACAGTGTGTTACAAAATCTCTATTTATCAAGCACTGATCATTCAGAAACATTCTTTTTTTTTATCTTCAAAGGTTTTTCGATCGAGATACAGCATGTCAACGACAAGGAAGAAAATGTGTAGATTTTCAATGAAAGATGACATTGATTTGTTAAAGGAAGTCTCAGCTATTTACCCCTGTTCCGGTGACGGAACCAATAAATAGGCTGAAATTGCAAAATATTTCATGATAAGTCACGAAGGCATTTCACTGGACAAGAAACGATACAGACGATGCAGGGAGAGGACCACTCTTCTCGTTTCTTATTTCAACGCAGATGACAGAAATAAATTGTACAGGTGCATAAATAAAACAGTTCATATCTTACTGGGGTACATGTATATAACAAATAAACCGTAAACGAGCAATTTTGATCATTGTGCTTGACAATGAATTTTCGTATAGTTTCAAAACTGTTTTGCGTGATGTGCTGCTTTTACAATCTTATGCATCTATTTTTTTTTAACAAACCTGGAACTGAAGAGGAATTTGTCGAGAATAAGCAGCTTTTACAGGAGGTTCTGGATCTGTCTGAACAAGTTAAAGTAAACAAAAAAGATCAAGAAAAGGAAGAGAGTGAAACGGGAAAAATTATACGAAAATGGCAATTGAAAATAAAAAAACAGGTACTAGCTTAGTAGGGGGTTGGGGCTGGTTAAAATAAAACTACTTTTTTCTTTCTAAAAATTAATATTTATAATTGTTATCAATTATTTTAGCAATCTCTGAAGAGAATGACGCAAATTCAAACGACGGCCTCTGCGGATCCCATGGTGTGAAAAAAATTCCACTGCAATGATCGACTTCCTGTATCATAAGGCTGAGAACGAGAACACCTGGAACAAAAATTATCAGTTAGAAAAAAAGGAACTGGAGTTGGAAGAAAAGCGACAGCTGCTTGACCACCAAGAGAGGTTTCACTTAGAGAAAGAAGAAAGAACGGCTATGATCGATTTGTTTAGACAGCTGATCAACCAAAATCAAAACTAGCTGTTTAAAAGATGTGCATGTTGTTTATTTGTGAATACAAATTTTACACTCATCAGCTGTGTACAAAACACAAGCATAATAAAGATTTTACCTAATTATTGTTTATGTTTTCTTCCAATGAAGGATGATGAATCCTGAAGTACTGTGTCGTTTGACTGCCATACAAACAAGTGTGACAATTGGTCAGGAAAGCTTCCCGGTTAACTCCCGCTTCTTCTAGGTTTATTCGAATATCTTTGACAGGCCCAATTACATATTGATTAACATCGTAGGCAGCATCTCCATATTGGCAGAACGGTTCTTCGTTTGGAGAATTCATATAACGCGCAAGTTCTTCAAGACCGCTTTCTCTAAACATCGCTGCATCATGTCGCTTACCCTCAAAAGGTCAAGATAAATTTGCAATCAAACCATTGGAAGAAATTTGATACCATCTATCCGTTTATGCCCTGAAAATAGCCGACACTGTTTATATAATAGATATAACAAACATGAATATTTTATAAAATATAAAATTTTGTTATTTGAGAGATTTCTCTCTCTCTTTCTCTCTCTCTCACCTGAATAACTTTTTGAAAACGGAAAGGGCGGGTTATTGGGAGAAGAGTGCCCATCTAAATATCCCCAACAATTGGGCAGAGGATAGAAATTTATCAGAGTTGTCGAAAATCGGGAAATCTATAGATCCATCTCTGATTTTAAGAAGTTAACCGGTTTCCGTGTGTAACATACATTTAGATAAGATCCAGTGTCTGTATAATTTAGAGTTAAAAAAGAACATCGATATTTATTACATTAAAAGTAAGAAATCTGGACAAGAAAAAAATAGTACTATGCATTTTTGTTTACCGAAATAAAGATGAGACTGAGTTCAGATTCGCTCCTGCCAAATATAGAAACTAAATCTGCTAGTCTATTTGGGTAAACATATCTCCTCAAAGTGATACATAGAGCCTCTAATCCAGTGGCGATGCTGTTATTTTTGCATACAACTTTGCTTGGATTCCTAAGAGTATGAACCATTTATACGTCGAATGTCACATTTGCTGAACCAGGAGCTATTTATTATGCGGTAGTGCGGATTATTTATTTAATTATTTTAAAAAATACTCTCTATGTTACACAAATATTCATATAGTTCTAACCGAAAAAAGAAAAACACTGCTCGTGGCTCATTGCAGAAAATTTTTATCTCGGTCCTTCTGGCACTAGCTGAGGAAATTTAGTGTGCATTTTGGATTCTAAGATGAGGTATTCCTAAAAAAATTAATTGTCAGTCATCCAACAAGTAAAGTAGATTTTTATTGCTGAAATGGTTAATGTGGTAATGAAAAAATGACAATAACAAACCGTCAACCATCTAAAAAATCCATAAAACGAAATACAAATTCAAAGCAGAGCAACACGGACCTCCAAGATAGAGGTAGGATCAGGTGCCTAGGAGGAGTGAGCATCCTCTGCTGACCGGTCGCACCCGCCGTGTGCTCCTTGTCACAATTAGGCATGTCATAATCGAGGTAAATGTCAAAATCGGGAAATGTCATAATAGGAAAAAACGATACGTTGATGATCTGGTTTGTTTGTGATGGTCAAAATACAACCTGGAGCAAACGCGGACCTCCATTACATTGGAGGTAGGATCAGGTGCCTAGGAGGAGTGAGCATCCTCTGCTGACCGGTCACACCCGCCGTGTGCTCTTTGTAAACAGATTTTTAAAATATGATGAAAAGTTGTTTAAAGAATTTACCATTTAAATGTTCCATATTTCTATAAAAATCTCAGTAACATGCATTAATCACCCTCAGTTACTCATTAACATTCAGAGGCAATTTAATTTATCTCATCTATGACCTTTTCAAGTAACATTGTTAACTTGTTAACTTTGAATCCCCCATTCCTGCCGATTTGACGTCTGCTACAAGCACTTCTGGTATTACGCGTAGCTAAAGCATTTTGTATGCTTACGGCTATAGCGTGTACATGTACCGGTACGTTACACGTACACGTTATAAATTTCGTGTCACTAAAGGTTTCTATTATTTTGTTGTTTTTTATTTGAATTTTAGAAGAAACATATTTGTAATGTTTGTAAGCTTCTGAAAATATATTGCCAAATAGATGAATCTATTTAATGATATGGTTTTGTTAATCTACAGATTAATGTTCTGTAATTTAAACTCTTAAATAATATCATTCGAATTCATAAGAACTACAATTGGTTATATAACCTTTGTATTGTTACAACATAGAATTGTTCCCCTTTATTTTTCAGAAATTTCAATTCCGGATTGAATCCGTTACCGTTTTGCATTTAAGTAGCATTTCCGTTAATATGTAGTATTGTTAAACGGCATGGCGCCCACTATGATTGTCATATTTTGTGCTGTATAGTCCCGCATAGAGTAAGTCTTGCATTAATACTGTTTTTCATTGATTTATTTTATATCCCAAGTGTCATAACAGTGTAGCTATTTCTGAAATGTGTTTAATTACGCATAACGTGATTTTATTGATTTGTATCTTAGTCTAAATTAAGTAACGGATGTTAGCAACAGAGTTAGGGTTAACATTGTTTTCCCGCGTTTTGTGTAGTCGTTTTAATATTTTATGCACGACTTGTTGTCAGTATTATCATCTCACTCATGTAACAATTATCTAGTCAATTTCTGTATACTCATATCAGCCTTTGTATGGCAATATTTTCAGTAAGGTTGTACAGCAAACAATATAGTCCACCTCGACTCATGCTAGATTTAACTCATAAATAAATAATACTTATAAAATGAACAGTTGTCAAATATTATATATATTGGATTGAAGTTAGCACATTCAGCTCTCTAAATGTATGTTTCTTTTTCTTTTTTCAGTTTCTTACTACTAGTACATACTTATACTATCAGAAATGAAGTAGTGTCATACCACAAGGCTCTACAGTAAAAAACCTGAAAAAGGATTGATGTACAGTACCGATCAGACCCAACCTAACACCAGAGTAAACCCCAACTAAACCCCGGGTTTACTTTTGGGGTTTACTTGGGGTTTACTTTTTGAAAAGTTGGGTCTACTCGGGGTTTACTTTGGGTTTACTTGGAAATTGCCTTTGAGGTCAACTGTACACACTGAAGTGTAAAGCAGACCCGACTTTCATCTTATAATCCTACTGACTGTAATTCCTGCCCATTGTATATTCCGAATACACAGTTAGCGTCTGCTTTCAGGGGTATACTTCTGACTGGGTTTACTCTCTGTGTCCACTCTGGGTTTACTTTGGGTTTACTCTGGGTTTACTTTGGGTCCACTCTAGTAAACCTGGAGTAAACCCAGAGTAAACCCAGAAAGTAAACCCAGGGTTTAGTTGGGGTTTACTTTCTGTTAGGTTGGGTCTGATCGGTACTGTATTATCAGTCTCGAGTGGACCATCTGTCAGCAAAACTAACAAGAGTTGAAAAAGATCTTGACAGCTTACTTAACACGACCATATGTGGGAAACAGATACTTAACTACTATCAAAACGTTTTTTTGAAGTCTATAAGACGTATACAAACTTAAGTTCTGATTTTCTGAACTTTCTCATTGGACACAACACAGACGAAAGTGCGCGTGAACAGGCCGGTCTTACGCTCATTAAAGCCAGATATGCTCTGCGTGTAGAACAATTTGTTAAGAAAATGGATAGTGTTCACAGAGTACGAGAACCAAAAACTAAATCCAATTGTCTACGGACTTTTCCGTCTTTTCCCGATTACGACAAAGAGCACACGGCGGGTGTGACCGGTCAGCAGAGGATGCTCACTCCTCCTAGGCACCTGATCCTACCTCCATCTTTTTGGAGGTCCGTATTGCTTTGCTTTGAATTTGTATTTCGTTTTATGGATTTTTGAGATGGTTGACGGATTGTTATTGTCATTTTTTCATCCAACAGCTTCAAATCTGCAAGATCTTCAAGCAAGTCATCAAGTTTGACATCTCTCCTCGGATGACAGCGAGCTAAACGAGAAGCAGCAAAAGTGAAACTTATGTTTGCAAAACGGTAGCTAAGATGAAACAGGAAGAAGCTATGTTAAAGGCAAAAATGGACGTTCTTTCAGTCAGAAAAGAAGCTGCCGTAGCCGACGCCGACTACCTTGGAATGAAAGAGGAATTAGATATCTGGGATGAAGACTCCGTATGTGATGATAACAACAACAGTGATATTCTAACCCAATTCATAAGTTCTCAACTTATGGAAAATGAGAAAAATACTGACACAAACAGGAAGTGTTTCTCCTGTGTTCAATGTTCCGGATCCAGAATGATCCCAGTTTCATTTCCAAGGACCGTGCGAAACCAGTAATAACTGTTCTAATCGTTCTAACTTTTCGAACGATTTTCAACGCTGAGACTCCTGTAATAAAAACAGTGTTAAGGTGAAAAAAACAGCTGTAAACACAGCGCAAAAAGATTCCAAAATCAACATGGGAAACAACTGTTTCTTTTACAAGTGTCCCGGCATAAGCTTAATCAGTGTAAGCCATTCCAAAAGCTGACTCTTAAAGAATGAAAGAAACTTTTTAAAGACTACAACTTCTGTTTTAAATGTTGTAATTCAACAGCACACACTTATACAAGTTGTAGTGCATTTGTGAAATGTGATATTAATTTTGTTGAATCAGAAATCATCCTACAGCCCTACACGTCAGTGACATGTCCACCAAGAGACTAGGTATTTTGCGCAGGTCATATCATGGCGGGGAGGATTCAAACAAGTCAGACTCTACACCCAGATCACATTATGACGGGGAGGAATCCAGGACAAATCTGAGTTCATGTTGTAGAGAACTGTGTGGCAAAAACTTTACAGGGAGGTCTTGTTCCAAGACTATACTAGTCAGAGTATATCCCGTGAACCATCCTGAAAAACCATTGAGTGTATACGCACTGATAGACGACAAGAGTACCCATACACGTGCCAGAACTGAATTGTTTGATGCTTTAGATATTCCATTGTCTTCAGTTACAACATACTCGCTGAAGTCATGTGCTGGCACCTTTCAACGAAGTGGAAGGCATGCTTCTGGACTAGTGCTGGAGTCAAACAACGGTTCCTGTAAATTACTGCTTCCACTAGTTACAGAGTGAGAACAAATTCCGGAAGAGAAAAGTGAAATTTCAACACCAGATATTGTTAAATTTCATTCACACCCTAGTGGGGTAGATATTCCTCTGCTGAACCCAAAAGCGCAAGTTCTACTGTTGGTTGGTCGGGATCTACCAGAGGCTCACCACATAGAAGATCAACGTACAGGGCCACAATGAACTCCTTTTGCCCAGAATCTAGCTCTGGGATGGGACCTCATCGGAAACGTTTGTCTTGGAATCCTCCATCCACCTGCTAGTGTAAACGTCTTGATGACGACTGTGCATCAAAGTGGCAGAGTTAGTATATTTCACAAATGTGAATACAATTTATCACTCAAAATGGACGATGATCCCATTTTTAGACGCCAATCAAACGACAATGATTTAGGACATTCTATTGAAGATAACAAAGTCATCGAGCTGATGGATAAAGCCTTCACCAAAAATTCAACCGGAAATTGGATTGCCCCGCTACCTTTTCGGGAAACCCGAGAAATCTTGCCAAACAACAGATCCATAGCATTGAAACGAGCACTTGTGCTTCAAGGGAGCCTTCGTCGGAACGCAACAAAACAAGAACTTTCATGCAGGGCATTTTTTACTCTGGTCATGCCGAGATTGTGCCTCCTGTTTAACCCAGACAGGAGTGTTGGTACTTGTCCATATTCGGGATGTACCACCCTAAGAAGAAGGACAAACTACGAGTTGAATTCGACTTTTCCTGCAAACACGATGGCATTTCCTTGAATGATGTGTTGATGTTGGGACCAGGCTTAATGGATCGTCTTGATGGAGTGCTCATGAGATTCAGAAAGGAGCCCATAGCCGTGATTGCAGATGTTTTTTTTCTGTTTTTGTGAGGCAGAACCTCGCCGAGATTACCTTCATTTCTTCTGGCATCGAAACAATGACCCAGCGCAAGAACATCTAGAGTACAGAATGTGCGTTCGCGTGTTTGGCAACAGACCCTCCTCAGCAGTTGCCACATACGGTCTTCGACGTTGTATAGTAGATGACTGTAGAAAAGTGAAACAGTTTGTTACCAGAAATTTTACGATGATGACGGTTTGGCATCATTTCCCAGTGTGATTGAAGCAGTTAAAGTTCTAAAGCAAACACAGAAAATACTCCTGGTAGGTTGAAATTTGAAACTCCACAAGATTGCATCGAACAGTGAAGAAGTAATGCAACAATTGTCCACTGCAGACCTGGCAAAATCCATGGAACAGCTTGATCTAGATCGAGATGATCTGCCTATACACCACAGCCTAGGTTTAATTTGGGACCTCGCTACAGATACCTTCATCTACAAAGCCACAGAGGAGCTGAAGCTCTTCATCAAGAGAGGATTGCTGTCGACTGTAAATGGTTTATTTGATCCACTCGGCTTCATTGCGCCCATTATTCTAAATGGAAGATTCATAATGAGACAAAGCTTTCACTGGAATCGAAAATTGGGATGATCCCTTAACTACAGCCATCATGGAAACTTTGGTTATAACAACTAACAAGACTTGATGGTGTGCATATTCCACGGTGGCTACTTTCTGTATCATACCAATTGTGTGTCCTCAAAACACTTCACATCTTTTGCGATGCCTCTGAAAAGGCAGTGAGTGCCTGTGCCTACCTAAGGGGTGTGACTTTGGAGAAGATATCCGTAGGTTTTGTATTTGGGAAATGTTAAGTTGTTACAAGAAGTGGACATACGATTCCAAGATTGGGGCTTTGTGCGGCAGTCCTAGCCGTGAAACTTGGGGAGATGCTATCTAAGGAGCTCGACCTTCCTTTAGAGGACATCAAGTATTACTCTGACAGCAAAGTGGTTCTGGGGATATCTATCCAATGAGCCCAGACGGTTCTATATGTTTATGTATGCAACCGTGTATCCAGAATGCGGAAGAGTTCCTCTCCACATCAGTGGATTTGTGTAGCTACAGAAGAAAACCCTGCTGACCAGGGAACTCGTGGACTTTTGCCAGAACAACTTTATAATAGTTTATGGTTAAATGGGCCATACTTCCTCAGAAGTAATTTAAGAAATCCCAATAACGAGAAGTTCTCTTTGGTAGATCCAGAGCAAGATACAGAGATACGGCCAGAGATGGTGACTCTAAAGACCATATCAACTAAGTCAACTTTAGGCATCTCTCGCTTTAATCGTTTTGGGAGTGGGTTGAGTCTAGTGCGTGCCATAACACTTATCAATAGAAGACTCAGAAAGAAAGGAGATGAAATATCTCGTCTAGATTCAGAATTGTTGATCATCAAAGAGGTTCAACAACAGTTTTATCAGAAAGAAATAAATGCATTACATGCTGGTAGATCACTGCAAAGTGACAGCACAATTCTGGCTCTGTCTCCATACCTAGATGATGGCTTGCTGCGAGTTGGTGGACGTATCAATTTGTGTGACTTACCTGTCTGCAAAATGACACCTATCTTGATACATGGCCAGAGTCATATCGCTCGGCTATAATAGTTCGCCATCATCATGAGAAAAACAATCAATGAAATACAAAATATATTTATTCTTTGAAAGAATTTCCAAGGTATCCGTATTATTTTGCACAGACAGTGCTGCCTTACTTCGCATGCACATCGAACACGTGTGTCGTTCATACAGAGAGCATAACGTCTGTATCGTTTTGAAAACCTGTCTGTCTTGTTTCGTTGTTCATTAGATATCCCTCGCCAGTGCAGTGGTTGTCATATTATTTTTGTTCAAAACGCGTTTCTACACGTCTTTTCGTCCAAGGTAACATGTTCAGGTGTATGAAATAACAGAATGCGGTGAAGCATGAACAGTACTCTCGGCCTTATATAGGGGGTGTGTGGCGAGGAGCAGATCAATAGAAATCGACAACTAATATGGCGGTAGTCGGAGTTAAAAGGGAAATAATGCGTATATATGAATTTATGTCAGCTTTAATACATACTCCAGGCTCAAGAGAGTAATGAAGGAATCATGTTATCAATATAAAACTCATGAAGTTTCTTTTTTAACTTATCCCAATAATTTGCATCAAAGGAGACCTCAAGTATTTTAAAGTCTTTTTTAGTGTACAAGACAAAATCACAGGTATCAATTTTGGAAATGGACATTTGACCTTGCACCTGACTATAATAGCGGTGTGTAGATTTTAATGATATTTTATTTGTATCTTCATCATATCCACAACAAAAACCACTCAATTTGCAAGCTTCAATAATGGATTTATCCCTAGCACTATAAGGACATCTTATTTTTAATAATTTCCTAGAATCTTCTTTATCACATAAATACACAATACAATCAGGACTTGATCCCAGATATGCATGATCCTCACTTGGGAACAAACCACAGTCTACTACATTTACTTTCTGTTTGTTAAAAAGTTGTTTATGTGTTATGTATCTTTTTCGTGCAATTGGTTCATATTTTCTTCCCCACCGTAATGCTGGGGTATCTATAGAGTCATTACCTTTTCCAACAAATTTTTCAATTAGTTTTTCAGGGGTTGTTGAATCCTTGCGGACATATACATCAGGCAAGTTTGAACTAGTTGTTCTGCATTTTCTTGCAGTTTTCCACATTTCATTTTTATTTTGACCACGTGTTCTAATTTCTAACTCTTTAATTATGTCAAGAGATACATTAGATATTGCTTCTATTGCTTCCATTGCTTCCTTGGCTGTTGAACAGGGGCTTATCAACTCTTTAATATCAATGTACCTGTCAGACTTGTAACTTATTTATTCAGAGGTTTCCACCTCTTCAAATTCAGCAACATTTAAATCGCTATGGACTTCATAGTTTTCTTTAGGTGTTATCATTTGCAATAAAACAGCATTTGAATTGTTGTTGCTCAACTAACAGCACAATTGTGTTTTGAAAGAATCATTTGGAACAGGAGGGGGAATTCACATCTTGATTTTTCTGAAGTTTCTTTCCCATATTTAATCTTTTTGAATTGAATCTTTTTCACCATGTCCGCCTCTCGCTTTCTCTTGCTCAGCTTTGATGTACATGGCTCTTCATTTTTGTCAGTTGAATTTTATATTCTCCAGGGAAAAAAGAAGGCCTGCACTATGTGTGCACCCCTCACCAAGTCTGTAATTGATAAAAAATATTATAAGCATTTTAAGTTTTAAAGAAACATGTCAATAAAATTTTAATGCCTCAAAGTAATAGTGATATACAGTATAAATGTATACATATAGCTTCATGTATACATATAGCTACATGTACTTTAGAGCGATCGGTCCCGTTGTTAACACCTTCTGTAAGAATGTGAACTTAAACTGTTTAAGATGTAGTTGTTCTTGTTTATAGTTTCTTTAGTAGTTTTAGTAGTAGCGCTAGATTTTGTTTTCTTTGTTTTTACCCATTTGATTTATTGTATGTTTATTTCCTGAAGAGGGGAGTGGTTGTCCCGAAAATTTGACAATATCAATTGTTCGTGTCGTTAGCCATTTTAGTGCTTTATATATTCAGTTTACTGGCTTAGTATCTACATATTAGATCCGACACTTTAAAGATGCCTAGTGTTGTTGATTCTATTCAGTGCTTTTTATAGCTACATGTATACATATAGCTACATGTATACATATAGCTTCATGTATACATATAGCTACATGTGAATATATAGCTACATGTATAATTCCTTAATAAAGGGATTCCCTGTGCTGATACTAGTGATAATAGGCACTGTACAATTCGGTGATTAATACATAATTAAGCATAAAAGGATGTTAGTATTAATTTGTAAGGAAAAAAAGAAATTATCAAAAAAAAAAATAGACAATACCCTGCAGGACATAAATGCCTTTGTAATAGTGCATGGAGAATCTCGTGAAATTGAAATCCATTAATTGTACATCCCCTGTTTCATCGATGGGCTGCATTTCGAACGGATATAGCAAAATTTGCTGTCTTCGGATATTAAGTTTATCATAATTTTGTGTACGTATCCTTCCTTTAAAAAAGTTAAAACCTCTGATAAATTGACGATAACACTCCATCTTTTCGTTGTCTTCTGTCCTGTGACTGCTGTGTAGTAGGTAATTTTCAACATCATTGTGAGATATTTTTGGAAATAATTGTATTTCAGAAGTCCAGCCGGTTTTAAAAGAGTTTATTGGAACTATTTTTTCATCGGCTAGATTGGGATCAGAATTGACGACAGACTCAATATTTACATCTCCATCTTTCTTTGTTTCGTACGCTCTTTTCGCCAGCTCAAGCTTGGTGCCGCTTATTTTTTTTTTACCTTTACTCTTTAAATATGACTGAATATCGGTTTTTGCGTATACCCTGAGGTCCACGCAGAAAATATAAGCGAGGTTAAACCGGATGCACTGGGGAAAATTCAGCTTGCGCATGAGCTAATCTGGTTCCTGTGCGACATTATGGGTAGCTAAGGGAACCAGGCTAGCACACCTGTATCTGAATCGGGATCGGGATTTCATGCTATATGCACATGTTCAAATTAAAGGCGCTGCATTTGTGTAAAGTTGTCGGTGAACAGTACAGAAACAAACTTAAGTATTCCTTTTAAAGAAATGATCGGCATGTGATATGAACTGTCAGCATCATGGAATACGTTAATGTTATGCCGAAACTACAACATGCATTTAATAGCATAAATCGCGATGTTTTGTTGTTTTCCGAAATAGCTTAACTATATACCAGACGAGGCTAGTGTACTTCCCGATTAAAAAAAAATTGCGCATTCAAGCATGATTTAATAATTATGTGACTATATATAATACATCATTGAATAATTATGTCACTGTATGAAAGTTTAAATTTCAAGAGAAACGCATCAAAATACGAAATCAATTTACATAGTTAACAAAGTAATACGCAAATAGTGAAATTCGCTGAAAACCTAATACTATACATGTATAGTATCTTCATTAATGTCTTCATTAATATAATTCATAATTGTGTTTAAATTCTGAGGTAAAAGGTCAGGGTTATACGTGATACAACGTACACATTCAGTGGTTAAAGGCACTATATCCAGGCTTGCTACTATAATATTAATTCATCATAACACTTTTGCAATTACAGGTCTCCCCGTTGATGTCTTTATATAAAAGCAGGGGGCTAGAGTCGGTGGAATCTCTGATATTCTTAAGGCTTTCGCCAGTGGCGAAGCTGCCGTTAGGCACTTAAGGCACGTCTCTACACATTATTTTAAGACCAAAAATTAAAAATGTTAAAATGTCACATTTAATTTAAGAATAAAATAAAATACCACACAGCAAATATCTGTTTTTTCTCTATTTCAAGACTCTGATTGTTTGACGTCACAAATGCGATCTCAACTATCATTGACAAATTTGCGGCTAATAAAAATAGACGCCTTGACTTCGTATAACATCATGTACGATTATGTAATTAAAAAAACAAAGCAATATTTATGTTTTCTTTTTAAAATAACCATTGCAACTGTTTTTGAATTATGACATTCAATTACAAAGTCCTAATGTTTTCCCTTTAATAGTAAACTAAACTATGGAGACAGATAATAGCTTTAGTATAATTTTTCCGTCATTCACTTTGATTACGCTTTCAAAAAGACTGCGGTGAAAACAAATTGGATTGTATTAAAACAAGTTTTTGCCTTTTTACTACGAAAAAATTCGTAAAAAAATCCCCAAAATTTTATGTACGAAAAGTACCCTGAAATTTGTTCCTGGGTGATCTCTAAAACACGAAATCCGTTTTCCGTCGGGGGGCTTCGCCCCCCTGAACTCCCCACCAGGGCGCTGCCCTGGACCCGCTGGGAGCCTTGGGCCCCCAGACCCATCGCCTTATTTGTTGCCTATACTTCATTCTAGTTCTAGCTACGCTACTGTTCACGTTTCCGTTAGAAACACATGCACGTGGTCAACGTATTGCAAACCTTTTTTAATGGACAGCAACTTGTCTTGTAATTAAAGATATCTTCTATCGTTGTTTAACTGTCTAAATGCATAATGTTTGGTTCAAATAATAGCGGGGATTTGACTTTATGACTACTTTCAATTCTACCGGAAGTGTTTATACCTGCATTCAAGAGCGATAACTCATCAATCGAAACGACGGAATTTTGACTTCAGGACCGACACGTAGGCTAATTTGAGTGCTCAGATTTAAATGGGAAAAGGATCTATTGCGAATAACAATTGAATTGACCTATAGGAATGGTATTGGTTTCTGTCATTACAAAAACACATCGATTTCCGTTCCACTTCTTGATTTTAGGCCTTATATACACAGTACATTTTTAGGTTCTAGTTCTTTTAATGTATTGTGATTGAAAAAAAAAAGTTTCACAGTCGTTGTCCTAACAGTATGAGTTATGATCGTTTTTTTTTACTTGATTATCTTTAAATTTTATTTTCAGTTTACTTTCTATAATACAATGTACAATACATGTTCTTTATATGCGTTTTGACTCTTTGCTACAAATAATGCACGTAGTCTTAGTTTTTTCTACATAAATAATAGGAAGAATGGTGTTTGTAGATGTAGAAGCTAAGATTTTCACGAGGTGTTTGAACACTATTATTATTCACCATACATTCAACTGAAATCTTTTCCATATTAACAGCGGTGTAACGACGAAAAGTGATCCCCGTAGAATATTGACCGGGGGTCATTTTTCTACGTAGAAAAATGACCCACTCGGTTGTAGAATACATGTTACATGTACATCGGAGATATTATGGTCTGGGGGTCGTTTTCCTCCGTGTGGGTTGTAGAAAAATGACCCTGTAGAATATCGACTATATATTATTATTATTTTCTTTAAGGTAGATAAGGGGGGTGGTGGTGCTAGAGGGGGGACCATTGCCTGCTTGATACCTAGATTGTTCAAAAAACCAGCTTGAGTACGCTTTCCTGATCACCTGTTACTGCTTATCATCATTATCTTAGTTTGTCTTTTATTTTATTTAAATGAAATATTATTACTAAGGTATAATAGTCATGTTCGTTAATTAAAGTACACTGAATATAAAATGTTCCCCTTCCTTAGATTTTAACAACAAAAGAAAAAGACGTACCTTAGATAACAACTTAATTTAAAATATTTAAAATTGGCGCGAATCTAGAACAAAGTTAAAAGGTTGGGGGACTTGGCGGGGAGGAAGTAAAGATATATAATATAACGTATGTTTTCATTAATTGTCAAACCATGACTAAATAGGAATCATATCAATCTGCATGAACATAAAACTCGCATACCCGTTATACCCTGACGAATGAAAGGAGAAGGGGATGGTTTGAATCAGAAAGCTTTGCACAGGCTTAATACACAATTTTCAAATAAAACCTCCCCCCCCCCCCGAAATATGCCATATGATTGATCATTGCCAGTTTTATTATTTTTTATCTTACCTGTAAGTTGAAACATTATCTTTGTAAAATAAATTCCAAGGGGAAAATATTCATATAGAAAAAGCAATAGACTTATTGAATAAAAAATCATATTTGAGTTGAATTACCTCCTATAGGAATTTTATTTTCCTGTAGGATTTGAAAAAAAATCCCATTTTGTCTTTCGATTTAGAACAATATTCGATCCCATAGGATTTTCAAATCCAACTGGAAAACTAAATTTCCCTAATGAAAAACTACCTGTGTAAAATACATTTCTGTTTCTTTTATCTCATTGAATTTAATTTTGTAAGAAACTCCTACAGGATTTGGAGATTTTTTAAATTAATGGACCCTACTTTGTATATGATTTTTTTTCCTCTTAGAAATGATTTTTTTCTCACTTAGTATTAATTTTGAAAGGCAAATACATCACCTGTCTGGTAAGATAAAATTAAAACAAAAGTGGATACATGCTCAATTATATTATAGGCAATAATCTCTGGTTTGAAATATATTGGGTTTGAAAATGCATCTCATGCGGGTGCCAAAATTCTCCATTGGCATTGGCTCTAATATCCGGCACATTGGGTTTTTTAGAATGTAATTTTAGAAGAAATTAAAAAGTCCCTTAATTTACTACTTGCTTTTTCTGAATGTCGCTAAAATTATCATACAGAAAGAATTTCTTTAATCACCTTGCTGCAAAAATTTATTGTTAGAGAATCTAGGGTTTTAAATATTTGCATCGTCGGTCTACGTTGCAATTGCCCTCTGAAATAAAACATGCTATTAGTATTGTCTTTTCAACCAACGGAGGAATTATTCTAACTTATTAAAATAGTATATACTATTAGCTTACTTTTTAGGACAATTTGCTTAGTCAACAAGTTCCTTTTTCATTATATCATGATCAAAGTTTTAAAAAAAATATACTTTCAGAGAATGCACAGAAATAACAAGTTTTTGATAAGTTAGCAATGGACAGTTTCAGAAAAAGTACTGTATAGCAGGAAAAATCACTAACATCTAGTAAATAATTGTTTGAATATAATAATGTGGAAAAAAAAAGATTTACTTAATCGTTTATCTTATCATGAGAAATACAACACAAAATATGTTTCCGTTTTAATTGCAAAACAGTAAAGTTGACCCCGCTTTCTATAATAGTTATTTTGTCAGGAAAAATAATTATGGTATTTAGCGGTCTATCATAAATACCGATCTATCTTTTGCTAAAAGCAATTATTACTAGCTGAAAAAATGACATGATCCACCAATAAACTCCCGATTAGCTGATATTCTTTCATTTTTGTTTTTTCCCTCTCCTTCTAGTATTGATTTAATCTACCAAGGCATGCATGAGACATTTCGTTTTTTTTAAATAACTTCTTTTAGCAGAATAATCAAATAACCCACAAGCAATGTGTTTAACCTTGCTTAATTAAGCACATCCTTCCCATTACTTAAATTGTGAAAATGACTGTAGTAGTCAAACATGACACTTGACAGGTACCCAAGCTAGTACGTGCGGCGAGGCACCACGTGCGGTGAGCAGTAATTCTGTTTGCCCATTGCTACCGGCAAATTTCAAAGTGATTTAAGGGCTGCCTCAGAGTGTTTTTACAAGATACCCATGAGTGTCCAGCACGTGAAAAGGTGCGAAACTCAATTGACAGACGCACTTTTTCCATTATAAAAGATATATAATGGGATTTTTCTATGTTTGACTGATTCCGAAAGTAATATGAAGAAACTCGTTAGTTTAATGGTGTAAAAAACCATTTAAGTGACGCTCTCCGTTGGTTCAAATGTGACCAATCCACCACCTTTGAGAATTGTATTTAATACTCTTCCATGTTTATAATAATACAGGTTGCCATAGTTATCTTTTTTAAAACTTAACTTACTCATTTATTCCATCCATTGAACTTGATTTTTTTAATTTGATTAATTTAAAGCCATTACTAAGAAAACAATGAAAGGAAATGTTTCATATATGTTTGCAAGGCAGAGGTTTTTGATGGGTTTAATGCAAATATACAAACCTTCAAAAATAGTTTTAATAATATTTAATGATGATCTCGAGGAGCTCCAAGATCCCCTGCCTACAACTACATGTAGCAGCTCCTGTATCTTCCAATCCTGTATCCGCCTTGGTATGTAGGTCCCAGTGTTAAATGGGGCGACAGAAAGTCTGATACGAAACGGCGGCTGTTGCAGTTGTGTGCCAGCTTTTCATGTGAAAAGAAAGTAGTGCAGATGGTAAGTAAAATTATGTCAAAATGACATGGATGGGGGCACGTCAGACTGGAAGTGAGGGGACATGTTATACAGAAGATTGCACCTTGTCTCGGGAGTCATATCTCTGCAGGGAGAGCGGTTGGTTGGGTCTAAATGGGGCAAACTGAGTAAAATGTTCACAGTACACAAGAAGGTCCAATATACGTTTTATCTTACCAGAAAAAGATAGGGTGGTATTTTTTGTGAATTTCTCTCCCTTATGTCATTCATTAAGTCCTAGAGGTAGTTATAAGTCAGATAGGCTCAGGTGCAAATTATGAATTTCCCACAATTTCACGCATCAGAAAAGTTGTACATTGCCACCTTAATTAGATTAATGTCAGATCCTAGGCTTACTGCTCATTCTATGATTTTTTTTTCACAACATGTAGTTTTACAGTACATGTACATAATATTGATGGTACTTCAGGTTTCTCCAAAACAGTTCGAACCTGTCATTGGTGTTTATTGTTTATTATGGTGTTAAAGTACAACAGAAATTGTTTTCTTGAATTCGGTGGTAATACAATCATGTAATTGCAATAAAAATCGATTTTGAATCAAAATCTCTAATCAGCATCAGATACTGATTTTTAAAAGACGGGCCCAATGCAATGTAATGGTATTACAAGGAAAAGGAAAACATTGATGGTCATATTATGTTTGTGTATTTTTAACAGGTACTTCCTTGGAATTAATTTCCGTGGATAAATAAAATATGCATTATATTTCCTCTTCGTCATTACTACTCATATGACATTTCAAGTATTGCTCTCTGGAAGAGAATTGTGTTCCGGATTTTTATGAACTTGTTTAAGTGGTGTGTTTTATAATTTCAATAAACAACTAATAAAAGGTACCAAAAACCAATTTACAGCCGTGTACTTTACAGCAATAATAAATGTATTCTAATGATAAATATGCATGAAGCCTAAACTTGATTATTGCAAGTATTTAATTTTCTCTGAAAAAAATCTGCTGTATGGATAAAATAGCAACCTTTTATATTTATCCAGGATGACAATGATGATAGGCTTATATTTTAGCCTCTCAATACCTTTTCTCACAAAAAATTTAAATTTCATTAACCATGATAAATTGTGTCATATAAACGAATATTATCAAGAAATCATTATTATATAACTCATATCTTTTTTAAATAAAATTTATACCTTTAAAATATTCTTCAAAGAGAAAAATAAGAAGTTGAATTTTTTTGGTGAATATTAAATCTTTTTTCAGACAGGGGGGATGTAAAACAATTTCAACCAAAGCCATTTTAATCCAAAGATCCATATATAGCTTATTAGGTTTTTGCTTTAAATTGCAGCTGCAGCAGCATTTTCTTGGTACGTAGATATTATTTCAAAAAGAAATTTGTTTTCGTTAGTCTTCTTGACATAAACAAATATTATAGTTTTAGGTTTTGAAATTTAAAAAAGCAAATCAAATTTATTGCAAATCAATTTATTCCAAGTAATCAACCTATTTAAGGGTTTCAAATGGATTTTATCCTAGATAAACATCATTTGGAACAAATTTTTGAAAGAATAGTATGATAAGTTGATATTTTTAATTTCTGAAAGAATAGTAAGATAAATTGATATTTTAATTCTTTTTATTATATTATCCATCCTAATATAGGAATTTAACCGCCTTAGTTATCAATGTCCTATAATCAAAATCAGTACACGATAAGAATTCATCATGTTACATCGTTAAGAGTTTATTTCGATTTAATATGTTCAAATGAATGAAACAAAACAAAGAAGATTATGTTGTATTAAGCCAACAACATTGAAATACATTTAGAACTAAGTGGTAACATTGGCCCATAAATAAAACTATTCGAGAACTTTCCCGGAAGAGAACACGGAAACACAAGGATGATTCTATAAACTGATATCCATGATAGATAATGGCGCCAGCTCTTTGTACAGTTGTTATAGTTGTATTAACTTTTGTTGTAAAATTGTTACTAGTTTATTCAACGAACAGTTCAGGAATATGCAGCAAGAATGGGTAAGAGTTTATCTAAAGAAATTTATTTCATGTCGTATGATACTTGCTATAATACTGAAGAACGCTCTAAGAACGATCCAATTATTGCATGTATATTTTGTGTGTCTCAGTGTGTTTCGTATCTTTGTAGTCAACCTCCTACATGTTGTGCTGATTATAGAAAAAATGGGGACAAGTGTGTGCGTAAGTAAATGTTTGTCTGCACTATCTGTAATTCGATGGAAGAAATTGTTAATTTTTATAATAATTAGATACTAAGTGACTGAAGATAAAATCAATGCTTCATGCAAAGCTAAAGCAATTTATGCCGTAATAAACATATTTCTTTTAGAGAAAAATGAAAGTTATTAATTTTTCCAAGTTATATGAATTTAACTCTTATCATATTTAAAATTAGTCAATAAGCATTTTTATCTTCTAAACTGACCTCCATCCCCTCCAGTTGTCAAACATATTCGGTAAAAATATAACTATGTGCCGGATAATTGTGCCAAGGTGGCATTTTTGCACCCGCTAAATATGCAGTTTCGTAAAAATCCATATATACCAAATGATAGACCATTGTCTAGAGAGTATATAACCACTTTTGTTTTTAGTGTGTTTTACATGACAGGTGAGATATTTACCTTTGAAAATTAATATTCCATAAGAAAATGATCATAGGAGAAACGATTTTCCTACAGGAAATATTGACAATCCTATAAGATTTTCTAAAAATCCTATAGGAATTGTTTCCTATAAGAGAAAGCTATTTCCTGTAGGAATTTGACTCAGACGGGCAGTTTTCCTATAGGAAATTAAAACTTTCTGTCGGATTTTATCAAATCCTATCGGAATTGAAATTCCTATAGTATTCCAATAAGAAATTTCAAATTTCCTATAGGAATATTTTTTTTCTTAAGGGAAAAAATATTTTCCTGTAGGAATTTAGTTTTGAAAGGTAAATATCTCACCTGACAGGTGAGATACAATGATAACAAAGGTGGTTGAAAACTCTTTAAGCAATGGTCTATCATATGGCATATTTGAATTTTTCCATATATGCAGCTTAGACGGGTGCAAAAATGCCACCTTGACACTGGCATAACTATCCGGCACAGTGTTATATTTAAAATTGGTGCAAATTTCAAAAATACTACTGACTTTCATAAGAAAAACTAAGCACATGTTTATGATGAGTAGGAACGCTTTAGCAAAATAGTGAAATTAAGGGTCCCTAGACCGGAAGTTTTAGGCCCTAGGGCGAGGACAATATGGTCATAATGTGTTCCCCTTTGACATGACACCTTTTCCCCTGTTACTGGCGTTGAGTGACCCTGATCCGGACACTATTAATTGACTCTCAGTTTATCTAAGTAATCTGTTAATTGAAGTAATTCTATACATTTACTTTTATATTAGTCTTTATAATTAAAATTTTTTGTTATCTATATGTAATTGTTGGTCATGTTCAATAATTCGGCATTTTGAGAGCGACGGCCAATGCTCTCGTGGAATATTGTCATAAGTTTACGGAGTTTTAATAAATCTTATAAAACGGATACAGACTTGTGAATTTTCCGTGGGTTACAATATAGTGAAAATGTATTTAAGTGGTATGGAACAACTGTCGATATTAATGTTGATAAAAAATACATTATAATAAAAATAATTTCACCGATTAAGCATTTTCAACTTTTACAATATTTCACCAAAACATTTGTTTTAAAAATTCCTGGAAAGGTAAAAGTTATGAAAACCAAAATGGGATTCGAACTCGTGACTTTCAGTAACTCAACTCTAACCCATTGCGCTGGACTGTTACAATTTTGTAAAAGAAAACAATTATAAAATTAATGATTTTATCGTTTATTTCGGTATGAAGTACGTCACAATATGAAGGTGTCCAAAACCACCTTAAATCTTTGAAAAACGTATTCGCTACAATATACATGTATATTTGAGAAAAACAAAATGATCACTAATGATATCCCCGTCCTGATGTGAACATACAAAAAGCAAAGTGGAAAATAAACAGGAAGTTGTAATCGAATTTGTTAAAAAATGAAACTAATAATATGGCATGCCTTAACAAAGAGTGTGTTAAAATTTTAAGCATCTGCTATTAAAAAAAACCCAATTCGTCATTTAACAGATGTTGAAGTTGATTGGTTAAAAATGAATCCCACCATACGGCATGTTGTGTGTTAAAAGTTCAAGCATCTGCGATAAACAGTTGCTGAGAAATCTTCGACGAAAATTTGTTACTGACAGACGGACACACGACAAATAAAAACACAAGAGTAAAACAGTATACTATCCTCTCCTTCTGAACGGGGGTTTAACTACAATATATATTTTAGAAAACTATGTGCATGGTTATGATGTCAATGAAGGCCTCTACCAAACTTATGAAATTCATTACCCTGGGTCAGTGGTTAAGGCCTTAGGCCTTAGCCATGCAGAGCAGATGGATGTGTGATGGAAAAGCATATCAAAACTACTTTATATACTTTTCTTTTAGATTAAAAAAGTATCTTTAAAATCAGATACACTGTTATAAAAATCGGGAAGTTTCTGCCATCAACCCTGCTAATACATGTATTCAATTTTTAAAAATAATGGAAATTGGAAATATTATAAAGCAAGATAATAACGGATTATATATAGAATATGAAACAAAATGGGAAAATGAACTTAACCTAGATGTAAACAGATTCAGGTGGAAATTACATAATCGTGTAATTTTCAAGACATCTACAGATGTAAAAATTCAATGGTTTCAAAACAGAATTGTTTAAAGAATTCTAACCACAAATGTATTTTTGAAAAGAATTGGAATCTTACAATCTGATTTATGTTCTTTTTGTGACCTATATCCTGAAAACCTGTCCCATTTATTTTGGGAGTGTACATATGTTGAAGAACTCTGGATTTCTTTTGGTCAAGTTCAGTATAAGACAAAAAAAAATTCCGTCGAAATTATAATGAGTAAATCAGTTTGTTATACGCCTTAAATACAATTATTATCAAAATATGATATATAATTAATATTTTTTTTTTTGACTGGATTAATGACCAAACTAATACGTTGATTGATGCCAATATTGTTGATATTTTGTTTGGTACACTGTCAAAACACAAAAAATGATCATTTTAGTAAAATGCCATGTTAATAAAAAAAAAGAAATAACAAAATGTCACCTTCTTTCGAAGGCTAATAGAGAGAAATATTTTATTATAAAAATTAAGAACATTATATGTATAAAAAAATAACAATGAGGACAACTTTTATAAACGATTGGATATTTTATCTTCCCTTCATTAAGTGTCGTCTGTTTTTAAATCTAGACTTGGGATACTCTATATTTTTCCACTTCAGTTTTTATTTCTTTTATTTTAAACTCAAAGAATCTTAGTATATAATTTTTTTATTATGTGTACACGACCATATATATAATTCATTCTATAAGAAGAGGCACCAGAAAGTAGTTGCTGCATTTCATCCTTTTAGCAAGAAATTTCTAATGATTAACCAATTAAAAGTGTAGCGTCAATCGTAGAATTATTAGGAAGACACAGACCTTTTTTGAGTCATGTTTTTGTTTACATGCATGAATGTATTACATTCAACTTAAGATTTTTAAACTTTGGTATTTCCTATTCAGCATTTAAAATATAAAGAAATTAAGGCATGACCTCAGCTCTTTGTACAAACATAGCATTGTGCACAAAGCTCTGTATCTTGCTTATAACTCGAAACTTGACTCTTAGATAGGTCACAAAATTATAGAAAATTGTAAATAATTAAAACAAGAAAAAATGTACTAAAAACAAAGAAAAAGCACAATTTATTTTTCATCATAAAAATACCTACCAGTATATATTTCTATCAGCAAAAATAATCTTCGTTTAGACTGAAAATCCTGAGCATCTTAACAAATCACGTTGTATTATTCAACCATTATGTAGAGATCGTAACGAATTACGAATAAAATGAATAGTACAATGATGTTGTTAAGGTATCTCACTCCTCACATTTTGATTTTATTGCGCAGATGATCATTATATTTTAGATAAATAGGATTTTATTTATTTAATCATAACAGAAAGAGTATTATTTCATAATTACCCAACATTCATAAAGAAAATCCATCTGAATTTAATTGAGCTGAAAGCTCAAGTGAGCTTTTCTGATCACATTTTGTCTGTCTGTCCGTCCGTCCGTCTGTCTGTCCGTCCGTCTGTAAACTTTTCACATTTTGAACTTCTTCTCTAAAATCACTTGGCCAATTTCAACCAAATTTGGCACAAAGCATCCTTATTGTATGGTAAATATAAATTGAAGAAATGAAAGACCGATCTTTATTCAAAGCGGAGAAAACCTCGAAACTGTAGAAAAAGGGGGGTGCATTTTTAAAAATCTTCTTCTCAAAAACTACTGAGTCAAATTTAACGATATTTAGCATAGATAATCCTTATGGTAAGGAAAATATAAATTGCAAAAATTATTGGCTAATTCTGTTTTAAATTTAAGTAATTAACGGGAAAAAAAAAGACAGAGAGAATGGGGGTCAATCAGTTTAACTTCGGGCTCGATATTTCATATATCGAAAACGAAAGTTCTGTTTGGAGAAACCATGTTTGATGCGAACAGCCAATCGTTTGACGCGTGATAAACGAGTCATACTGACAAATATGAATTTGCTTGTTGTGCAACAGTTTACGTTCGAAGGGAATATTTGAAACATCCAATTTATATTTGTGCCGTTTTTATGAAGTAAACTGAGGTTAGATATTTCAATGCGTTGACATTTTCACTTGTGACGGTGGTTTTAGCTTGTTTTGATTTTCGTTTCTTTTCTTTCTAACTTGAGGGGAACAGTTACTATAGCATGTATTTTAGAATTTTTACGTATCGAATCAAAAATCAGACAGCCGATTGTTTACATGTACCTGCGCAAAATGGGCAAAATCGGATGCACTAATTACATGTAACATATTATAAAATACTATTCATTCTATTGGTACATGTAATGCGGTACGATCTCTTCGAAATCGTTGATTAATGTAACATGTTTTGTTAAGATGCTCAGCATTTTCAGTTTAATTGGAGATTATTTTCGCTGCTAAAAATATATGTGTTTATATGATGGAAAAAAAATTGTGTTCTTTCTTTGTTTTTCTGCATTTTTCTTTTGTTTTAATTGTTTACAATTTTCTATTTACTAACCGTATCTGAGAGTCAAGCTTCGAATTATAAGCAAGATGCAGAGCTTTGCGCACAACGCTATGTTTGTACACAGAGCTAGGGACATGCTTTAGTTAGTTTACATTTTAAATGCAGCTATGCTGAATAGAAAATACCATGTTTAAAAATCTTAAGTTGAATGTAATAAACTTATGTAAACAAAAACATGACTCAAACCAAGCTAGGTATCTTGCCTAAAATTGTACGATTGACGCTGAAATTTTGGTTGATCATTAGAAAGGTCTTGCTAAAAAGATGATGTGCTGTATTGTAACTACTTTCTGGTGCCCCTTCTTAAACGATGAATTGCTTAAAATCTACACAATTTTTTGATAGTTTTTCAAACAAAAGTAAATAAAAACAACGTCTTTTAAACAGTTTAAATAGTTCTGACACCTTATTATTATGAGGATTAAAGCATTATATCGTAACGTTGTTCTTAAAAAAATTATTGCAGCGGAAAATCATCATTGTTTGTAGACATTTGTTGTTTTTTAATAAAGATAAAAATAATGGGTGGGCCTTTATTGTGGGTACAAAAGACTGACATGCTTGCCAATACATTAATTTGAATTATACATGTAGCTCTTTAACATATCATGTGACAACATTTTTCAGTTAAGTTTATTCAACAGTCACAGTTATGAAAAGTCATACGATATGAATTCACGCCAGGTGAACGACAATCGTTTATAATGGAGAAGACCAATTACATTTTTTGAAATGTTTGCAAAAATTTTGCAGAATTTATGGATATAGTGATAAAGAGGAGAATAATGACGAAAAATTGCAGTTTTATTAAGAATTTCTTTATAATTTAAAAAGTTTGCTCTACCATTTAGCATAATAGTTAGAATGAATTTATTTTCACATGATTTTTTTTATTTACATTCGATTATTAAAGGTATCAAAAGAATGTATTTTCATTCTAAGCCGCAATTAGCAAAAATTGTAGTCTTGTGAAAGAAAACATGTCGATAGTGAATTTGCTATTGTTAGTATAACAAATTCGTTATATGATTACAACAAATTACGGATATAACGAAGTAAATCCATTGGTCCCTCGGACTTCGCTATAATCGAGTTTTATTGTATATGCAAATATAAGTGTAAAATTCGGATATTCATTTTTTGTTAATCAACCAAGAGCCATATGGCACAATATCCTTTGTACGCCTATATAAAGCCAGTGTTGCTCAGGTGAGCGATGTGGCCCCATGGGCCTCTTGTTTAAGTATCATAATATATGGTCTACAGATGTCTATGATATACTTCTCAAGAAATTCTTGATACAAGAACATTGAGGAGTGGGATACCTTAATGCATCAGATTTTGCTCATTTTGCGCAGGTAAACAATCACCTGTCTGATTTACCGAAGTCTATGTTTGATTTGATACGTACATATTCCAAAATACAGGCGATAGTTCCCCTTAAAATTAAAAGGCATAATTTACGAAAATGAAACTAAAATCAAAACAAGCTAAATACATCGTCACAAGTGAACATGTCAACGCATTGAAATATTAAACCTCGTTTTACTTCACAAAATCGGCACAAATATTTTTTGCAAGTTTCAAATATTCCCTTCGCACGTAAACTGTTGCACAACAAGCAAATTCATCTTTGTCAGTGTGACCAGTTTTCGTGCTTGAAACAACTGTTGGAAACATGGCTGCTCCAAACAAAACCTGGTTTTCGATATACGAAATACCGAACCCGAAGTTATAAACTGATCGACCCCCATTCTTTCTTTGTAATTATTTTCGTAAATTACTCAAATTAGAAACAGAATTAGCCCACGATTTTTGCAATTTAAAATTTCCTTTCCATAAGGATTATTAAGGCTAAATATCGTTGAATTTGACTCAGTAGTTCTTGAACAGAAGATTTTTAATAATGCACCCCCCTTTTTCTACAGTTTCGAGGTTTTCTCCGCTTTGAATAAAGATCGGTCTTTCATTTCTGCAATTTATATTTATCTTAACATAAGGATGCTTTGTGCCAAATTTGGTTGAAATTGGCCAGGTGGTTTTAGAGAAGAAGTTCAAAATGTAAAAGTTTACAGACGGACGGACGGACGGACGGACGGACAGACGGACGACGGATAAAATGTGATCAGAAAAACTCAATTGAACTTTCAGCTCAGGTGAGCTAAAAATGTACAGCTTTTTCACAATAATATTGTAAATTTGATGACTTCAGGACTTCCCAACCCTGACATTAAATAAATATTCAAGTTGTCTGGGACAATAAAATATTTAAATCTAAAAAAAGATATGCTACAATGTACGACGAACCAATATATAAAGTTTTGTGGCTCACCAATTTTGTACCTCGATTATATTTCAGAATGTGTGGGGTTTTATGGACTTCAATGTACCTCGAAATGTTCTCCTGGATTTTACGGATTTGGATGTAGACTGAATTGTAGTTGTGTACCCTGTAATAATATCAATGGTTCTTGTGGTAAGCATATTTGTAGAGACTTGAGTAAATGTTTCATTCTAAATATGGGACGATTTTCTCAAAATTTATACGTTTTTATATTACATTTTTTTAATAAGTTTGAACGAGACAAAACAAAATCAACATCTTTTGCAAAAATTACTTTTCCAACACAATTTTCAGTATTACAGTATTTATATGAATACTTTAAAATAAATAAAAACCATTAATAAATGCAACAATTGTTTAAAAATTAAATTAATCCTTTCTCATCTAACACTATTTAAAGCTGCTTGGTTCGATTTTACATCAAATTTTGTGTACGCTTTTAAACGATGGTTATGCTAAGTATGTGTATAATAATATACATTGCAGTAGATTTCCCGGTCAATTAAGCCAAGTTTCAATTTAAAAAAATTATGCACAAAATTTGTTAACAAAACAAACGACATAAAATGGTATCGCGTTGTTTTCGCCTCAAGTTAAAATTCGCCCTTGACGATGAGACCGTCAGGTTGCATTACGACTTTGACATCGCTATAAATAAAGGTTATAATGTTCAGGCAAGTTAAGAATAAACATTTGAAGTTTGCTTTGTTTACAATCGATGCATAACATGCAGGTTGAAAAAACCCAATCATTCGGAGGACAAAACCAAACGGTTCTCTTTTCTAAACATTCCCATGATG